>CM073595.1:46901138-47358638 GCA_037074705.1 Zhengitettix transpicula | reverse complement strand
AATATTTCTGTAACGTATTACGAGATCGTCTCGCAGTGAACCAAGCTAACGAAGCCACTATATCTGAGGAATTGATCCCATAACGCTCCAAGAATTTTAGTACTTGTCTACATAAAAAAGCAACCAATTTCTAGCCTTATATTTCAACCCTTCAATCTATAATGTGAATATATTTAAAGAATTGTTTTAAACGTTACAAGAATTTTTCATTTGGATGTGAATAATTTACAGCAACTCACGTCAAAATCAGCACGAAATACTGAATCCATATTTGTCTTAGACAATTATGGGCCATGGTTAACCTGTGAATATCAAAAGGGAAGTTAAGTCCTACGTAGTTACAGACTGTATCTCTCATTTCAAACGAATAGTAACGATCTGAGCTGTCGACGCTTTAATGGTGACGTCATTGGATTATTGTTTCGTATCAATTGTTTGTAAACCAGTTATCTGTATCTGCTTCTACAATTTGTTTAGTGTCGGGCCAAATTGATAATTTCCAACACTGAAGCAGGCTATCTGATTATGTTTCAATACACCAGTTACTGTATTATTCTTTATATAGTTAACGCAATTCAGTTAGTATGAAGAATGTGATTTCCCACGGATTTACTTATATTAGGCCGAAAAACGAATTTGGTAATTTAATTGACAGCGAAAACGATTGTTTCGACCTATTATGGGCCATTTTCAACCCCTTTCCCCCTTCTCATCCCTCACACCACCTCTGTACCGACGGGGACTGTTACTGAACTTAACCGGGAAGGTGAATGTCAGCGACCCCCACAACTACGAATTCGACACCAATACCAGTAAATTTCCCATTATATTTATGTCACACCTTTACACCCCCTAAATGAACTCTGTATCAATAATGTTTAAACTACCCAACTGAATTACTGATAAATGCTTACCAGATATAGCACGATATTATTTTGAATTGCATATAATTAAATGTAAACTATATGTGTATTGTAACGCATGTATTTTGGTTTAGTTTTCCTTTGTCTCGGAAGTGCTGTTTGCTGTGGTTTGGAGAATTCGAAATCGTGCACGTGCGTGGGGGTGGAGGAGATAAATATTTCCATCCAAATAATTTTCGTGTCCTGTAACAATTGTTGGCCTCAACATGACAGAATATTTGTCCATTGTTGACTACGGAACTGCTATAAATCTTGTGACAATGGAAGAATCCGTGAAACTGACATTTCGACGAAGTTTTCTAACAATGAAAAAAAGTAAAATAATGGGAGGCTATAATGGAGGGAACGGAGATAAGCTTTTGAAACTGGGACAGTTGTTCTGCGCTCACCGCAGCTGGTGGATGTGATTATGAGAGGCTCCGTATTGCGTTACGTGTATACGTTTTAAGTGTCACCGATCTACAAATCTCATGAGTTCTGCTGTAAACTTTTCCAAGTTGTTGTCTCTGATATAGTCCGAGGCAGAATCGTCGTGTGAAAGGGGCCACAATTTGTTAGTGAAGAGTTCACCGAAGCCACACAATTTAGTACGACGGCTTGCCAGCAATCAATCCCGGAGGCCGACGCCTTAGCCAGTGGTCAACCCCTGAGTCGACGCCTTGCAATGGTGCTGACTAAAGTCATCACTGCAGTTAACGCGTTCTGCCGGCTGTGAGATACGGAGACGTCGGTACGAGAGCTACAGCAAGCAACACAACACAGAATAGCAGTACGTATTTGGTACGGGCAGCAGATCTCTTCTATGTAAAAACCACAGGTGCCTGAGATAAGAGTTTGTCATGCTTAACTGTAATAAAAGTATATAAAAATTTATTTAATGGTCAATATTTTTTTGATTTAACGTAAAAACCCAGTATGTGTGTATCATGTAAATATGTGCGTTTCTATTTCATGAATTAACGGAGAGTCTCTACATGCATGAAACTTATTTGTTAAATTTAGGGGTGGATAGCAAGGTTTCGTAACTGTACTGACACATGATCATTTGTTGATCGCTCCATACATAGTTTTCTGTTACCGTTAGAAACGTATATTTTCTTCGTCGTAAACTTCGTATTCTCAATATTACCTAAAACATTTAAGTAATTTTTTGACTTGCGTTAGAAACTAAGCTTCCTCTCAGAGAGTGGTAAATCCAAACAATATACGTTCAATATCCTTACGAGGCGAAAAAGTCGAAAGAATGCACCGCCACAACAGTGAATGTTTTACAGTAACGTTGAGTTTCTATCGGAAGACTTAAACACATTCAAGTTTTCCGATGAAGCAATTTCAAGCTTCGCTCCAGGAGATTGCGGGAAACGGTTGAAAATGCATTCACTTGATTCATTTCAGTATTTCTCAATTCATAAATAGACGAATTAAGTATGTAACAAAATTTCAGGAATGGCTTCCTCATATTGAGAAAAGAAAACGCAACGTTAGCAACTGCCTGTATTCAGTCAAAAGCAGGTCACTTTGAACATTTAATCTGATATGTGAACAGAGCGCTCCAACTAGTCAGTTGAACATCATACAAACCGATCAGATACGGATGTTCGGATAACTCTGTAATTACGCATTTCCGGGCCCATGTCTCCTACTCTCATTATGATCAATCCATTCTTGAATTTTTGCAGTCGAGTTTTGTTACACCCTGTATTTTTTTTGTTTATTTCAGTTACAAGGACCGATTACTAACGCAATAAATTAAACGTTTTCACTCCAGTTCTGATCAACACTAACATTTAATTCGACCATTGCCAACAATCCAAATTCCAAGCAATGTTTCTAACGCGATCGTTTTACTATCTGAAAAACAAAAGTCTTATTATAAATGTGCAACTACAATTTAGATACAGGATTAACAAACCGTAAAATTGAAATTAATTCATCACCGACAAACATCGTTGTCAGTCCAGGGTAAAAATTTGGATTCGATATTGGTTGAAAATGGTGGTATTAATATTTTATTAGAGTTGATGGGGTGTTCCATTGTCATGTTTTAAGAATATAGGAAACAATAAAAAGAGGCAAAGAAAAAATAAGCGGAAGAAGATGGAATAGTGAAATAAACCGACGTTTAGTTTTCAGGGATTAAGGGTAATCAGTTCAGAGCACGGGCACGAGAGTCCGCAAGTTGCCCCCCCCCCTCTCCCCCCTTTCAACGTGGGGGTTACTCTGTTCAGCTTAAAATGTTCCCGCTGTGCTAATTAGTGTTTACAGCAAATTATAATGCAGTGACACACGATTTTCAACAGAGGGCGGAAATCATAAAATATCAAAATACATGTTCAGTGCTACAGAAATTTTATGCTTTGTGCCCACAACCTGGTAAACGTTGAAGTTAACAATATTTTCTTCCTGCAGGACGGCGCCACACGTCACACAGCTGACTCGACTAACGCATTGTCGCATTTAATTTTTCGGTTTAATGTTGCGATCTTACTCGTTTGAATTTTTTCTAGTGCGGTTATGAGAAATTGCAAGTTTACGAGGAGAGACAACGAACCTTCACGAGAACATTACACTCACCATTTACAATTTACCACGCGATATGTCTCTCAATCCATTCAACAGTGCAAGGGAGAGGAATGCATATTAATGTAGTTATTTTAGAAACACAAAATGTCACAGACTGTATTTTTATTTATATATTTATTTAATTATATATTTATTAAGTGTAGTTTTTGTTGGGTCGCGTATCATAGTTCTTTCACTTTTATGGGTAGACCATAAAGCGTTTAGAAGTATATTATAAAGCTCCTTATATGTAATCGTTGACGTATTATGTTTCCATAACTATGGACTATTAGAAATTAAATCTTCTCTAAAAATTTTTTATCGGACTGATTGATGAAAGAATTAAATAAACTTATCGTAGATAAAATCAGAAAACTCATGAAACTCAAAAAGAATATGAATATGCTAATTTTTGTGAGGACTACCTGAAAATAAATGTTATTTAAACTATTATAATTAACTCGCGCTTGTAAATAATGCTACTTTCCGATTGTACCTTAGCATTCCTACGACTTCGCAAAGTATTCCGCGATCATGGTCCCTTAAGGATATCTGTAAATCCATTCTAATTTATATGTTTTCAGTACCTTGGACTCGCTGCCGAAGTATATGGGAACGAAGGCGATCCAGATGACGCACGTGGTGTACATGGCGAAGCCGATGAACTTAGCCTCGTTGAAGTTCTCGGGGACGTTCCTGGTCTTGAGGGCGTAGAGCGTGCAGAAGGCGATCAGGAGGAAGTCGAAGGCGAGAGGCGCCAGGACGCCGAGCGCCGACGTGTTGCACGCCAGGACCACTCTGTCCAGAGCCGGGTACAAGTGCGTCGGCGCCGCCGGCTCCAGGACCAGCATCATCACGGCCACGCCAGCCTCGATCGCGATCAGGATGCACGTGATCACCACCTGAACACGGAAATTATTTCTGCATTTTTTACAGGAAACTTTTTTCATTTTCTTTAATTTGTTTAATCATTCTACGAATGCCAAGAAAAGTTAAATAGAAATAACTAACTGGCTTGTCAGCCATTACAAATTATTCCAATTTTGGTACTTTACATATTGTAGTGTACGTAGACAAAATTAACTATTTTCAAAATCTATTTAATAATAAAGGATGTATATTTGTACGTGTGTATTTACGTTAATTTCTATACAAATTTAAACGCGTGGACGGATTGCCAAAAAAATTAGTACACATATTCTTCAAAACACGAGAGACTGTACTGTGGTCGTGAAATGCCCCTAGAATAAAGGTGGAAAGAATTATAATTGAAAAACGTGATAATTTTGTGTACAATAGATATTATAAGTACAATAGATATAATAAATAAACTCCCAAGTAAATAAATAAAAGATCCCAAATTAACATTTAATAAATAAAGGAAACCCTACTCATGTAGTATTACTATGTAATGGAGCCTGCGAAACCATTGCCCCCACGAGGCCGAATCCAACATTCGTCGGGCTGGGAGGTGGGCAAGCCACAATATAGGTTGGTTTATAGGACCCTGGAGAATAGACCAGGGCCCCAAGGCACTCTGAGGTTCCAAGTTCCCCAAAGGACAGAGCATTGCTCAGTTAGCACTGCGTGCTCAGGGTCGCCAGACAGGATGGAGTTACACTTTCCCGGAGACCTTTGAAACTTGACGGCGCATTCTAGTAACCCAGAATGTTTATCTCCCTCTAAAATTACCTATCGACGTTCAAACATGAGAAAGCGACTATCATCGAAAATGATCAAACGATTTCATTTATTCTTGACTTTTAGGAAACTTGGAAACCACGTTGCTATTTTAATGTATTCTTCATGTAAAACTGAAACCACTGATCCGTTTATATGTCTGTGTCTCAATAAGTTTGTTAAATTTGACTCGTCCAACCGTGCATTTTGTCAATACTATCTGGCGTAAACACTTCCAGTGGACTTCCCGATGTTCGTCACTTGTGGGAGTCCAACTTCGCTCAAACTCATTCATTATAAATGTGTTTAAACGGTGGGCTGGTATTCCACGACCTCAATCGAACTCGGCTTTGATTTTTTTAGAGGTTTTACAGTATAAATGGAAGAGTTTAATCACTGCCCGATAGTCGTAGCGTTGAAAGAGTACAAACTCGTTTGGATAATACCTACGTCATCTTTCAAATATTGTATTTTGTTAGGACTTGTTAACCAACTACGGGGTTGTATTGGGGTAATCCTTTTTTTTCTTCTTCAAGAAATCAGTAAAACCCTAACACTTTCCACAAGACCAGGGCTATATTTTCCAACCAATTTATTTCGGTTTTGTTTCCTTCACTGCTCCGTCGACATTGAAATTAAATTCCTGTAATTATAGATGTACCAGTGTTTCTAACTGCACTTAGTCACTTTCCTTGGCAGTTTTTAATTCTATCAGCCTCATAGCTAACCTTTACGTTGAAAGCACTTTTGTTGAAGAAAAAATGCAGCTTCGACTGACAACATATTTTATGCCGCGAACTTGAAATTTTCCAATAAATTATATCATGTTCTGAAAATATTCTATTTTTTTAATATTTAATATAATCTGACAATTATCAATTGGTAAACAAAGGTCAGAAAATATGATTAATTAAACCAAAAAGTCAGCTCATACGACGTTTCGTCTAGAAATTTTGGTAAACAGGTCATGTGCAGTTTTGGATGTACGTATATATATTGTAACAACCAGTTAAGAAGGACAGGAATTCTGTTCTTATTTTTATCAGATTTGTTTACAAACTCAGACTGGGGATCCTTGAGTGGTGTGTACATATAAAAAAAATAATGATAAAATGATGGATAAGCGACTTTTAGAGAGGGGAAGGACTAATAATTGGGACGTTTTGCAGCTCTTAGGGCTAATTGGTTGTGAGAAACATCTGGACGACGGAATCCTAATGGCATAAATGACAGAAGGTTGTTGGACGATGTAATTATATTAAAAGGAAACGTTTAATTTAACTGATTGAGTGGCTCTCGGAGCGGGAGAACGGAAAGAGATGATGTTTGTTTGGCGAAGGTGGAAATGCAAAAAACTGTGAAAACAAGGGAAGATTCTGGAGCCGGGATACAAATAAGAGGGCATTTGGAGAGTTTGAGGCATCTTCATCATTTCGTGTGGACGGGAGACGGACGTGTTAGTGGGAGAGAGCGGTGGTGCAGGTCCGCAGGGACGGACGCGGGCCCAAGTTAAAGTGGCCGAAAACAATTGTTATGAACAGTTGGGAGTTTGCAAAAAGGAGAGATCATCGGATGCTAGGCCAAGTAGGTGGCCGAGAGGAATCATCAGTCAGCAGTCGTCAACAGTCGGTGGAGTTTCATCGTGGAGGTCTGTCTGCCAGCAGAGTGTGAGCGCAGCCTGGTGCCTTTTAAGCCTGTATGAAGTGAGTGTGTGGACCAGAGAGCGTGTAAGTTTATTTTTCTGAATTAGTAATTGTAAATTGCTAATAAAGGGTTAAAAGTGTCAGATTTCGTTTCAAAGATTTCGTTTCAATCGTTCCTTTTCGTTTCAATCATTTCGTTTTTCATTTATTGTAACTGTATTTGTTTAATTGCAACATTTTGTTCCGTTTCCTTATCAACCCAGTAAAGACCTTGAGGGTACCGAGTCCAATTATTTAAAATGTATTCTAGGTAAATAAAATTGTTTCGATTTATAAAATTTCATCAGATTTGTGTAATTGTAAATTTGTGTTGTAATAAAAAAATAATGGTTTGTTTAAATTGGTAGTTATATCTTATTTTATGTATGTATTACAATATATATATCTGAAGAGGTCCCAAAATTGTGGACGAAACGTCGTTTGAACAGTAGTCCTATTTCATTTGTTACAAAAAAAAAAGATAGTGACATTTTTCTTCATGTTAACCCCTCAATAGCATCGTTGTTTCGGATGAGGCTTTCAATCGTAACAACAGACCTGGAGGTAAATCGTAGTAAATAAAAAAATTAAATTATACTCCTTGCGGGTCTGTGAGAGTCATGTACGTAGATATAGTTCACTCCGGGGATGAGCGCTTTACAATGTGGTCGCATCTGGCGCCATAAATTCCAGCTCATTCACGGCAATAGCCCATGCGGGGGAGTGGACCGATCTCATTAATAGCTTCGAGGCTAGTCTACTCATCTGTTTACTCACTATTATTAACATAATGTATGGGTCGATATTTTAAGTATTTTTTTTTCTATCGTCGCTCCATTTTTACAGTCATTATCATATTATTCTGAGTTGAAAACCCATGATAAAATGCGGATTACGTGTAGAGGTTTTAAATCTCGAATTTTACGATTTTTTTTAAACATTTTTCGATAAAATATTCGTATGGCATTCACTATAATGACGCCGTGGGACTGTTCCAGAATTTATTAACTTCTGAGTCAATTGAAAGTTTAATTTAACTCGCTGCAAGATGTAATTATTTTTTCAGGGAATTACACGCCCTGGATTATTATATATTTATAGCGTTTTATTTAACGCGATAAACCAATCGGATTCAGCCCGGACCTAGGATGAAAACCAACCGCTTCAACGAAATAGAATGCATTCAATAACATTTCACACACGAAATTCAGAAGCGGTCAAGCAACCGGGTCGACAGCCAAAACATTTGGACAGCGTTGAGAATCAAATTTCCCCGAGACACTTTCCAAGCTAATCAGAAATTAGTTGAAATATACATTCAGTAAAGCTCCCGATGTCACAAATATATATATATATTTTTAAAAAAAACTATTTCAAGCAAAGTGAGCAAGAATTAGTAACCCAAAATTTAAAGCTTCGGGAAAATATAAGAATAACGATCCGGTCTCATGTTGTGAAAATTTATACGATTAATAAAAAAAATTAAAAATTATACTTTTAGATCAATCTATTTTCCCAAACAGAAAATCAATGTAGTATTATTTATTTCATCTTGTTGTATTTTGCCGTGATGCTGCTGTCACGCACGAAGCAAATCAAGTTCGTCTGGCCAGAATCACAGAATTAAAGTCAGCAGTTTCAAAATTAATAAGGGAGAACGCAGGAAAATAAACAGATGTCCTTTGCTTAGAGACGGGCAAAGCCATATTACAAGTCCGCGTAAATATTCCCGACATTTGGCTGTCACTTTTTTGGCCGTACCCTGAGCAAACACGTCAGCCTTTCAACTCAGGCGCCTTTATAAAATCGGAGAAACCTTCTCTTCAATAATATATCTGAAATATTGCAGGATTCGTTGCTAGAATCCGATACCGCTGGCCAAACACGAGAATCTGATTGGAAAGTAATTGTTTTTCTTGTCTCAATACAATGAAACATAGTTCTAGCCTCAAAAAAAGAATAAAAACCCATAGACGACACGCAATGTTTTTTTCTGATAATATTTACAATCTGATGCGAAGCAATAAGTAAATATCATACTTCCGGGTGAGTTGTTACGGAAAATTCAAATTTCAGTTTTAGAAAACACGGAAAACAAAATTAAATAAGCCGCTCCGAATCGATTCCAGCTAGAGTTCGTTATTGGGAAGCCATGTTGTTTCCGCCGATGTGCGACTATTGTGACTAGTTTTTTCGTGAGTAGATTCCTTTACTGCCAAAAAGGCCGCCTCCTGTGGAATTATGAAGCTGTCGGAAGTGTCGGATCGTAAGTCTGCGAGCCGTTGGAGAGTTCCGACAAATCCGATTATGACCGGCCACTTTCTTACAACGTGACGTCCCTTTTGTAGGAACTATCGCAGTTGCAGCCACATTGTGCACAAGTTTGCTTTAACAGCGTTAATTCACTCACAAGCAACAAGCTGAGAGAACTTTCCTCGTCAATTTCACAAACAGTTTTACAAGTAAAATCTGGGAGGTTATTTGAAACAACTTTTGCTATTTATCAGGATACAACGCTTCTAGTTATAAGTGCAACTTGTCTGCTAGCTGAAAATTAAAACGGCCTTGTTTATTAAATTACGTCGGTCCAATTTCCAAATTATTGACAAAGGATGCAATTTTAAATCTCGAATAATTTTATAAATGTTGAATAGACGAACTGAAAAATCAGCAATCCACATAAAATCAGATAAAGATTCTTTAAGTACAGTATATGATTTATTATTACAAGTAATATCGTCCTGAATGGCAATTTTATTTTCAAAAACTGTATATTAATTAATTTACTTTCTTTGTATTATAATACCTTTAACAGGTTACATGAAGTGTTTATGTATTTTATTTATTCTTTGAGTCTGTAATATAATTTAAATTTCAGTAGCAGACGCAAATTGCAATGACATTAACTGTATTTGTGTGTTAAATGCTAACTATCGTCCTTTGAATGTATAAAAGTATAATAAATGTTCCATTTATAACATAAATAAACATTTATATTCAGCTACCTCACTCAAAAATATCTAGGCTGTATATAGGTTGGACATAAAATCGATTTCGAAATTTCCAGTCGTGTGCCCTGTAAAGACGACCCGAACATATTTCAGAATAGTCGATTTAAAATTATTCTGTTATTAGAGTAACTGCACGAGGGTAATCCACGTGGTGGCAACTCCCCTTTAATATCATGGGAAGGGATTTGAAAGTGGGGATGCGGAAGGGTAGAGGAAGGTAGCCGAGGGTTAACTAGGGACCCCGGTCTGTAGTTTAAGGATCCTACCCGGCATTCGCCTAAAAGTGATGCAGGACAAACCCTAGAAAACCTGCATCAGGTAGGTCGGGCATTGGGTACTTGTCCCACGCCCTTCCGATGTCTAGTTTGCTGTGGGGACGCAGCGTTCCCATCTCCGTGCCTCGACCAGCTTATGAGGCAGCTATCCGACTATTCCAATCGGAATGGAGGACAACTCTTACCGTATGCCCAAGGTCTGTGACCCCGGAACATACAGCTCTCAAAACAGAGGTGCCTCGGCTTGTGCGAGCCTTTGTTCAAAAACGGAGAGGGGAAAAGGCTATCGCCCTCTCCGTCTCTCGAGGAAGGTTCAGCCTGCGAGAGAACAGCCCTCGCAGGCTTCCGTTTTTTTCTTCAGATTTATTGAGACATCTGGTTAATACATGCCCTAGACGTCAGCTAACATACGTTATGTAACCCCGTACAGTTACCGGATTTCTTGTAGTACTGATCCTTGGATAATTACGGAAGAAGATTTGAGGCTTCACTTACACTCAGCACTAGGGAATAGCCCTTGGCCTTCTGCTCCCTTATTAAGGAACAAGGAAGATTTTACCCTTATTCCGCACTCGGTGTAACGTCCCTGAATATTCATCACGTCCAACGGTAAATATCGATTTTGAAACGTTTTGTTGCACTCCTACGCACTTCGTCGGTTTCGGCTCGCCTGTCGACATTATCGATTGTGAACTAGCGTCCGCGCGACTTGACGATTCTGTCTCACCCTCAGCATTTATTCTGCTACTGTCAACGGGACCTTTTCACTGATTCGTCTTTGTCAATTTGTAAACATCCCAAAAAACAATAAAATTTAACGATGTATATGCTATTTTGAATGCGAACATTTTCCGGCGAATGACGACACATTACAAACACGTCGGTGAAAGATGGAAATATTTCTCAATACCATGAGAATCAGAAAGTCTTTTCCCCTATTTTTTATTAGCCAAAATAAGGTACATACAGGTAATTAATACATTATACGTTACTGACACTATTTTTCCACACCGGTTCAGACATTTGTCCCGACGCAGCAGTAAACTTGAGATTGCCCCCCCCCCCACCCCTCCTCCCCGTCCAGCTGACTGTGGAACCACCGTCGGACTCGTCTTCATATCCTTGCACGTGAATCGCTGTCCTGCCAGGAACTTCTTCAGCGGTATCCAGGTAACCATTTTCCTCGACAAACAGTTTATTTTCTACGTTTTCGGACCGCTGAAGAAGTTCCTGGCAGGACAGCGATTCTCGTGCCATTTCGAGAATAACGGAAAAAACAAAAAGTAGCGGCAAGAGAAACGCTAGAATTCGGAGACACGTGAAATTATCAATACTTGTTATGTAGCAAACCACATATAAGTTCTCTTCATATCTTTATTGTCTGAGGTATTTAAACCACAGGAGCTTTTGGCGCCTTTGCCATAATCATATGTTTTTTTTTAAAAAAAAACCATCAATCATATATTCATAATTTTACATACAACATATTATTATTATATTTTACAATACATCACAATACATTTTCATTAGTATTTTAATACTTGTAATCTACCGTAAAATGTCTTTCATGACATTTATCAAGTGCAGTACGTCAATTTTATCCGCGTTCATAACATAGTATATCACTTCTACTACTACTCATACTAATGAAGAATAGGTTTTAAAAGAAGTTTTAGGAAACAAAAATTAATGAAAATTGTAAAATAATGTAATAAAAAATGTATGTACTAGCAAATATTGAGTCGATTATCGCAAATGAAAGAATGAGAAATTGGCTAACTAGATACATTGATAGACGTAAACGTAGACTGTGTTCTGAACGAGGATAAAATTGACGTAATATACTTGATAAAAGTAATGGAAGACATACGGTAGAAAAAAGGTATGAAAATACTGATGAAAATGTATTGTGATGTAATGTAAAAATTAATAATTATATGTTGTATTTATAATTTTTTTTTTAAAAAAAATAGATGATGATGGCTAAAGCTGCTGCGGTTTAAATATCTAAGAAAATAAAGATAAGAGAACTAAATTATTAATATGGCAAGTTCCTAGGCGCACGTAGCGTCTCAAGGTGATACTGCGGGCACCTATTTCTCGATATTTGTTCATGAAAGTAAATAAAGATACTAAGTATTCAACGGAAGACTATGTTCTGAACGAGGATAAAATTGACGTAATATACTTGATAAAAGTAATGGAAGACATACGGTCTTGACGATCCAGCATATCCTTTACGACTGACCAAAGCACGACCGGACTACAAGCGCCACAATTCAGAAATACACGTACTGAAGTTTAGCAAGGAAACCGGCATTCAAGATCTAATCTAAATAGGCAATGAATCTGAGACTAAGAATAAAATGTATAGTTAATATGAACTAATGGTAATAATTTCATATAGTAGGTGTGTTAAGTCGCCAATGACTTTTTTGTTGACGCGACTACAAACAATAAATTTGAAAAAAAATGCAAGTCAGTGTAATTGACACCCCGATTATAATATTTTAAAGCGATACCCAAACCGTTTTCTTATTGTTATTCGTGGTGACGGGGTGTTGACAGGACGTCGAGTAACGCACCTGTGCGGCCGCAGACATGAAGCGTGGCTTGCGTGTGGGGAAGCGCTTCTTGGAACCAGCGAGGATGCGCGCGATGCGGTTGGTCTTCGTGACGAGGGCGCCGTAGACCATGGCGAAGCTGAGGCCGGGCAGGATCCTCGCGAGGGAGCAGGACACCGTCGAAGGCTCCGCCAGCACGGGGAACGTGGCCGCGTGCGACAGGGCCATCCCTGCCAGGATGAGGTAGCTCAGTTCCCTGGTGGAAGCCTTCACCACGGGCGTGTCGTTGTGGCGCACGAACACACTTCCTGCGAAGGCCGTCGCCGCGAATCCCAAGCACGAGAACGCCATGGCCACGATCGCCTGTGAGTCCGACCACTGCACGTACTCCACGGGGATCTTCACGCACACTGCAGACAACACAGATTATTGCTTCATTCTGCGGCTAGGGCCACAATATGAAATGTAAATCGTTCAAAGCTTGGAACATCATCTTCAGAAGCATTCTTTATTGACGTCATGGTCGATCGAGCAGTTTTCGCCGGTTTTTGTTGCTCAGAATGATGATTCTGTGAGGCGAGTGGAGAAAAATGAAGAAATATATAAGTTCAAGTGGAAAAATGTGGCAAAGTTAGTAATGGAGATTATTTCGATGCAAGCTATAATGATTCTAGTGGGATTATTAATAGTGATAATATTTAGAATGTTGAAAGTAGTGTTAGCAAGGGCGTGTCTTCTTGTAATAACAGATGTGAATATGTTAATTTAATATACATAATAAGTTATCCTAAAGGAAAAGAGATATTTTTGTCGAAAAATGGTATTCATGAAATTAGAATTGTGTTTAGGCCAACAAAAAAAACTTTGATAGTATGAAGGACAGATGAAAATTGTATATAAAATTAATTGAATTTAAATATTAGGAATGAACAATCTTGACCGGACCAGAAATCGAACACGGAACCTCCACTTACCAGGCGGAAGCTTTACCCAACTGGGCTATCCGTGTCGACTCTAGGTCCGGTGCGAAATTACTCTGTCCTTCAGACCTGATGCACAATCATACATATCCTAAATTTTTCGACCTATAATGAAGAACGGACTTTTATATTTTAATTGATCATGGTTTTTTAGAATTTTCAATTCGAGAATAGGGAGAAAACTTTCACAAGCTCAAGCCACTGAAACCATGAAAATCTATATAATAAAAAAGGATGTATATTTGTATGTATGTATGTATGTATGTATTTACGTTGTTCTTTATACAAATTTTATCGCGTGGACAGAATGCAACAAAAATTGGTACACATATTCTTCAAAATACGAGAAACGGTACTGTGAGGGTGAGAAACGCCTAGCATACATGTGGAAAGAATTATAATTAAATTACTGCGCGCCAAGAGACAATGACGTCACGCGAGAAAGAGACGTTACTACGCAACTAACAAAGGAAATATTTCCTTTATTAGGAATGAAATAAAGCAGAAATATGTTCTTTAAATAAAAAGTATAATTTTATACAGCAATACTCCATCGAATGGTAATAAAGAAGAATACGAATTACTTTACCATCCTTGCGGAAAATGTAAGTTAATTTTCGCGCTATATTAGTTGTGAGTCTAGCTAACAATTTCATCAATGTAATATTTCGTAATGTATGAAGACTGAGTGACGATTATATCCTGAAATACTCAAGGAATATATTTAAGTATTCAATTAAATACTTTTTCGAGTTTATATAAATAAGTACACGAGCAACGCTGGGCACCTAGCTAGTAAAAAATAAATTACAGTTTCAGGACGGAAAAATCTCGACCGGAACTGGAATCTGTTAAAGTTGTAATTACTCGAATTAATTTAGATGGGTATGAAATAAACTAACGTTCATTAGAAGTTGGTATAAGATCAACATTGAAGTGTCCAGTCTGTTTCATAATACCTATTTAATTGCTTGTTTGATTTCCGTTAGGTAAATTTGATTTTGAGAAACTTATCCCGATTGTGGGGTGCAATGCTTTTCTTTTGAATATTTGATGAACGAACCGATGTATAAATTATTTATGGTTAATGCTGACAACGCCGAGAGGTTATAAAAGTGTGGACGGAATCAAACCAAATTCGTGAAAGAGAATGTCGCGAGGCTGATCACGAGTTGGATCAGTGTGAACGTGTTCGTGATCGAAGTAATTTGATAATTTTAGCTTGACTTTGTAGGGAATATATATATATCGCGGATACCTGTCCTGATCACCGAACGTGACCGAAATTTTATTCTGTATTCAGCTTCAAGATAATTTTTTTTTTGTAGGGAAATGTGTTGGAAAAGAATAGCTGAGGCAACAACGGGGACAAATTATCATAGGTAACATATTTCCGAGTGTTAGTTCTGATTGGTGCTTAAAAAGGTATAATTTCTCACTACGGTCCGAGTAAATAATATATATGAAAGTCGATTAAATTCAATAACATTAACAAATCGTTGATTGTTTTCTTCTCACACCTTAATGACTGTGAGGAGGAGGATATTTTAAGGCCGCTAGCACATCGAAAACTAAATGGATTCACCTGTCTTATTGGTGTTTGGCCACCATCCTTCCGGACACCTCTGGCACGACGTTTCGTTCAAAAGGAACTCGTTTCTGTCACAAGGCACACAAACCCAGCAGCACCGTTTCTCCTGTCCGCCTCTCTGGAAGTTCTGGAACCAACAAATGGATACACTTGAACACGTGCAACTACAATTATTCGTATAATACTTGGTTTTAACGTCTGTTTTTAATTTGAATATGATACATTTAACGACAAATAGACTTTTTTAAATTCCAAAAAAATGAATCGAAAGTTAATTAATTTATGATTTTATTCTAAATATTATATTTTTGATAAATCATTGTTTATTTACGCACAACATTTAAAACAGAAATACTGTTTTCTTGTAGATAATTTTAATTGAAAATTTTTATATTAATTTGTAATTTGAAATATTGTTTTGGATTGAAATACTTAAAATACCGCAATTCAGTCGACAATTATATTATATTATTCATTTAGTAATTTTCACTATAGAACGGTTTCGACCCTCAGACTTACATTTCATCTGTATTTTTTTTAACAAAACAATTATACGCACAAGCTATTACATCAATATATTATTACGATCGTGAGTACATACTTGTAATTAAAATTATTTATGTTCTTTATTTACATTTTGTATTCCAAAAATTTCTTAAAATATTATTCTAACATTCCATTTATATTTCGCATAATATGCCTTTTTAAATTTAAACAAACGGAAGCTTATAATTAAATCTTTTATAAGCCTCCTTCCTACATTTCTTTTAAGTCATGATTTATATTCATTATGAAAGAATTTCCATTAAAATATATTGAATCCTTACCTATTTTACACTCAATGAATTGCTAATTAAGTTTTTATTATCAACACTAGCGTCGAGAATATTTCTTAGTAGCTCTTTTGGAAATGATAAAAGTCAGAAATGTGTTGAAGTGATCAGAGTGATCACAAGTCTATATTGATCTACATGGTCAGTTAAAATCCGTTCATAAATTACGGAGAGCTTAATGTTATCAGAATCTGGACAGTAGCCATGGCTTCAGGAGTTGTATTTCAACTATAATCCACAAATAAATTTCGGTTCTGCTGAAGCTGTACTCTAGGAAGATACGCATCAAACCGTTGAAAGAGGGTGTTTTAATTTAATCAACATGCAGATTTAATTGATAGATTAAGTGTAAAATCATTCTATACCAATCGAACCAATCTTAAACCTTTTTGTGGCCGATTATAAATTTACAAAAATTAATTTTATACACTCCAATTCTTAATTACTATGAATTATTCAAAAGTGAATACGCTTATAGACTAGGGTTAAACATTTTTGAAATCCATTGGAATAAATTAATAACAGAACGAGCGAATTTCTACTCGGTCACGGTTCCTGTGATAACAGGTTTATAAAATTATTTATAAGTTATTTATAAATTGACGCTGCCAGTATAATGAAACATCAATTTCTACGAATAAAATAATCGGGCATCTTTTTAAATAAATGATAAAAATGAGCCTATTAGTCAGATTTTTTTTAAAACATGCAATATAAACTTATTGAATTGCTTAATAATTATAGCATTCAGATTATTTTAAAATCTTTCAGTAATTTAAATTTAGTGAAAAATATTAAAAAACAAAATTAACATTTCAGGTAAACGTAATGTTGTTAATTACTTGGTTTAGATTCTATTTCATGTTATATCGGCCAAACGAAGCGATGAGCAAAAACTACAATCATTGAACATAACAAAATTACTCAACTATGTCCAAACGTATATGGTTAATAAAATTCGATTGGCACAATGTAAAGATGAAGAATGTAAATATTATTCCAGATGGATGAGCGGAATGTTGCATAGTCCACCAAATGTTTCCTCCACTAATGTTAAAAATGACACCATTAATTTGATTAAAATATATTATTCATTTTTATTTTACTCTACTTGTATTATATAAAATTTTATTTCTATTGTCATCTTCAAATTCAATAATACCCGTAACACACATTTGAAATTTTTTGATGTAAATGTTCATATAATAAGTTGTATAAATTCTATTTATACATAATTGTATTAAAAATCATGTATGTAAGACTTTGTTTTCTTTCTCTTTTTTAGATAACTGAATTAAATTGTCATCGTACACCTGACGAATTTCCTATCAGGGATGAAACATTGTTTCAAAGAGAAAAGACTTCGACGCTTTAACTAGTAGAATATCATTATTTGGAATATGTAAATAATATGCGGCCGGAAAAAGCATATGTACGACAATCCATTTATGTTCCACAAGCATCTTATAGGACAGTTAAGCGTTGTCAATAGGGAAAGAGTGCCTCTGCGACGACTACAAGCGTGTCAATGACGGCGCCCTGGCCACGCAAGTAGATAGTGAAATTAATTCGTTGCCGTTAGCTAGTTTATTACATCGCACTCCTGATTTATCTTTGTCTAGCTGAATATTTTCCACATCACATACAATCCGAAACCAGAAAACGTCTCCCAAAGTATCACCAAATGATTTTCTGATTTTTTTTAATGTCGCATGCAATTTCAGAAGAGAACTAATGTTGACACGCGTGTTTGCTAAGTTGTATTGAAACGCAACGACAAACGCTCAAGAAAGCTCTCCAATCTGTTCCCTCCCTTGTTCGTAGCTTCATGTTGTTTATCCGATGTAAGCCTATTGCGACTTTCGGCCGCTGATCCTCCGTAGCAGCGAATAAGCAGGTCTGCCAACAGCCGTTAGCTGGAAACGACGTAATACGTCGCTGAACGGTAACCATAAATAAATTTACCGATTAGTCGTTGATATGAGTTAAATGCCCCGTATATATTTAGAAGTTTAGTGATTGTGTCTTACCCTGTAGTATCCCGGTTGACAAGGCTTAGCACATACAGACTCGATGTTGTCATGCGTGAACTGCATCTCTTTGTCTAGGATGAGGGTACCGTTGTTCCACTCGCCCACCTGCACGTAATCATATGAGCCGTTTGTCAGCATCTGGAAGTTCATTATGTCGTACCTGAAAATCATCAATACAAATAATTGACAATTGAACTGAGGTGTAATCATATAATAATAATTCTTCTTGTACAGTTTTGATTATTTTCGACTAGAAATTTGATGGCGAATAAATAAAACCGTAAACGTGAATGATAAGGATTTATGTACACAACTGATTTAATAGAAATATAGAAAATGACATCACGGTACATTGAGTCAAATGTGTGTTTGTCTCCGTCTGAATCGATAGATGTACGAGTATTACGAGATTTAAGACGGACCTGCCCGGCGGGTCGCCCCTTCTGTCAAATTCGATGTCGTCACCATCGTGGGTGAAGGTGACGTTCATGAGGAAGCTCCTGAAGAGCGTGCCGTTGAAGGGGAAGAGGTCGGGGCACAGGCCGACGCTTTGAGCGCCGCAGACAGCTTCGCGTAGATCGTGCAGACCGTGGGCCATCGTGTAGATCGCCTTGATCACGAACGACAGCTTCGGATCACGCTTGTACCGTTCGCTCAATCTCTCTTCACCTGAAACAGTTCAACAATTTTCCCGTTTCTTTTGGCCTTTTCTAGTAGTTAATGCGACGTATTAGGCACCTGGTGGTTTTATCCGGACCAAAAAAAACAAAAACCAATCATTTACAGGATAATATAGTCAGAATCCAAGAAGTGAACATTAGGTCATCATGTAAGCCAGTTATCGTGTAATACGGCGCTTGTTTGGCAACGTGTCTGGGTCGATCATGAAGATTTCTTACTTTTAACTGGAGTTTATGAAAGAATCAATATTTTCGGATAACATTAGTTGAAGAAGCGTGTTTTATTAAAACCCAAACACATACTATTCCAATATTGGTCATTACACGTCTCCTCTTCCAACTAGGCTCATGAAAAGATTTAAATAGAAACAGGACTGGTGGATAACCTACTCTCTGAAAATTATTCTGATCCTTCGGACATAGTTGTCAAATTATTGAAGTAAAAAAATATGGAAATCTTCACGAAATAGAATGAAAACCGTATAGTGACTACAAGTAAAATTTTATTCAGGAAATTCACAATGTAAAATCAACGAAGCCCTATCCTCATACAAATGGATCAAATCAGGTTTCTAAAAAGTCAAAGCAATGTCCTCATTCCCCCTGTAGTCGCGGATCAGTTTAGTCACTTATTTCGCTATATTAAAAATTCCGATTTGTTATGGAAGCAAGTTTATCGAGGCAAAAAATAGATATTATGATAAAATTGAATCTGGTTACAGACATTACGTTGAGGTCACTTGTCACAAATTTCCGTTTTATTTGTATATAATGAGCAATGGTTAATTATAAACACGATTAATGACTATATAATAATAATAATAAACTTTGTGTTTATTTTATTTGATGTTGCGTGCACTAATGTTTTCTTTGAATTTCATAATACGCCATTAATCGTGTCATTGGGTGTATGGCGTGACGTCATCTGATGACGTCATTCCCTGTGTCTCGGTTTAAACTGGGTCTGCCAATTCACGTTCAGATGAGCGCTCGATGCAGGTGAACTAGAGAAAGTCTGTAATTTTATATACACTTTAGGCGGGTGCCAATAAATTGGTAAAAGCAAAACGACAACTTTTATAAGCATTGTTGTCACATTTCTGTATAAAAAAAGTTTAAGATCCGCTGTAAACATATTAAAGACGTATATATAAATTTATTTTGTCTGTGTGTAGTTATTTACGTGGATGGAAAGTTGATGACATCTACTTTAAAACACATCAAGTTGTCGTCGCGCCCACACACATCAGTATATTCCTACAAAATTTACTTTCCCGGTAAATAATTCCAGTCCAATATTGATAAATAAGTACACATCCTCCAAACAGCAGCTCTGTGCTTACTTTTTTTTTTAAAAAAAAGGGTGGTCGTTTTATTTGAGAAATGAGTTAAGACTCCGTGCTTAATTTCCTTCCGAGCCCGAGTGTCTATACAAGTCCGGGTCTCTTTTCTTCTTTCCGTGAGTGTCTCCCAATTAACTTTTGTGCCTGCCGTTTCTATGCTGTCAACCAAATTTTTCATCAGGTTCCTTATCCTGCTCGAGGCTTGGATGTGTTCCGCTTGGAGTGATCCAAACACGAAGATTTGTATCGGTCGGCCAATACGTCTAATCGATAGATTCCGTTTTGCCTGTTATGCGAACAATAAAATACAGATAAGGTTATTTTTGTAAAGGGTTGAGAGATTTTAAATTTATGTATAGTCGAGGAAGGCACGGACGGTCTGAAACGGGGCTGATAGCTTGATTTCTCCACGAAATTGGACAGCGTCTCATAACAATTTTTAAGATACATTATTACGATTATCATGACCTTCCCACACGTCGTACAAGGAGATTAATCTTATAAAGCGTAGCAGGAAACTGAAGCGTCTTTATAGTGGGGTGGGGGCTGAGATTTAGAGCAGTTGCTCCCTTGTTTGCTCAAAGGCTCACGCGGCATTTAGCAGCCAGTTCACGCCTTAGTCCCAGCTCTGTTGTGCGCACGCAGCAGAAAAGTAAGAACAGCGAGGCCTATCACTAGTCCACGCACAAAACAACATCGCCTCGCACAGCGTCCATTTAGACCTTTAATTTGTTAAGTAGATGTCCTGATGAGAATAGAAAGGAATCACTCCCCTGCGACGATGCTGTCCCGCCAAACAGCTTAGACTTCATAAGTTATTCTAAAGAAAATAATTCGATAATCCGTATTGTGCTGCAGAAATTTCAAATATTATGCTAATGTTCACTGCGATTTAAATTATGCTTATGCTTATGACGGTAAGTTCGTTTAACCTACGTTGAATTTTGCAGAAATATGAGATATGGTTTTAACCCCACTGTTCGATATAATAAGAATAACAATATAGGAAATTATACTTACGTTCCTAATTATTATTAAACTGCTTTACCATTAGTGGATATACAAAATCAATTGACATATCACTCATTAATCACAGTACTCTTACATTACAAACACTTCTAAAGTGGTATTGATCTGTCATCAATCAGTTTACAGGATTCAACTCACGATATTTTTTTTGTAAATCGTACCAACTAAAGAATAGCGTCAAATCTAAATGACGGAATCAAATGTATTGTCTGACAAAGGTCGACGGTTTGTATAGCAAATAGACTAGACCGTTAGTCGTCGTCGTCGTCCCTCACTCTGAAGTAACGCGGTTAGTCACCCTAGGTCCAGAGCACCTAAAGTTAAATATTCCGTTGCTGATCACTTTTACCTGGACGAATTATTATGAATCTTTTTACACAAATTCAACATAAGCATGTTGGACACACATATATACCGAATTCATACATTCAATTACAGTCTGGTTTAATACTTGCCATTTTATTCAAAATATTTGTGAAAGCAAATAAACTATCAAAATATTCTAATTTTCTAATATCACAATATCCTTTAATTATAATCATAATATATTGACCCTTTAATTTTGTAAACCAAACAGATTTAAAGAAGGAAGAAAAAAATAAGGGAAGAAAATAAGGAAGAAATAAACCTAATGGTAAAAAAGGAACATAGAAGAATTTCGCATAGAAAATGAGGTCTAAATGCGCTGAGAAAATGTATTAGAATTTTGAATCGACAAAAAATTGATTCTTTGAGGTGTCATGAGAATTGTTCAAGCCACAGGAGGATACATTTGCGAAATTTGTTACCAGATCAGTAGAATATTTTTAATAAATATTTAGATTTTTAAAATACTAGCATATTTTTTAAAATGTGATCAATATGAGAAGGTAAGAATTTAGAATTTTTTTATAAGTGTGTGAGCCAATAAATAATGCCTCCTATTTTTTCTCTTATTCGTCAATGCAATTTGCACAGCATAAATCCACAAAATTAATGATTCAATTCTCACTTCAGTATAGTTTATCTCCTTTTCCACAGTTTTTGTCCACATTTTAACAAGGGCATGTATTCCATTGTGGTGAAGTCACTGCAGTAACCGGTCTGCCGCTTCGCTTTTCATCAGCCAACGGTGATTGCCCTTCAGCTTCGTTTCAGGGACGAATCCATCGCCGAACAGTGCTGACATCCACTTCTGTATCACAGTTCAGCCTTTCATTATGCGAATGGGTATTTTACCTTCTGCATTTCAGAATTCAATCACAGAACACTGTCTAAATACGTAGCCATTTTTCAAGAGGGTGCAGTGCTGCCACCAGTTGACTTAGGAAATTGTTACTGCAGTGAATTGGAGAAGAATGTTTGAGGAATCACGCCAAATTCCAAATTTTCAAGTAATTAACTAATTTAAGAAGAAGAAAATGGGAAGCATTACTTATTGAACCACCCTCGTATTTTTTAATAACCACGTATGTAATTCAATTTTTTAAGTGTTAATCTTTTATATATATACCTGTCTTTTAAATAAAGATTTAGTGAATTTAAATACGTTTATAGTTAATTTAATGCTTTAATAGGACCGTTCATTTATTGGACGTCTGCTGTTCATTCACAAAATTTTGTTGTTAATTCACTGGGCATTTTTTATATCTTGTGCTTAAATAATAAATTTATTTGTACCGAATCTGCGAAATGTTTCAAAATGTTTGTTTCTTATAAAATAACCAACGATACAAAAAAAAACTGGATTTGGGGCCGAATAAAATGATTCTGTTGCCCGAATTCTCACAACATGGATGCAAAGTGTTCATTCACTGAAGTGTTGGACCCAAAATACCTTACGAAAAAGTGTTCCTTAAATTAACGCTGCGATCATGTAGCATTGAAGAAATGCGGAATTATTTATTTTTATTCTTTTATAAAAAGCACAATTAAAGTAAAATCCATAAAAATAAATATTATGCTACTGAAATTATTATGAAGCGCATCATGAATAAGTAGTTCGCAAAAGATGCAGTTAATATTTTTCCAGTATTTGCTAAAGTGACCTTACAATATGACGTTTACGCTGCATTATGTTGTGTTCGGTATTATTTCAAAGAAGACTTTGGCAAGGACAAAATGCAAGGTAAGATCATGTTACTGAGCAAGTGAAGCAAAAATAATCTGTACTATAATTCAGTATTAACGTAGCCCTCGTTGCCGTATGTTGAATTTGCAGCACTAAAGTTTTTAATTGCAAGGCACGTACAACACTGTTAGTTTAATTGTTGGAGTTCTTTGTGGTGTCGGAAGGCTTGGATGTGAGTTGTGCCACAATTAGGCTAGAACGCACCCTGTACTTAGGTTCCGTGGGATCTGCGAACAAGGGGAAAATAGTCTGACCTGTGACCTTACTTATCGTGCACCAAAGAGGAATAATATTGGAAAGGCATCCAATCTCTTGTCACGCCCTTCCCGTCACAAATATAACTTACGTTTTTCGATACAGAGTATTTACAAGTTATTCATTTGCTGATATTTAATTTAATCGTTTATGTTAAAAAATTAACAATATAAAATTAAATTAATTTATGAGATTAATAGTCTAGATTGTATTAGAATATATTAATTAAAATTTAATGTATTTTAAGAATCTTCAGATATATTTTTTTTTTTGATTTTAAGGGTCAATTGAAATTTTTTTCAGTAACAGTTAAATATAGCTTTTTTCTAAAGATAAAAATTAATGTACTCTAATATATATTTCTCTTCGAAATAAATTAATTCCGCGGGACATATATACCTATGAGTTTCGTAAAACCATACAGATTTAGAAGCAATCTGTTGTCCAGCGAGAGACTCGCAAATCTCTGTATTGCTACAGGCTACATTATTTTGCAAGATTTACTGCCGAGAATTTATGATGCACATATCTACAATACATACAACAGAATATTAGAGTCGAATAACTGTAGTATACTTTTTAATAAATGAATTTCGGTTTAACAACCGAGTCAGACGACAACGTTCCCACGTTCTGGCCAAAACCCAATTGATAAATCGATAATCATCTGTTTAATCGATTCACTGGGAAAGCTTACATTCATAAAAACTTGTTTGTTGCCGTCTAATGGGAGGACCTATTTTATATCGTAGCAGATTGTAGTCGAATATATGATCTGGATCAAATGTGTGTTGCGTTTTGCATTCATTCCGTGACGACGAACGTAGCCAAATGCTTTAGTAGCGTCCTATAATATGCCTATAGCATAATGTTTTCACACTCAAATTCGTGCAATATTTAATGCATTATTCTATAATCTGACTGTCTTTTCGAGTTATTTACAAATACATTCTGACGTTCTGTCTTGACATTTTTAGGTTCAAATGATTTTATAATCTCATGTAAACTGTTCTTTGGTTTTGAAAGAAATTGTTTTTCTGTTTCGGAGAAACAAACATCTCTAACGTTATGAATGACAAGTTCTGACAGTTTTGTGTATTAACTGGATAGAAGAAGAAGGTGTATACAGGCCAAGTATTGGTTAATCCACGTAATAACAACTCCCCTCTTATAGCATAGGAAAGGGGGATGCGGAAAGGTAGAGGAAGGTAGCCAAGGGTTAACTAGGGCACCCGGGCTATGGTTTTAGGATCCTACCCGGCAATTCGCCTCAAAGTGATGCAGGGAAAACCCTACAAAAACCTGCATCAGGTAGGTCGGGCATTTGGTACTTGTCCCACGCCATTCCGGTTTGCTGTGGGATCACAGATTTACCCTCTCCGTGCCTTTACCAGTTTAGGAGGCAGTTGGCCGACTATTCCAATATTTTTTTTTGGGTAATAGGCTACATGAGGGTAATCCACGTTCTGGCAACTCCCCTTTAATAGCATAGGAAGGGACTTGAAAGGGGGGATGCGGTAAGGTAGAAGAAGGCAGCCAAGGGTTAACTAGGGCTCCCGGGCTATGGTTTAAGGATCCTATTCCAATATACATTCTGGAACATTAAAATAATTCTTACTTTCTACTTCTGACTGCGTGTAACTCCGGAGATTGTCGAAAAAGCATTTTTAATTACCACAAGGTATAATTAAAACTAATAAACCGAATTATCATAAACACAAATAATCAATTCTTGATATAAATCATATACTGAGTGATTTAGATTTGCAATACAACCGATGTTCAAATTAATCTGCTTATCTTATATATGAATTGTTAAGGCTCTGTTATATCCGGATATTTCCCACAAAATTGGTCTACAACAAATGCATATGGATGACTGGCAAAATAATGTTCAACAATGGGAAAGCAACAGCTTTACGAAGCTGTGAACTCCGCAATGCTACAGACGTCATGAGACCAGTACATATTTAAATGGCCCCTGTTTTAATAGCAGTGGTGGTATCTTGTGCTAATCGATAGAAATAATAAAAAAACTACTATTTACAGTTATATTTATTAAGATGACTTTTTGATCTCTCTGTATAAGAAAATTTTGTTGGCGATTTAATTAGTAAATCCGAAGGGTTAGGGTGGAATCCAGAGATGACTCTACGGCACACTACACGTCGCAGGTACTGAAGTGTTGCAACATAATTATCCTCACTAGAAGTAATGATGATCCACAATTCGTGTACCTGTGCAGATGCGGACTTCGGGGTCCACAGTCTCGTTGGATGGCAGTGAGCAGTTGAATCGCGCCTGCCAGAACTCCCTGAACCAAGGGTTTCTGGAATTATTGAAGGGGTTGAGGGAGAAATAGTAGCTGTCGAAATCCTTGACCAGCGGTGAGTGGATGCGGATGGAAAGGCTGCCTCGTGCCTGTTCTTCCAGACCATCGGTCACGTCGTTGCGGTCGGCCCAACCGTCGCTGAAACAATTACAAATTTAACAAATTACATACTGAGAGTCGTATTGTTAATTATCAAAAAAATTGATTAACATTTTGAATTCGAAGTTCTCCTGTTACAACGCGACTAGTTCCGCCATTGAAACGTTTTGCGTTTGGGCAACTTAGCTTAACCCGAAAAAATGTTACTGAACATATTTGTTGGGAAAGACTCCATTCTTGGATTTACCATTATGATAATGATTCATTTTTTGCACTTAAGACTGAATAACTCGTGTTGCGGAATGAAAATAGTAGTCTTCCATACCTCAAATGTATAATTTTGTTAACAGTATATAATAAGTGTCAGATATTCTGGATTGGTTGCTAAAATATAATAAATCTCATTTCAAAATGGTGGACGTCGTTAAAAAAAAATAGAAATAGAAAATATTAAAAGAGATATGAGTCATTCATTAAAAACAATTCACATTTGTAACTCATCAATTTAACTGGATCGCGGACGTTCATACTGTGTGGCCAAGTGTGCGTAAAAGAACACGTAAATTATTTTGAATTATGTTGTTCACTTTTGAAATTTAAGATAATTAGCGTTACTTAGCTGCTGTCGTTTACCCTAAAATACCACGTAAGCGAATGTTCGTCAACTTTATCCATATCTTGTTACTGTCATGAGCTGAAACATGAAACAATTTGCTACCCATGATATCGTGAAATAATATTTGACCAATTTAATTATTAGCTGCAATTAATTTATTTTATAACAAATAAGTTTGATCACTATTGATGCAATAATTCCTCAATCAACAAAAATCTTATATTTTCTTCATTTTCGGATATATATTGTAGTATACAAGTTAAGCAATCACTGAAATTTAAAACCAACACGTTGTGGCGCCAAATTAGGTGGTATTCCCTTTAATACAATAATAAAAATACCAACACGTTAGAACCAAATTACGTAGTATTCAAACTTTTAAAAAAGAAGAAAATTAACAAAATATTTATTACAATTTCGATTTACTTTAATTTGTTTTATAATATTTATGTTTTTATCAAATACCTCAGCTTTAATGAGATTCAGGGCCGCTTACAGGGCCTCTAATAAATTATAGTAATTTGCAATTAGCACAAAAGTTACAAAAAGCAAATTAAATTTACAATAACAAAATTGTATAAAAGAATATAATAAAAACTAGAGAAATCTGTTTTATGTTTACAAAATAAAGTTTCTACATACCATTTTATTTTAGAGCTGCTCTGGTACTGTATTGGTCACTCCACAGTTATTTTATTTTAAAGAAATTATTTAATTGACAGGCCTTAACACTGATTGCTATGTCATTTCACTTCACAAAATTCCGGCGCCTACTTATTTAGATTGGTTAAAGACCAACGACAATCTTCAAAACATTATCGTTTGCACTCCCAAGCAGACACGTATTACAGGCTCCAAAAACACACTCCCGTGACCACGCCGGTCAGGCTCCCAAAAAAACACTGAATGTTCATTCTCAAAATTTTGTTGTTAATTCACTGGGCATTTTCTATATCTTGTGCTTAAATAATAAATTTATTTGTACCGAATCTGCGAAATGTTTCAAAATGTTTGTTTCTTATAAAATAACCAACGATACAAAAAAAAACTGGATTTGGGGCCGAATAAAATGATTCTGTTGCCCGAAGTCTGACAACATGGATGCAAAGTGTTCATTCACTGAAGTGTTGGACCCAAAAAACCTTACGAAAAAGTGTTCCTTAAATTAACGCTGCGATTATGTAGCATTGAAGAAATGAAGACCATCTTCAAAACATTATCGTTTGCACTCCCAAGCAGACTTGTATTACAGGCTCCAAAAACACACTCCCGTGACTACGCCGGTCAGGCTCCCAAAAAAACACTGAATGTCCTACATACGCTTTTCCGTATTTCTGCATTCATGCGCCAAACAATTCCCTGGCCTCAATAATTACGCCGACAATAATATTAAATAAAAATTATTAAATAAAACTTACATTACACGTTGGTACTCTTCGCAATATATAGGATTTAAAATTGAAAAGATCTACGTTTAGATGCACCTTGTCTACGTGACAGAATTTCTAGGAACTTTTATATTATCTTTAAAAGGATAATTTTCTGTTCTAGAAACTGACACCCGATAAAGATTTACTGCGGAACAATTTATTCATGTTTCAATGGTATGGAATAAATATCTGAAAATTTCTTCAGCTAAATATTTTAATAGACGAGTTCATCCTCTAAAAATTTTCATATCAATTTGTTCAATCCTTGGGTTGCAGAGAAGCAATACAGTCGGATTCGTCAGAACAAGTTTTGTTTTTCCTGCGCCGAAAATTTGTGTGTATGTGGAATAAGACAGATATTGTGTTCCTGTTAGATTTTCTGCTGGACAATTTCTTTGAAAACGTGCTACATGGAAGAAATATGTAACCTCAGCTCAAATAAAAGTTTGTTCTTTAATACGTCAGGAATAATTTTGACTGAAAGCGACCGCACTACTAGCGTAATGTGTGATGGCACTTCATATATTCGATTTATCTTCAGGTTCCAACAGTAAGTTGGCAAGTTTTCAACGATTGGGAAACTACTGTTTTTCGGTAATAGCGATTAAACTTTGTGACGTAGAAACAGTATTCATAACTAAGGCCTTGTGAGAAAACGCGGTACAGAACCGTAAATTCACACCTTGTGTGTAGATTACCACTGCGGTATATCTTCACTTCCTCAACCACCTGTTGCTGCTGATTTGGAACCTCACCTGAAATCGGATTCGGATTTGACGGCGCACGAAGTGATCAGATTTCAATCGATTCTAAGGATCTCCGCACCAAATTCTGAAGAAATACGGCAACGCGAACATTTGTCGATTCGTGCAGCTTTAAATAGTCAGACCTATATTGTAGTATGAAACAGATTATTATCTGTGAAACGAGGCAATAGAAATTTCTAAATTCTGAAATTACGCTCTAATTTTACGTGATATTTTAAATGTTGAACGCTGTAGCATTGGCATGTTATTAATTTTTATATTATTACTCATAGTCTGTTTTAAATTAGAAAGCCGATGGCGGTTAGTTCCCGCGTGTTACCTTGAATCAACCAATAACATCGCTTGAAATAAAGCAGCGTTGCCGAACAATACCATTATTCCACTGTTTTCAGTTGCGTGTCGTACGTGGCATCAATTCCCCCCTCCCCACACACACACACGGACATGAACGAAGACTTCTAATTTAATACGGACTATAGTATGGTATTACACACGTATTTGTTTTTACTCCGAGAGTCCTTAAAACGCCTCATCCCTACCTATTCCGAGACTAAAGGTTTCAGAAGAAGAACGCACATGTTTTCACATGAAAATACGATATATATAAATGAAATATTATTAGATAAGAAAGTTATGTAGGACTTGAAACCCATGACTCTCGGATTGACAGTCAGGAAGTGAAGCGACCGAACGCATTCGTTGTTACAAAGAATGTGGCGTTTTTGGTTTGTTTGAACTGCAAGTTACCTGCCTGAGGAGCACAGTTACGAATCACGTAAAGAACTCAGGAGCTTCTTACAATTCCACAAGGCATTTCGACCTCGAACTTCAGCAACGATCCTGAATTCTCAACGTCCATCTTCAAAGGAACTGCACTGTACGTGACTAGCCGTGAGACGTAAGGAACTATTGTACCAGGTCGCGATGAATGTGTAATACAACGACTGTACTAAAGCAAAGCCGCTCCATTACTTAAATTAATTATATTCTCATTTCACCACTTCTTTGAGATATTTAAAATAAAATCATTACAGAGATTAGGATACATTAAATCATAAAAAGTGAATATGCCATTAATACGCCTAAAGTTTGTCGAAGTATTCACATATATATAATTCCTTTTTGATCTATCAACTTTTTTCACTTCTCAAATAAAATTTTATCTTCATTTCTATTCCATTATAGTAATGCATGCACAAGAGAAACATTTACTGATTGTTTCTTCAACAATTCAGGAACAAAACAAGCTTCCTGGAAGTCATCCGTCAGCTAATTTGAACACAATGAGCGACCGTTTACGTTTTATTGTTTGACTCTCGCCATATTGTTTTCGGTTCCGCTGGAATATTCTTGTATTAGTTTCCACATACTGTTGTCATACAATTTTACTCGAGGAGTTTATGATTTAATTTAATTAACTCTAATTGGGAATTATAATAATTTAACACAATAATTAAAATTAAAATGTATATGAAAAAAAATTTGGGGAATGAACACAATAGTTTTAAAAATTATAAAATTGATAGTCGAATTCTGAAGACCACTTTTTTTTATCCTTGGTGTTCACGGTATCACGTGAGATTTAGTTTGACGTGTTTCCACCACGGTTATCATCGTCGTGGTCGTGTGTTATGACCCAGATGTGTTATTAGTTAGCAGCCGTTCATTCTGAAAATGTTCTCATAGCTTGCAGAGTCCTTATTTGCGCCTCCACTTGTAGTGACTTCAGGACCACGTGATTGTGGAATTTGGGCGGCTGAAGTCCGTTGCCAAAGCTTCCTTCCTGAGCTAACACTTGGTTCTACAGCCCACTTAGGGCCATGACCTACTGCGACGGCTGCCAGACTGTTGTCTGTCATGTCACATTCCGGAGGTTATTTTTTGATGTTGCACGTGGCCGACGTAGCGATTCTACGTCAGCAATTAACCTGAGCTTTCCAGACCAAGACGAGCACAAACATCCACGCCATTGCCGGGATTCGAACGCGGTGACGCTACACCTCTGATGGCCAAATATTAGTTCAGGGTTTTAATTTAAAAGCATCTCTTTCGATACGGTTTTTGTGGGCCTCTAATGAGATACAGAGTGATTCGTGGCAATTTATATAATTTTTATAAAATTCGTTAACCATCTTACAATGTATTGATCGTGGCGTAGACTAGAGTGCGAAATTCTCGGGAGCGTAATTTGGTAATTGTTTTGGTCTGTCGGCTTGTAGGTGTCCTAAGCGGTTTAGTCTTCTTCAGTACAGCGGGAAGTGTTTAGGTACAGTAGTTAAATTTTTCAGTGTACCTCACTTGTCAAGAGCAGTAACTCCAGTTCTGCCTGATTTTCTCTTGAATTCTCTTCTCATTCCCACGACGCTCCTGAGACGATTGTCACCATAACCGCGACTACTGATTCCTCTCCGTAGTACTTTTCAAATGGCAGCCGATTTAACCTTGAAGCTCTTCCTTGCGCCGGCGAATCAAATTCGTGCGACGTTGTCACATATTCTTACCCACGCCGCTGCAGTAAAGGTTTGTCGACATTGATTATTGAGGATCTGGCAACGTTTGTATAATTACCTGCTCACATTCGCTGACAACCATTTGAAAAGCACTATAGTATTTTCAATACCGGTCTAATTTAAGGTCAATCACGAACATTTACTTCTACGCGAAAAGAAACATCACGTAAATCTTGAAAATCGTTATTTACGATGGAGGTTGCTATAGACATGTAAAGCCTAATCCAGACTGTAAAGAAATGTTTCGGAACAATATTGAACACTGTGTAAAAACAGTTGCGAAACATTGTTTCAGAACAATTCGTATACGTTGGTCCGCGTCCAAAGATAAAGTCAGTGTTTCGGTGTTTCTCAAGTGTCCATTGATGCTATTGCAGGAATTTGTGCTGTCAATGTATTTATTTTATTTATGACCGACGGAATGGAGATAAAAAAGAAGAGGTGGATACGAGATGCTCCGATTCCAGTTATGGGAATGAGCTTTCGACAGACAGAGCAGGTTTCAAAAATTCTTAGGATTCCGCCAATAATGTTATTCTAGAAACCTGGAGGCCCCTTTATCCACGAAGGCAACAAGTGAAGCACGGGAAACTTGAGAAGATTTGCGGGATTATTTTTATGTATGCTGAAGGATCAGTTCCATACATAATCCCTTTGTTGTTGTTGGCACTAGTATCCCCTTATAAACTAAATGAAAAAGTAAACTGTAAATTAATCCACGACATTTTAAAATTAGATAAAGTTCTATAATGAGGGTTACGTCTTCTGTTTCATTGTCGTCATTACTTCGAGTTCTTCTCGGTACACTGCCTCGAAAAAAATATGTAAAAACCGCTCGTACCCAAGCCAATTACACTTCTTCCGGGAAGAACCACATTTCTTAGCACCGTGTGATCCCGTCGAAATTGGGAATTCAGCGTGTGTGCTTCCTTTTCAATCTTAGTAATATTTTCAGCCCCCTTTTTATTCCTCTTCTTGTAGTCACCACATGTGACATCCCACAAACAAGATATGCTATGTAATTTTTTTGTTATAGTGCTTTTTCAAATGGGAGTCATTTGACCTTGAAGCTCTTCCTTGCGCTGACCAATCAAATTAGGCCGACACTGCCATATATTACAGTCCACGCAGCTGCCGTAAGGGTTAGTTGTCATTCAGTATGTGGCTACTGTAGTCTAATTCTCTGGTCCTTATTCGCTGACGGCCAAACCAGCTCCGATTTGAAAGAGACTACAGTTGTAACGATAATTTGTAGAAAAGTAACCACGAAGTAATCGGAAACTAAATGCAAGGAAACTGGTGTTTCAGAACACGTCCTCAGCTGTTCGTTGTTTACCAATCTAGCGGGAAACAAGGAACAGGGCTTCTTTTCTTGTTTCGCATCATTGGTGAAACAGTTCCGAAACAAGCTAGAAACAAATTTTGACCTGTTGAACAATATCGGGAAAATGGTTCACTAACACTGATCCAAAAAAATGTTTACAGTGTAGACGAGGTTTAATAGATAAGCACGGGGGACTAATTATGTGGTAATATGTAATCAGATTGGTTATTCTGTAGAATGAGGAGTGCAAAAGGTTTTAGTTCCCAGGACAGGAAGGGAAACAATAGAGTCAAAGTACGTCAACAATTGCAATAATGACCAACCTAATCCAAGCATTAACTGATGGTTGTGCAGGAACATACGTTACACATTAACTTCCACTTAGTCTGACTCACGCAGTAAATGCAGAAAATTGCAATGATTAATATACACGTCCCATGCCTGCGTATTCAATCAGCTTTGATTGTTACACAGTTGGGTGATTTGATGCGTCCAAAAAGATGCAAACTCATATGAGAGCTTCAGATAAAGGCAACTTTTTTGCATTCGTAGCCCAGGTGAATTGAAAACATTGTCACGTACTAATTTAATTGCACCCCGCACGTGCACCTGCCCTGAATACGGCGCTAAACTTTGCATGCATGTGCTCAATACTATTGAAATTTCATCTCCAGAATCACTTTAGGTACGTACTTACGAAAAATATACAAATTGAAGTCAGAGGGAACTCATATTAAACAGGGAGCTGACTACGTGCAATCTTAAAGTGCGGTGGTTGTTCGTTTCGTTTGTCTGTTTCTGGAAGATTTCTTCAGAAAGAGTAGTGCTAATAAAAATTTGAGACGTGTAAAGAACAATTGACTAACATCATGATAGGTTCTTGGCGAGTTTGTCAGAGAAATTGTGCACTTTACCAGACTGATGATTTCAATGTTTATAGGTATTTGTCATGTGCCTATTTTCTAGATGAAATATAATGAATTTAATGATTCGAAATTCTATTTATATACAAGACATGTTTAGATACACTATAGATACATCTCAGGTTGATCTCATAATTGCGACGGACCGTTACGCGTATCTTTTAATCAACCAGAAAAATAAAAATATTAATATAATATTTATTCAGTCCCCGTCTAGCCATCGAAAAGTTCATGTTAAAGAACTTTGCGTGTTTTGTCCGAGTATTTCTTTCATTTACATCACCTTTCCTACCGCATATTCGGTTGCTGTAATTCATTCACTCGGCCATGGAATATAATCGTTCTGGAATTACACGGCTATAAATACATAATAATTCCTTAAATTCTACTTCATTACATTGAATCCACACTCATATAGAGTATTTAGAGCGTTGGGCCCCCGAAATCGTGTGACCGCGCTGTAATACGCGAAGGGAGATTTAATGTAATTAGAGTAAAATTCCTTACTGAAGCCTAAACGACTGTGTAGGGATCTTCAGATTATACCTACAAAGAGCTGTAACGGTATTACGTGCTCCTCCTAGTTCTCTAACTGCTGGGTCACATTAGAAATATTCATTCTTCTATGGGAAACGCCCAGAAGTTTGCGTAGTTTTGTAACAGACACAACATTTTTATACGATGGATTAAATTTCTTACAGAATTTGTATACTGACGTAAGAAACAAGCATAAATTATTTTAGTCAAATTTTGTAATCCCATTCTAAAATAGTTAGGCCTACGATTGCCTTTGCTTTTAAATACTTTGCTTTATTAGAAACGCGTTACAGAGTGTATGTTAGGTAAAAGCATCCAAAATTGAATTTTTAGTAATTTAACGTAATAAATGTTGAATTAAAATTTGAATTTTATTAGATTTCTGATTTTTACAATTGAATTATAAAACAATATATATATATTTTCTAAATTTAATGTAATAACAGAAGCAAAGCTGCAGTAATTATAAAATAAAATTTACGATTTAATTTTATTGTGCTACGGCCTCGTGGGCGTAAAGATTAAAAACTCTCTTTCACAGGGAATGGTGGACATACTTTCAAATAAATGAAAACAGTCATCAGTCTTTTATTTTAATTTAAGTGTTATTCTTAGGTTTCAGGGTTCTGGATGGATGTCAAGGTACAAACAGGTAGTTATCAAGGCGTCTAGCAAACCCGCAAGTTTCTTACAAAATCTTTTCACCAGTAGTCCATAATCATTCTAACTTGACTGGGGGCCAATCTTCTACCTACATATTTATTGGACATTTTTTCCAAAAGGTACCGGAAGATTTATAAGGCCTATCGGGCGTAAATGAAAAATAACCCGTTAAGAATCACTAATATACACATTAAAAATATGTATTATAAGTTAAAGAAAGTAGAGACATTTATGAATTTGGGTACAATTATTTTTGCACAAATCAAATAGGTGTAGAAGAAAGAAACCGGCTTAATGTCTATATAGGGACTATAAAATAAAATTTCTCTCCATGAAAACGAAGTACAGCTTTATGAGCCATTGGCAAAATCAATAGTGATGTATGACTCGGAGAGTTGAACAATATCACAGAATCATCAACTATTACTGGATGCTACTGGAATCTACGGTCCGATTCAGGAAAAGGTAAAACTGGAGGAGAAGGTATGAATTATACTAACTATACAAAGAGCCAAAATCATCATGGATCATACGAATAGCAAGTATGCAATAGGCTGGCCATGTAAAAAGAATGGATTACTCCGGAGTCCCCCACCATATTTTAACAACGAAACGAGGAGGAAGTAGAAAAAAGGGAGGACCAAGGTCGAAGTAGATCGATGAGGTTAATGAAGACGCAAAAAAAATGGGAATACGAACATGAAGGAAGGTGGCTTTGGGTAAGAAGGAATTGGTGAGGCAACGTCTGGAGCGACCGATGATGAGGATGATAAACTCAGGGGTCGAACTCAAATCTAAACGAGCCACCGTGTTGAAGGACTTACGAAACGAAGATGAATAACAATACAAATAATACGAAGCCTTTTACTTATTAATTGCTAAGCCAGTTACACAAACGTAATTGCTGAATTGATCACGGTACATGCAGTCAATCGCGAGACGAGAAGCAGCAGAAGTGTGTTCAATTGTCGGCGATCATTACTACTTGGATGGACTTTAAGCCAATGTATGAATGAACATAAAACATGGAGAATAGTTTAGAAGGTCTTGCCGTGGGACATTAGCACACAGAATGAGACAAACCATGGTGCTGAGTACTCACCTGCCCAGGAAGAGGAAGCGGTCCGTGAGGTTGAGGGTGCGAGAGGCTCTGAGGAGACCACGGACAGTCATGCCCTCGCAGAAGCACACGACCACACGGGCATGTTGGTCCTCGCTGAGCTTCCTTATCACAGCCTCGAAAACCTCGTCCTCGGCGTTGCTCAGAACGGAGTCCTCCTTGGCGATGCACACGTTCGCCTTCTCCGCCAGCTCTCGGAACGCCTGAATGCCACTTTGGCCGTAGTTCTCTGAAGACAAAGAACATTCTCTACAGTTAATGATGCAGTCGTTAACTTGCCCTAAGCGGATAATAGCTGACATTTCCACCGGAACCATGCTTCTGTAAGTCCAAATTTAATGTTATACTTGACTACAACAGCAGTAGGCAGTAAAACGCGAACACCACCTGCAATTCCATATTCCTTCAGTATGCTTTGAAGAGAGACATAGAAAATAACACGCTAACCTTGAATGGCTGAAATATCAGTTAGAAAATCTTAACATTCTTTATGTAATTATGTAATAATAAACAGTACAGCTGAATCAGTCACTTCACATTTTTGCAGTCAATGAAACTGGTCATAATTGTTGTTGCAAATTATTTTATTAAAAAAATAACACGAAGTAGCTAACACAAAAAAATGATGAGAAAACTGAAACCGGCTGCATTGAGGGCTGTCATAGTTGGTATGATCGCGATTTTTTTAAGTTGTGCGCTATATCACCCCAAAAAACCATTTTTACGAGGATAACTATGTAAAATAATAATACTACATCAGTGACACTGTTACCAACATTCTGACCCGACACGAAATGTGACACATTTCTAATTCTTTCTACATAATTTTCAATGGTGTCTACTTTTTAAGAGCACCAAAATGACACGGATTTCTAACACGAAAGTATTTTTCCTTCGTACATATTTTAAAGAAAAATAATTTTTGAACAAGCTACACATGATGGCAGTATTGTATGTAAGATCATGCGGTAAATTGTGGCACTATGATGACTCTATAATCTTTTTTACTTTAAAATAATTGCTGATGTGACACGGCTCTGCTTGGAGGCAAAGTGCCGTCAGATTTGTAGAACAAAAAAGAGGCAGTTTGTAGAGTTTTACGGATGCTCCACGGGAGTGAAAATGTATAATGCGCATGCAAGACAGAAATCCTGAGATATCGCGGTGATAGCACTGAATGGCCAGCTGGCTGCTTCAGCAAGCGCGAGTGCGCCGCAAGGCTTCGATATCGAAGTATAGATTCGCAGTGTTAAAACAATTATTATAAGGTTATCAAAATTAATAAAAATTAATTCCTAATCAATTAATTCATGAGCTGTAGCAAGTGAGAGCATATGCACCAGCCGGAACTGGTTCGAAAGTTATTTGTAAGTGAAATGAGACTAATTTATGTACGTAGTTACAGGTGAAGTGCAGGGATACAGTTAATAGAAGACAAATGTAGTGCATTTAAAGTGAAAAAGAATAGCTGTTAACAGTTCAGAACTTAAAAATTTAAATACTATTGAAAAATGTTTCATAAAAATTATTTTGTACTTGAATTTTAGTTGTCTATTGTTTTGAAAATTTAATTAATAATCCCTTGGTAATTTCTTCTTAAAACCAAAGTTGTTTGTCCTGAACAAGTTGTAATTAGGCTTCGCTATGGAATAAGTCAATGTTTTTGTATCGAAACTTCTCGCATTTCCTATTGTTGATGCTGCTGTTTCGGCTCCTCAACAATGGTAATCTCGGAGCGACCATCCGAAGCACTACAATACCATTTTAAAACTTATTAATACTTGAAAATCAATGACTCAACACCTTTAATATAGGTTGTAGACGTCGAAATTCAGAGGAAATTGTAGGAGTGTATTTATTGGTTGTTTAGAAAAGAAAAAAAGATAGAGGACGGATAGGAATCCGATTAAAGGTTTTAAGAGACAGATTGAACTTACTAGACATTCACTGGACATTTAGAAATGGATGCGAATCTCATTTTATTAATAACCGAAAACATCTTTCTAGAAATAAGTTTACGATCATTATTAATTTGTAATCTCTGTTTTATTACACGTAATAGAGAAGCGCAATTCATTACTGTGTGTCCCCGCGATGGCATTGTGTGTAGACATTCTAACTTGGAAAGACGACAGTGGTTTATGATCCTGGCGTTGGGGAATTACAAACTTCATAGAACTAGGCATAGTAACCGTGAAAAATTGCAGAACAAATACACAGCGATAGTTAAAATATTATGCGCGATACAGAACATCGAACGCAAGTTCTCGTTTGTTGCAGCGTGAAACATGCAATTAAGGTTGACAAAGGAGGCAGCACACCTTGCATCAAAGTCCGCCTCGCAGTAACAAGACACGCAAAGTCTGATCACCACTTCAGCTTTGCTCCAGAACTCTCACAAATAAATGACGACATAAGACATCGGCGCCGAGGTCTTAAAAAAAAATTAACAAACGTGTGACGTGAATCTGTTTATTACAGGAGATGTCTCGGAGAAAATTATCGCGAGATAATGGTTGTTTCAGGACCAGTGGAATTAATTATTCTTTAGCAGGGGCTGTTAGACTGTAAAACAAGTCGACACAGCGTGGGCTAGAAATCCGAATGCGTGCTCTCGATTTATGTGCTACTGACACTGGGACGTAGTTCATAATCGCCGGTTTACGCTAAATGAAGGCTAGTCTCTTATATTAACGATGTTGAAATGCGAACGGCCCACGGCTTCACAAAGTTTCGCCGCACCACGAGGACTTTCAGACGATATTCGCTTCCTCTGGATGAATCTGCGCTACATTTCGCATTTCCCTTTCTGGGTTAAACGTACGCGTTTCATCTCATGCATTTTAATGCATTTATAAATAATACCATCATAATTGCAGATGTTCTCAACTGAAATCCCGAAGAATGCCGTAAGCATAAAATCGCTTTTAATTATTTTCGTGCGAGGTCTTAATTTGCGCGTAGCGATGAACACACGTGAAGTACTTCCTGGCGTCTTATTTTCCATAAGGTGGAACGACAACGACGAAGACATGGACACGTTGTATTTCTATACATGAACTGAGAGTGACCAAATTAAGCAGACCAACTGATATTCACATTAAATAGCGTAAGTAAAAGAGGAAAGGCCCAATTATTAAATTTTATTAGTCATATCTAAAACCATAAACGCTCGTTAGACAATATTTGAACAAGATGCTGTAATGAACTAATAATACCAGTCTCCTACGCTCGCGGAAATGCAATTATTAATCTGAATCCGATCCATTTTCATGAGAAACCACGATTTAAATTTGTTAAAACTAATTATAATTCGAACTACTCCTTTCTGCTTTACTCAACTGTTTAACATCCTATTGACACAGACATGATGAATCATTATAAATACTTCGTAGCAACATCGACTCAATCACTGTTAACCAATATAGAAAAAATATTTTTTCTACTACCTGGGTTGTCATATATCCATAACCCGTGACTCCCATCTCTGTTGCTTTTGCGATATTTTCATGTAACGCACCTATCCATAAATGTACTGATATCCCATGCCGAAAGGGGATGAAATTATACAGAAACAACATCGGTAGAAATACTATCAATCTAATTAACCCCCAAAATATCTTTATTCAACGTAAATATCGGCCGTGTTTGCATGTTTCATATTTTCCACCCCCGCCCCTGGGAGTTAAATGGCAAGTTGAATGTCATAATTAAACTCGGCGACATTCATAGTCCTGGATTCGTCTCAAATCTCGGTTGTATTAGCGTTATTTTCTTGTAACGCCCGTCCACCCCCACCCGTAAGAGTGCTCCTTTCCCATACCGTAAAGGGTTGAAACTATAAATAGTAAACATCCATAGAAACACTATAAATCTCTTTGACCTCTAATAATATTTGTCCGACTTAAATATCGGCTGTTTTAACCCATATGAATATTTCTCTCCCCGTCCACCCCCGCTCCTGGGGAGGGGGGGGGGGTAGATGTGTCTCATCCCGACAGTGTTTGTTTTCTGGTCGCAAAGAACATGTTTACGAAATTTGGTGATATTTGCTCCACAGGTATTGATTCGTATGAGGAACTTACAAATAAACATACAAACAGACACTGTTTTATTTATTAGAAGATTTAACAAAAAATTATAGAACGTTACCTACGAATCTTTATATTTATGATCATAAATAGCCGAAAAATAATTTTGATAATTTTTCTATTACGCGTTTGCCTCATCAGTTGTAATAACAACAAAGTTAAAAAAAAACAAAGACATTAGAAAACCAGAAAATACAAGATCAAAGAGATAAATCAATACTAAAATTTGTTGGCGTAAGTAAAATTTCAAGTTACGATTATTACTCTGATTAAACATAACACAACAGTGATAAATTCCTAAATTTCAAAACATCACAATCAAGAATTTAATTTAAGAATTTCAAACTAATAGACGGAATTCAGTAAAATGCATATTATAAATGCAACTTAATGTTATTTGAATGACTGTTATTTTCTTTAAAATAATGTGTACTCTAATCTAGATTTCAAATTAATTTCTATGTCTTAATGTATAAAAGTTTTGATAATCAAATTATTATCAAGTATGTGTTATTAAACAAAATATTTCTGCGTTGGAGGTTTAATTATATTTTTGTGCTCCATGATTCTAGTGTTGTAAATTCCTTTTAGTTTCCCCTATATTAAATTACACTATTTCAATGTAATGAATAAAAATTTGCTTCCACAGCCGATAGCGGGGCTTAGTCTACTAGACCTTAAATACCTTTTACGGAAAAATGGTTTATTCTAGATTTAGGAACCCATTTCGTAAAAAGTTCTGATGATATTAATTTTAATTTTTTTTACACTTGTTAATACAAACAAATAGTGAAACTCGAGTTTTATAAAAATTTGTTTGAAAGTGAAAATTTACGTAATCATTACATGAGAACAACAAAACTATATCTGAAACAAATTTATTTTGAGATACCTCTAAGTTTTTTCTAGGTGCAGTCCACGTTTCATATAAGGAGCTGTAATAATACTGGAGAAATGTGTGTCTAATGAAATATGAGTCGGGGAAAAAATTATATATAAAAATCAGGAAAAAATATTATTACAATTATATGACAATTATTTTCTGCGTTGATTCTTTAAAGCTTGTTTCACACTTGTAGTAAAACTCGTGTATTAAATAGTATGGAGAATAAACTGCATTAAAAATGGGCCAGTTTTCTAATATCACAACAAGCCTTGGGGTACAATTCCTCTAAATGTTTGCTGGCAGCCTTACTAAAGTGTATATTTAGATTTAGTATTCATTCCAATAGTCCTCGGTCGAGGAAATAGGATACGTCATAATATAAGATTACATGAAAATAATAAATAGTTACAATTAGAAAGCTTTTTTTAAAAAAACACTGACTTTCCAAAAAAAATTATATAATTTAAAACTACGTTAAAGATATTAATATAACAGTAATTAGTAATTAAAGAAATGATAAGTATATTAATTATTCTTCCATTTTCATTCGACGAAGTTTCCAGCAGAAAATCTTACATCGATTCCCATTGAACATAAGAAAATAAATGTAAATAATTATCAGGTAGAAAGCACTAACAGTACATAACTTGTGTGTGTGAGACTGTCGTTCAGAATTAAAAATAAAAATAGGAGAATTAATTAAAACACTTTTTTTTCGAATAAGCAGTGAAAGTAAAATCAGGAAAATTAAAATAAATAGAGATTAGCTGAGAATAAAAATATTAATCGTAGAATAGATATTATATTAAAATATTTTTTATTAAAAATATTTCAAAGTTTTAAGCTTAAATAATTTATTGGCAGTAGGGAAGACATGTTGACTTTTTGAATTTTTAATAGTAATTGTTCGACCGAACACTTCTATATATATTTATATTTATATAATTTATTAAATTAAAAATGTATAAATAGGTTGTAGGGTGCGAATTAGGGCGGAATGTAGTATTTTAGAAAGCACAGGAATTTTTTAAATAATAGTAAGTTATCAGAATATTGAAACTTATGGAATTGCTGAAATTTTATATTTTCTAAATTTTATTGGTTTTGATCGCAGAAAACTGTTCTGTACCAGGATGTTACTCATAGGTTAATTCACATATGATTCCAATGAAAAGACAACTCTTTCGTAGTTAAATGGACATGGTTTTCCAACCCTCAGCATTATGAAGTGATTGAAATTCCGTTAAATATGCGGTGCAACGAAAAGATCGCCAGCCAGCGAAGGACATTTTACAGTCGTGGAATGTTGAAACGCCTTAAAGGAGGCGATCTTATTTGCTTTGTGTTGGCAGGTCCCTAAGTGGCGATGCAGTTGCTCACAGAAGGAAGGCGCCTAGGTGCTAATGGACTCGCTGCACGAACCACAGCTATGGAGCTCGCTTTCAATACTCTCCTCCAGCTCAGCCCAATTAACCGCTCGCTTGCTGTTGCTAACGTGATTAAATAACATTTTCTCGTGCGTAATAGAGTTTTGGTTACTTGAGTTGCAATTAGATTCACAGAGACAGACGGCGTAAGGGGACAGCGGAACTGCGCCAATTAGTTAGCACCACCTGACGAAACGTTTACCATTTAGCTCGGCTTTTACTCGCTTAAGCCGTTCGAGCACGTAGCCGCCATCTTCGATCCGGGGGATTGCAACGTGTTCTGTAGATTCATGTATCACAAGAGATATGAGCCGCTGATGTAGCGCCACAGTACAACGCATTCAATTCTCTACGATCAAGACAAAGCTACAGAAAACACTACCGACTTATTTATAAAATTATTTCACAATCATTGAGGAACTAGTGGATTCGAAGTAGAACTGAAAAAAACATTCTTAAGAATTTCTCCGTTTAAATAAATAAAATTTTCCAGCTCATTCAAACATTCAGTAGAAAACGACCTCACGATATATATTACATAAAATTGGACACATTCTAAAAATTACAATATTCTATTAAATTAAGTTTTGAAATAATCTTTACAGTTTTGTTGTACGTTTTAATAGACATGTGAAGATAAGTTTAAAGTAATGTAATTAAATAATTTTATTAAGAATAGTTACTGTATTGAAGGATAAAGTGTGTAATGAAGTTATATTATAATCTTCCATACATGACCTAGAAGTAGTTTAAAGATCCTATAGGAATCAACGAAGAAAACATTAAAGCTTATTTTGGTTTTAATGAATTAAATATACAATTATTAATAACTTAGCATTTTATTCAACTTAATTTTATAATTTTTGTGGAGGTTCTACCAAGTATACGCGCAATTACTGTAATAAATTCGTTCGCTTAACATAAATATTTATATTAAAGACTGTTAGCGTAGTTTCCGACAGATGAAACACTTCACTATCCAAGAGGACGTAGTCAGAGGCTAAGAAGAACTTTGACATTTGTGCAAATATTTGAACTCAAGGATATAACTCGAGAAGGCTCTAATATTAACATATATAATAGTGCCAAACAGTACTTGAAGAAATTTATTATTTTAAGAGATCTAAATAAGTTACTAAAATATGTCTCTTAAATCATTTATGTAGTTCTAGAAAATTATCTTGTACTTTCGAGTATTATTCAAAAATTAGTTTTTGGAAATGACGTGGGTTTATTTTATTTCGTAATTTGACGACTGGAGATTCATAATTTTACTAAGACAATTATATTTAATAACAAGAACATTTTAAAACTCTCAATATGATAGAAATAATTATCGATACATAAAACACTTTAATTAATATAGAAGCTGATGGATAATATTTAAACAGCGGAATATAAATAATAAAGGAGTAAGCCCATGTTATCTAATATTGTAAGGTCTAGCGAGCCCGTGGATAAATATACCAGTGATGGAGATGTGGGGTGCAGGGGCTGGGCCGGTGCTGGGCCACTCTCGTCAGGTAATACGAGGCATGGCGTAATCCGTACAAAAACAGGCAGTTGATCGTAGAAGATTAGTTCACAGTGGATTCTTGATGATGTTTTCATATTTCTCACACACCACTGTGGATGAAAATATTAATACATTTTCCGTTTCATTTGTTAGTGATTTTAGGGCTTCCAATCAGTTGGGTTTCCTGAAAACAGCCATGCCAACGACTACAACTGAAGAGATCCGGAAAATTCAGTTCCTCAACATGTAATTTCTGTGCTATACATTTCAATCTTAGATTACGCATAATTGAACCTAGTGACATTTAAGAGACTACAGTTGGTTACTAACGCTCGCCGTCGATTTGTCCTCGACGAATTCATCGGTTCATAAAAATCCTGTACGCGACTATAATAGTTTAAATAAACGTTATGAATAATGAATAAGAAAGATAGCCAATACAGACATAAAAGGGTAATATAAGTACCACACAACGTTTCTGGGATCCTTGTTCCTTTCGTCAGGTACTAAGAAGAGCCTAGAGAAACACAACTGCACTGGTCAGTTGATAACACTCAAAGGCGACGAAAACGTAACGACAATGGGAGAGCCGAAGGGTTAGCGGAACAATAAGGGAGAAACGACAATAGGGAAACAGAAGGTTTAGCGTAATAATAAGGGATCATAGCAATTATTGAGCTTCATTGTGTCTGTACATTAATAGCCGTGATGTTTGATTTAATGTGAAGCATCTCTGAAATCAGTCTGGAATTGTACCTGGGCTCAATGTCTAAAATCTTAGCATTTTGCTAATCAAATGTATGTTTAGAATTGATAATATGTTTGGAGACTACAGATGGGAAGTTTGATATTAGACATATGTTCCTTGATACGTGTATTAAGGGAACGTTTTGTTTGCCCTACGTAGCAGGAACAACAATTAAAGCAAGAGATTTTGTAAACAACAAAATGTTTGCTGTAGGTGTCAAGTGGTTTTTAATAAAGTAGGAAAGAGGATTAGTGGATCTGTAAATGATGGATATTTGATATTGTTTGAATATTTGGACAAATTTGTGATGTAGAAATTTGTAATAAGGGAGTACGAGAAAAAATTTGGCGTGAGGTTTTTGGGGGACGATCGACAGTAGGATGTTGAATTTTGTTCAGTCTGCCGTTTATGTGTTTAATAATAAAATTTAAAGGGTACTCATTGAAGATTAAAATGTTTCGGACAATATTTCAGTTGTGTTGATGGAACGTGGAGTTAGAAAGTAGAATAGCTCTGTCTACAAGATTGTATACCATAGCTCACTTTTGGTTTAATTTTAAATAAACTTTACTTGGTGTCTTAATACTTGCTTCTAGCAGTATCTTTACCAATTAATATTAAGACTTAATTTAAATATTATTGTATACAGTTACTGAAATAAAATAAATCGATGGTGCGTGGAGTGATTATTAATTTCTTCCATTGGGTATTGTTTAAATTATTGTTTCATGTGTTTACTTTGAGATTTATTTTACAGTCATGTAGTAAGTTAGTAGCCAGTTGTATTCATTGTTTGGTAATTATTTTTTCAGTACAAGTCTATATCTTAATCCTGTTTATTCAATTGAGGAGCAATGGAAATATTACATAGAGTTGAAAGAATTATATTTAAACTTGATTCGTGTCGGAAATGTATGTTCGTATACGGGCATCGTCTAATACAGGAAGAACATATAGTTGGAGAGCTTTTGTATGGGACGTGAGGTGAAGTGCGCAGGTGAGAAAGCTGGCTGAGGTTAGACACCGTAACCCGATCGCTCTTGTTGGGGCTGCTACCACGAACCAGTGTTTTGCTGATCGCTATTGTCACGACACGCAACATAAGCCGAGGCTGCCTGTCATATCGACCTCCTCTTCCCGCATTTGAGTGCCATCGACGCAGGAAAGAAGCTACGGCCTGAGGAGAACAATACTGTACTATACAGAATTCTATTTACTCGACGATATGACCCATTAAAGCAAGATACTCGGCTATACATTAGAAGACATACTTAATAAGTTTGCAAAAAAAATGGAAGAGACAGAAAACTAATATAACAGTGAGTTGTTAACGCCGGTATCTGTAACTGGGAAGATGGCAAGACTTAGAAACTAATTTTATACGGAAAAAGTGTTATAAACGTCTCCTGTTTACTAATGTAAAAACTACATTACAATTTTAATACTACAAAAAGCGGGAATCAAAATTGAAAAGAGAAAATTATAAATAAACAACAGCCAATTTTAAGTGATGACATTTTTTGCATTATTCCCAAAACTAAATTGAATTTACTTAACAAATATAGTTTACTTTTGAAATTGAACAGAACAAATCCATCGATAACTGTCAGTGATAATAAAATAATAACCATTTGTTTCCAAAAATCAACATATTCTGTTTTTCCTCTTTTTCAAAAGAAAGCAATAGTTTATAGTTTAGCAGATAAATTTATTAAATTATCTCATATTAAGTACCATAAATATAATTTAATTAAAGTCAAGGAAAATCTTTTGCTTAATTCATATCACCTTAAATTCGCCAATAAGAACATTAAGGTCAGATTAAATAATATCAAGCATAACAGTAACAATTACCAGATTAAAATTGATAAACAATGCAGTTCTACTTTACATTGCTAGCTTGCAACATAAATAAATTTGACTGTTAGAAATGTGTCGTGTTAAAATTATTTTTAAGTTTCATAAAAATTTAATCGTAAGGACAAAATTGACGATTTAGATAAGCACAATGCAATTTAAAAAATTAATTGTCTCGATTGTCAAGCCACATATATAGGACAAACCAAGCGTTCATTAGAAATTAGGTTAAAAGATCATAAAAATGGTATTAATAGTAAGATTCAAAATTATTCTGTTTCGCAGAACACATTTACTTAAATAACCATAAAATGGATTGGTGCGATGTATCAAATTTTGGATGTAGAACCGAACTATTTCTCGAGATTAATGAGTGAAATGCTATATATCAAATCATATTAGTCCGCGCTCCAGCGTGGCGTGGGGACTGGCATAAAAATGTTATCAGTATAAAAAAAATTATACTAACAATTTGAAGAAAATTTACGACTCTTTCCTTTCGTTATTTTTAATTTATATATTGTTGTAATTTTAAATTGTTTCCATCCGCAACAATCTAACTTAGTTTTCACTGCTCGTTCTCGTTTTTGACTTTCAAAATTTGTTAGTCTACCTAAATTTATTACCATCCTACCATGCAAATTATGCACATTTAAAATTTGTATATACTATAACTATATTTAACCAACAAATAATCTAATGATAAAAGTTTTGTGAAATAAATTTTTAAAAAAACCTAAATTTATATAGTTTGATTTTTGCCAAATTTTTATTAAACATTTTATTTTAATCATTGTAATGGTTTGTTTGGTTAAACTTCAACCAGAAGAGGTAAAAAAACCTACGTAATGTAGTTTAATTTTATATAAATAAATATATTTTTTCTGACTTCAAATTGGCTGTTGTTTATATTGTAATGATTAGCCTTTTATTACTTAATATTAAAAAATAAACTTTATTACAAGAAAATACAAAAAATACATTAAAAAAATATTATTGGGCGCCAGCAGATTAACATTGGTCTGCAAAAAATTAACATTAGCTCCGGCTTGATTAAAAAGTTCTCCTTCTCAACAGGGTAATGTGGGCGGTTCGGTGGCTATTCAAGAACAGAGTCTATTTCCGCACTGTGTAAAAAATTCTACTTCTGAAGGCACTTTACATAAATTGTGATGCTTACTTTACTTGTGGCGTCAGCCGACTTGTAGTGGATCACTAGTCTTGTAGTAAGCAGCACACGATCTCCTTCTTCGGCCTCCCCGCGATGGACGTCCCTCAAAACCTTTGTTTCTTCCCGCTCGCCAAATTCTCCACCCTCTCGATTCTCTCGGTCTGCCTGCGTCTGTCCGTCTCCCTGCGTCTCCTCTCGCGTCTCTCCTTGCGTCTCCGTCTCCTACTTTCACCCCAGGTTCGGAGTATTTATAAGTCCTCCGCCCCCCCCAAACGATGCAAAAAAAGGGACCTGTACCCGTGATTTCTTTTGGCCTCTCGGGCAAGCACACGTGCACGCTTAATGTATTCCTCCTCAGGTCTCCTCAGGCCCGCGGCCACTTAAGGTTGTTATTCACTACAATATATATATATATATATATATATCATTATGAAAATAGAAACATTTTATCGAACATTACTTCACTCTTCTATCTACACAATTTTCTCATCAAGGGAAGGAAACCAAATTTCCTTATTCTGGGTTTATAATTTGAATCTATTTGGTGATACTCTCTGGGATAAATCCTGTCTAAAATCTCAAATACTATTTGCGTCCAAGTATAGTGGATTAAGTAATAAATATCTGCAGATTTCTTGCTCTGCTAATCATCACGGAATCCCAATAAACTAATTTATTATTAGTTATACAAAGTATTCCAGCGCATAACAACCATTTTCCCATTTAATTAACATTTAATACTCACTTTCATCAAAATGTTTAAATTTTAAGATAATAAGAGTTCTTAGAATGTAATGAAAGGTTTGAAAATTAAAAAACGTAAATTTAGTTAATACAAGATTAGCAGCTATTATGTAAATTGGCCACGGTTGTATTTACAAATGATTATCTCTCCGAGTCTCTAAATCAGCATGGAACGGAATCTCCTTTCCTTCATTAAAATATTTTCAATTTAACACAATGAAAATTATGAAAAATATTTAAAATTGAATTTAACAAAATATTAGACCGAATAGAATAGCTCCAAATATAAGATTACGCATGATGAAATTTGACGGTATTTTATTAATGCAATAAACTAAGCATACAAATTCTTGATTAATCTAAAATTTCAACACAATTACCGCCAATCAAGATAACGTCTTAAATTTTTAATCAGGCCTTCAGGTGCATAAAAATTGCATCTACTTTCACACACTTTCACAAGAACATACAAATTAACTCCTTTACCAGCTCCAGACAATTGAGGATCCCGCCAACGGACTCCAAGATGTTTCGCCCGTGAACACCATAATTTTGAAAAATTGAAATAACAACAGTGGTGCATAAATATTAACGGACCACAAGATGTTTTACCCGTGGACACCGTTCATTATAAAATGTTCAAAAATTCAGCGGCCAATAGTAATTGCAGATTCTAAGTATTTTCTGCCGGCCAAATCTCTAAACACATCTCTTTGCCGTACTCCGCGGCCCCAAGTCTTGAAATACCAACATTGGTGCATGTTACAATATGTATTTCTTTTCTTATTATTTATTGAACCTGTTCCGATTCTACAACCACCTTGTATATCGACAATATGCAAGGAAAAGTTTTTTTAATTCTTTCAATTGTATTAACCTTATTAATTATTTTAATAAATTATATTGTTACAATTAAGTTGTAATATTGTTTTAATATAATATATATTTAAAATTCGATTTTCAATTAAAAACTCAAGCCATTAAAATTATTACACCTATTCACGACACCAATATTCATTGCCTGTCCAATATTTTCTGAAGATGGCGATTACTTTAGACTGGAAAACTTTTATAATACAAGGTCATTATGACTCAGTTCCCTGTGTTCTATTATTTCGGATGTTCTAATTTTCGTAATAATTTATATATTAAATTAAATTTCATAGCTGCTTGAATTCTGTACGCGTTTCAGAAGCACATGAAAGGACGAGCGGAAAATCCAGGTAGACAAAAGGATTAAGGAAAGCCCCTTAATCTCCGCACTCGTGCGTTTCCCGATTTCTATAATCTATTTTATCAAACTGGTGTTTGTATAATTTTATTTCTAAATTTTATGTATACATAAAACCTTTTTCTAATTCATGTATTACTTTTTATCAGTGCAAAAAAAAAATATTTTTATTAATTTGCCATTTCGTAGTTATATATTATATATATTTATATATTTTCTGAATCTTAAACATATTATTTATGTATTTTATCGATTTACTTCCTGGGTGCCCGACATTACCCGGGTATTTATTTATATAAGCCCGAAAAAGTATTTAATTCTAGATTAATCTATCAGTCAAGGAGTGATTTAATCTAGAAACTCTCCTCCCCGTGCCTTTACAGAAGCATAAATACTCCAGATACCACACATAAAAAAAATATCATATTTGTAACTTAAGAGCGTCAAAATTACTCCCGGTGCGTTGAGAGAGTCAAAAATATTCACGGTGCCCTATGAGACTTAAAAATATATTCGGTATTAAAATAGAGTGAAAAATACACGTAGAACCTCTAATTTCCACCCATTTCCACCTCCGCCGTGTTCGTAGTCGTGTCTTAACCCCATGGGTTTGTTTCCAGTTTAAAAAGAACTTGTGTACAAAAATGGTCGAATTTGTTTCGGATATCAATTACAAAATGTTTTATTAAAAATGACTGTGTGGGCCACTGTGTTGCGATATTTTGGGGGCATTTTGATACTAATAAACGTACCTCGTATCAGCCAAGAAAACAAAAGTTGCTACTGCATTTCTGTTGAGTAAAAAATCGAAACAGGAAAATAATAAACTAATATTATAAAGAAATATCATTTATATATAATAAAATTGTATAATAAATAAAAATATAAAAATTTGAAATAAAAAGGAAAACGTACAATTAATATTTATTCTAAAGGCTACGTTTCCATATCTTGAATAATTTTTTGAATTATCTGCGCCTCTGCCATTATTATTAAATGTGTTTACCTTGAATTATAAACAAAGTAGTGTATTTTATTGATGACTAGGTAAGTGCCCGGCGTTAATTAAACTCAGCGACATCCATAACCCTGGATTTGACTTCCATCTTGGTTGTTTTCGCGTTATTTTTTTGTAATTCCCATCCACCTCCACCCCTAAGGGTTCTCCCCAACCCATTAAATTATACAGAAGAAACATCGGGAGAAAAACTATCAATTTCATAGTTTGTTCCGATTCGCAAGGAACACGTGTACGAAATTTGATTAAATTTTTGCTACAAAGGTGTAGATTTGTATGCGGAACATACACAAACCCACACACAGTCTAGTTTAATTATTAGATGAAGAAATTGGTATTCCCACACAAGAAACACAGTAATAATTTTATTTTTGTATTTTGGTAGATATTCAACTGTCAATGATTATGTATTTGTATCAAAGTTATTTTCATGGGACACATTGATTTAACTGTCACTTAAGAAATAATAATGTAAACAATTTGTAATTGCTGAATGAAAATATAAGGATGCTTTTAATGAAATAAGCAAATATAAATCTTATTTTGACATATAGGTCACTTTTTCAGCCATATAAATGGTATCAGTGGGCCCGCACAATCCCATTACTTTATTGTAAACATAATTATGTGAGTATTTGTTGACGAGGTCGATTTCTGGGCTCGAAGGCTAATGGAAAATAAATTTTCAATCTAATGGAAATCCATAACTTCCATGTGAGTTCAATTGGCGGCAACATGGGGTAATCACAATTACTGTCCGTTACTCCACAAACAATTAGTCGTGAGAGGAGAAGGGTCCGGCAGGGACTGGAATTCGGAGATGGTCTCTGTGTAGATGACTATATATACGTGTGAAGTGCATTGGGGCCTTGAAGAGAGGGCCGTAGCCCAATTAGGCAGCGTGTAGATACGCTTAATAGCCAGTCTGGAACGCTCCCGCCCGCGTTTCCAAGATCTCTCCGGAATATCGACACGTGCAATGCTACGGATAATTAACCTCACGGGAAAGATTGATGTTGCCATCACACACAAAATTTGTGTAAAGTCGGGATATCGGCGTCAGCATTTCACACCGAAGACGCCGGAACGGGAACGTGCCGATCAGTCAGGATGTCGGAGGAAAATTGGCTCATCGCTAAGTATCCGGAGTTGTTTACGAAATCCACCTCCCAAATTTGCAATACAACTATTGATTTTCAATATCACCAGTGGAATGGGGCTCAAATTTCACTGTTGTTCGGCGGAAAACTTTAAAATTAATTATGGAGAAAATCAATACGCTCGTTGCTGTTACGATTTTTTAAAGCCATTTATCAAGAAGGATCATCAATTGTGAATGCTCGAGGAATACGAGGTAATTATTTTGGAGCTTCCACGGTTGCTACAAAGCTAAATCGATAAATTTGTAAACTCCGTGTTCACACTCAAGCAACGAAGATGGTACATGGAGGACTGCGGACCTCTGTTACACGAAATCGATATATTACACATACCGTGCGACGGACAGTGGGGGCACAAAATACCAACCATCGCATACATAAATAATTAAAGAAAAATGTTAACCTTTCAATACCAACGTTTATTTTCCTGATAACAAAAAAGGAAATTTACAATTTTACTACGACGGGTGAACAGAAACTAAGGTTACAAAACCTGCAGTGAAGCGTGTACATTTTCGTACAACCAATTTAGCTATCCGCTACTGTAAGCTATTTATCGACAGTCTCCATATCGGTTTAGGCACTTGCCGCTTCGTGGGTTGAGTTAGAATGTTCCCTCCTGGCAAAAATCCTGTCCGTGTTTGTTCAGACATGTTCTCGCGGTGTTTCACCTCCTCGTCTTAAGCGGATTGTCCGCCTCCTAGGTGCTGCTTCAAGTGAGGAAATATGTGAGGTCCGGGCTGTAAGGAGGGTGGTCGATGACGTCTATACTATAACACCGTGGTGGTCTTCTGAACTGTATGAGGTTGTAAAGGAAGAAGAAGCCCTTGGAGAGACTTCCACCTTTTTTTCCTCACTTGGAGAAACACGTAGAAGGCCGAAAATTCGTTTTAGACGACGAGGTCAAATATTACTTATTCTGATGTTAGCCTTCATTTTGAAATTGTGTGTGTTATCGGTTCGGCTGTTAATGCCTAATTACTGTGAAATGGTGAAGGATGCAGTAACTACAAAGAAACATATGAAAGTTTCAGCGAAAAAGAAACGGTCGCTCACGCATCGTTGAATATTTAATTTTCGTAAATCTCTATAGTTTTTGTCAAGAGCGGAAACGGCTTCAAACGAAAGGGAATTGAGAACAGTCTCCATTTGAAGAAGTTAAAGCAAACAATGTAATTAAGCATTTAACGTGCAGCTTAGCGGAATATTTCCGACGCAAACGATTTACGTCAACAACACCGCAACTCTGTTATGTCAACATTAAAAGATTACTCTAATGTAGACGCGTGCTTGTACGTTAGAAATTAATAAAACCGTTTTAGAATCAACTAATAATAATAATACTAATAATTTTCTTAATATTTTATCAACTATAGATTTTTCAGTTGAATATTTCTGAAATTATATAAATAGTAATGAAAACTAACTAAAGAATTAATATGAAGTAGGAAATAAATTATTCTTAAAAATTTATATGTATGTAGAATTTATAATTTCTCATTTTTGATTATTAAATCTTTATTTTATGACATATTTAGCCATTCCTACTTTTATAAAATTACTAATTATAAAAAATGGAATTTATGTAAATAGTAATGGCCAAATAAGTCAGAAAATAAAGATTTAATAATAAAAAATGTTAAATTTTCCGATTTGTATGTTATTTTTATTTTTCATGTAAATTATGAAGGAATAATGGTCAATTTATTTCTGAAATTATTTGAAATCACAATTTTGCTTCCTTCTTAATGTTTTACACTAAACGAGGTATTTTGAATGGTACATTTGGTTTTTCTTTGGAATAGATTTTCTTTTGAAATATCTTGCCTATAAGAAACTTGCCACAGCCCACGTTTTCAAGTATTTTTGGGGAATTGTATCCGTTAAGGAAAGTTTTAATTTAGTGCTTAAGGTTTCTAAAAAAAAATTTATTCTGTATTTTCCCAGTGCCCTGGAAGATATAAAAGTATGTCTCAACAAATTAAATGCCCTTCCTCAATCTGCGCCACACGCCATCCATGCTGACGCGTGATAGAGATCATTAGCAACTATATGCACATATTTTATTACTTATTTTTATAAAATTACATAACTAATAGGTTTTTACATGCCAAACATTAGCATAAATTTAGGATATTTATATTAATATTGTATATATATATACACACATATATATATTGTTTTCACTATAGTACTGATGTTTTTGCTTGTTTATATTTGATTTAACCATTTATTTTCGACCTTCTCTCAATGTTCTCCATTTTCTACTTCACTGTTCATGATATTCCCTACTTATCTGAATCCTTATGTGCGTTGCTGTGCGAATTCACAATTCAATTCAGCCTCAATATCAGGTAATTGAAAGTTTACTTAATTGATTAGGTTCTTGACTGTCGAATAAATTAGGATTTATTGTTCAGAATTCGTAATCGTTGTGATTTTTCTTTGTTGATAGTAAGGTTAAATAGATAAATCATGGAGTAATACATTAACGTAGTATATTGGTGATTAGTACGTGTGAAAATAAGTATTGAACTTGTGAAACGCTTGGAGACGTAATGTAAAAATTAAGCCACGGAGTAATGTGACGAGAGAGAGACAACGTTTTTGAATAAGGAAGGGAACTCTGCTGTTGTTTAGTTGGTAGATTACTTTACGATTTACTGAGAGTCTGAAACAAGCTCCTGCGCGTGTGAATGCAAGTAGCAAGGACGTCAGGCTCATTTTTACTGCAGATGAAGTAGGACGGAAAAGCTTGGTGTTTCTGCACAAAAGGGAAAGTTTGCAAGGTTTTTCTGTCCTTTTCAAAACGTTAGTCCACTTTTCTATTATTTTCTTACACTGTCCTTAATTTTTCTACAGAAACATATCATTCGTCCTTTCCTTCAGTAATCAGAGTAAACAGGGAAACAAAAGAATCACTTAATTTTACTAATGCTTTTCTGTGACATAAAATAATTTGCCAATTCAAAATAATATTTCATAATATTCTATTTCAATGAAACCGATTATGTAGTCGGGATTGCATACATCAGAATTTTTTATAATATTTTAAATCTGAGATGAATAATTTAATTTCTTGTGGTTAAACTAACATGTATTTTTATTTTATATACGTCGTTATTCATATATATACGTTAATTTTTATGTAAAATCCTTAATCTTATTATTTTTTTGAGCTAGTTGTAAATAAGTGTTCACCTAAGATGTTGAAGGAATTTTACTATGGCCCATACGCTAGCATCAGTGCCTTTGTGTAGTTCGGAATCCGCGGCACGTGAGTTTCCCCTCCAGCACATCCAAAGTCCTGGGAGATAGGATCCCTCTCTATAGCTGTTTCATATATCATGTAAACGATAGGTTACATTTAAACAATGGCGGCTCGTGAGTTTTTGAAGTTACGTGCTACATCACTACAAGCAACCATTTTTACGAGGATTAATATTGAAATAATAATACTAAAACAGCGATAGTGATACCAAACTATAATTCTACACACTTTCCAATTGGGTCTAATATTTAAAACTGACCACGAAAGCATTTTTACTTAGTACTTATTTTAAATAAAATTAAATTTTGGAACAAGCCACGCATGGTGTCAGTTTCACAGTCTTGCGGTAGATTTTTGCACTACGAATGCCCCTTAAATATTTTTATCTTAAAATAGCCTTCGATAGTGTTTTTTTTAAAAAAATACTTCCCTAAACATACCAATACTATTTTAAGTTTTTAAATAAGATTGTTAATTACTGAAAGGTTCAAATTTATTTTGATTTAGATGTTTCTGTCTCATTTCACGGCACGGATCTGTGATATTTGCTCCGTAGCACAAAAACGAGGCAGTCTGGTGAGCTTTACGGGTGGTGCAGTGGAGTGATTTGCAATACTACGCGTGCACAATTGTCATTTCTGACACAAATCGTAACTACATCCGCTTGTAGCACCCACATGACCAGCTGACTGCATTAGCGGGAGCGAGTGCGCCGCAAAGCGGGCGGTTTAAGATCTTCGATATAGAAGCAGAAATTCCCACTATAATTATGAAGGTTCTTAAAATTAATAAAAATTCTTCTTCCTAAAATAATTTTTGTGCTGAAGCACATGAGCACATATGAACCAGCCGTTACTAACTGCAAAATGAACTATTTATGTCTTGGTCTGGATTTAGCTAAGACTTTTTCATGTGAAACTCTACACTTTCAATAACTCAAATGAGAGCCGTTATGGTTGTCAGCGAATGAGAGCACAGAAATATTCAAACGTTGCCTCATTGTCAATAATGAAAGACAACAAACCCTTACTGCAGCTGCGTGGACAATAATGTGTGACAACGTTGGACGAATTTGATTCGACGGCGCAAGGAAGAGCTTATAGATCATCTTTTACTGAATTGGACTGTAAGCGTAAAGAAAAACCTTCTCTAACTATATTGCAAATCCTAAGTGTTAAAAACGTATGTCTTACTTTGATCGGTCTCTTTCCTGAAATATATTTATAAATTGTCTGACGTGCGTTGAATGTGTTTATATTATATCTTTCACCGGGTATTTCATCTTATTCGAATGCACACCCGTTCACTTGCGACATCATCAAGTTAAATAATTCAGGTGTGGATGAAGTACAATTATTCATGACGTAGTGGAATTAACAACAGTTTGATCTCATTTGAGCTCACAACCTTCATTAAGTAATAAACAGTCTACTTACGGTGTACATTACTGCCTAATGTTAGTAATCGTGTTACATTTTGCATTCTGGGTGACACGTGTCGTGTGCAACGGCAGCTTCCCAGCAGAAGCAAACGCACAACATTGAAACGGGATTCATTGCCGTTCGTTTCCCTTAACATTTAAAGCTTTTCAACCATTTTTTTCGTAAGTTTAAATAGGTAGTTTTATTGCAGTAATTGTATTTAATTAATTTAGATGTTACTCTCCTGATTGTATAAAATATGAATCGGAACGGTTCGTATTTAGAAAATTGAGAAGAAAACTATAATTCCATTTGACTGAAAAAAATTAGAAATATGAGATACTCAAATAAAAATGGATGACGATGATCAAGCATCGCGTTCGCGATGCCACCGCCCTCTCCCCGACACATACGGAATATTGTAGGAGGCGGGTGTTCCTGAATATTCTGTGCGTAACTAGGCATTGTATTTGCATACGACAGGAACGAAATTTATCAAAATTTAATATTTCTATCAAGTTAAGAAAGAGGCGTGATCATAATTTTGTAAGATATTTAATTAATGTACTAATTAAAATATAAAAAGTGTGTGTTGAAAGTAAAATAATTAGATAAATAAGTAGCCAAATAACATCCAACGGGGTCTTTATATTTTTTAGATATAACCCATTTTCAATACTGAAATAAGGATGTTATATAACCCGCAGTGACGTAAGTTTAGTGAAAGCGACGGAGACGTCTTCACACGTAATAATTTAAAAATATTTCAATGTACAATAAAGCTCTGTAGCCCTTTTCAAACGCGACAAACTTATCTGTCATATCCTCCCAAAGTACGAATGTGATCTAATATAATAATAAGAATAAACTTCCCTATGTATGATTTCGTAGATATCAAACACTCCGTCTATTCCTGAGTAGAATGCAATGTGGAAGTGTTAGTTAATTCATAATTAATAGGAAAAGTAATTATAAATTGAGTGTGATTGAATGAGCCTTCTGAATTTCTGAGTCTGTTGATTAAATCCTCCTTTTTTAAAAAATTCAGGTTTGTATATGTGCAATGCTGTTTTGAAGTATTTTTTGGGGTGTATTGTAAAATAATTTCATACTATTTACATCCCTATGAATCGTAAGAGTGAAGTATAATTTTCTTTAAGTGATGCACCTTTCATTCTCCTATGATACGTCGCATTTTCCAAAAGCAAATTCGACACCCAAGACGAACTTGATACACGCTGTGTGTGTAATAATTGGTAAATATTGGCAGAATTTAACTAGCGTCATAGAATCTTGAGGGATCTCGTGTCTTGGGCGCTTCATGGAAATTGACCATCATTACGAAGCACGAGATAGACAGCATTTAAGTAATACGAGACGCACTTATAAGTTCCAACACATCCTTTCCCCTGAAAGAATTGGACTTGATTCCCTCTAAATTGGCAGTTTCGTTTTACAACTGCGCCTGAGAAACTGCACACCTAAAAACCTGCCGGCAGGATTTGCCTTCACCATGTTCCAAAAAATCTTGACAATAATCCTTCATGCCGTATATTTCGCACTAAAAATTCAAAAATAAAATGTCGAGCTTATTGTAGATATAAAACTATTCCCATATGTCCTAAGAATTCATTACACTTGTAATTTTAAAAAGTACGTTCTGAGAAGAAGAATTTTTATTGGTATGTGTTGCATGAAACACACACATCCGTTGTATGGTTTCCAACTCTCAGTGAGTGTAGATACGGATTTATTGAAGTAGCAACAGAATTTTCCGACTAGGACAAGGAACGTACACCCAAAGTTCTGACTGGTCATAGGGTAAACAATTGAACCAAATTGCGATTAGTTAAAATTGACTTATGAAATCAGAACGCAAATCACTGAACATAAAATATATTAATCAACCCGGTGATTAAATTGATAAATTTGGGATTTTACCTTAAAATACAGAAAGTTGACAATCGCGTCTTTGTGAATTTTTAACAAATTCGAATTGAATGGTAATAAAATACGGATTACAGACTGTTATAATTGGTAGTGTGATCATGTGATTACTCTGGTTGTGCCGTAGTCACATTATAAGTTACGATCGCTCGCATGCAGAACTGAACAGATGGTTTCATGTGGACACTGACCGTCGGTGTTGACTGCGGACACGTAGGTCCAGTTGTGGCGACGCACGACGTCCACCATGACCTGCGCCTGGTAGTAGTCGGAGGGCACCACCCTCAGGAAGAACCCGAAGCGGCCCTTGTCGCTGAGGTCCCTGCTCGTGGTAGAGTAGCCCACTTGGGGGATGTGGAACAGCTGGAGCAGGTTCTGCACCTGGATGGCCACGGAGCTCGATGCTGGACCCACCACACCCACCAGAGGAGGGCGACCCTCCACTCCCTTCCCCTGCAACAACGCGCCACTCTTATCAAAATACCATCTTATCAAAAAGTATTATTTATCTATGAGCGAAACATAAAATTAACTGGTTGGCTCGCCGATTAGGCAAACAGAAACACAGGAGACAATACCCAAAATGAAATAAATCTAATTATAATAGTGTAGATTGGAAAGCAGTAGCGCATCATCCAAATAAAGCGTCTCACACTGTATTTCAGTTCTCCTGACACACAAAAAATGACACGTAATAATCAACATTGGTTTATTACATATTTAAAACATCTTTGACATTTATGTTTAGAAAATATCTACCGATGTATTTTAAAAAATTTTCCCATTTAAAACTCTGGCACCATTATTGCTAGACACTTAAGAGAAACGTGACGTACGTGGAATCACGCCAGGAGACTTCTAATTTAAAACTGACTATAGACCATTTATGGTGGACGTAAAAAGGTTCCATTGCACCCACTCAGTGTGCGTACAAAGATGATAACTGACAAGAACAAATGTAGATGAGGTCACAGTTCCTATGCAGAGGTGATCGAAAGCGGAAAGAATAGTTAGGCATTTTTTTTCGGTACCTTTACGAAATTAATGTGAATTAATCGAGTTCCGAAGACCAATATGGACTGTTGAAAGGGCAGTGAGTGACTGAGAGCTGATGGAGTTGGATAACCGCAGACGTTTGACGAACCCCGGAGGCCAGCAGATGATCACCAGGCGTGACTGATAGGGATCCTGAAGGAGCCAGTTGCTAACGATGTTATGTTAGTAGTGGAAAACAATGTATAGCGCGTTATTTAGGATAGGCGTCTTTTAATTGATTTTACTGATATTTTAGTCAGTTTATTTAAACGCGTGAGCAACCATGTTTATCGAACGTCGGCAAAAAGTACCGTTTGGTGCCGGTCAGGCTGGGGGTAGTAACTGTACCTCCGTGGTTTTCCCGTCAACAAGCAGCAGGTGCGGAGAGTCTCGCTGTTGGAATCGTCTAGGACCTGTGATTGGTCCATAATAAATTGAATGGACCAATAGAGGAACGGTTGGTCCCACAGGTCGGGAGAAGTGGAGGCCTGGAGAAGCATTCTGTTTCTGATGCTGACTGGAAGAGGATTCTGACTGGAGAAGTTGCGGTGAGCAGTTGCTCTTGGGATTTTTGAGAATTTACCAGCGAAACTCCACGGGAGAGACATCATTAACCAGCTGCGAGGGACGTCGCTGAGTTGCTGAGACCTCAGTCTGGTAACCAAGTTCGCATTTCTCATGGTTGCGTAAAGCACTTTTTTTTATAAAATTCGTTTCCCGTGCCACAAATGAGACTTCATGTTTCAAATGACTTGCCAGTTTGCCCTATTTATTATTCAGGCAATAAATGTAAATGATAAGCCAACAAAATTATCCAGTGATAGATGTTAAATTTCCTTAAAATATTATGTACAGTAAGAACACTGTTATAACGAGCATGACTGGACCGTCCGCTTTTGCTCGTAGGTACCGGGGGGGGATCGTTAAATCCGAATTATGCAAATATTTACAAAAAAAGTACGTTTTTCATTAATATTATAAAGTTTCTAAATTACATTGCATAAGTAAAATATAAAATGTTTATAGAAAAAATTTCCTTACAAATCGTTCTACTTGCACTTTCAAGATGGGACCGTCAGTAGTTAGGCCTGAAATACGTAGAAATTTAAACCACTCGATTAATGCATTGTTTGAATTACTGAATTGATAACTTCTAAGTTATTTTGCACTAGTTGATTTAGAGGGACGAAATTCAGTAACGCTGAGACTGTTGAAGATGACAATCCAACATTTAACGCCACGGTCGATTTCTCCTATGATTTAAACTGTTTCACTGCCTATAAAATATTAACTGAATTTGTGGTAGTCTCAGTTTCATAAAGAGCAGGCGAAATGTGACTCGTTAAAATTAACAATTTTAAAATGTTTTCTGGGCAATAATGTTCATTTCGAACTGAAAAGGTACTGCCTGGATTTGCCCACAGTAAATCACTGTACACAGGTAGAAGCTGAGCTGATGTATTTTTAATACTTCCGACTTGCCGTAGCCGCCACAAGGAAGTTTCCGAAGCTCGTTATAACCGGGGTTTAGGTTGTATTGTCCAATGATTTCAATTGGAAAAGTAAAATTAACTGGTTAGAACTGGGTTTGACTGTAACAAGGTGACTTTTCTAATGGAAACTGCCACGCTGAAGACGATTCCGCAGTTTTTGGGTCGCTATCGACAACGGTTTACGATTTATATCGATTTTTCGGTTTCTCGTAATCTGTACGTCATATGCCTTTAAAATGTCTATTAAATATGACTTGATTTCCGGTAATTTTAATTTGTGGAAATAAATATGAAATACAATTTAAGTCAGGTAATTTAATATTTTTATTTCAGTATATTTATCCCCTGCATTAAAAAAATATTGCACTGCCACGTCTTACTCCTCATTATCAATAATTGCAATTACATTGGATATAATCTCGTTACTACTCCTTTAATTATAACTGATACCAGCCAGGTTTCATTTCACATGCCATGTTAGCAACAAGTTCATTTAAAATAAGAATTGTTCCCCTCCCAGTCGTCACGAGTGTCTTTTTTATAATCAGGTCTCCTTTTAAAGGTTATCTTAAAACAGAGTAATTATACAAGTACTGAAATAGCTTCTCAAAACAAAAATATTCTGAATGTAACCGTGATTATTCCGTGCATGTGAGCTGCGATTAATTAAGTTGCGCACGTCTAATAAAGCGCGCCTCGTCCCGCTATTAAATCTCAGATTTCAGCAATTAGAGCTCCTCGTTTGCCATTGTTTGCCCGAAGTCTCCCACTGGCCTTGCAGGGCCTAATTGGTAAATAATGAAGAGGATTTCTTCTTTCTGACTCCCTCCTCGCTTTGGCTCAGTCTTGACTCCCGGTCATTCATTTTGCTTATCTTACATATTTACAAAGGCCCCGACGTCGCTTGCTCCCTTGTAATTCATACATAAGTGCATTCTCGACGTCGGAGTGGCGCACTGAGCTTCGGAATGCTCGAGCAGGAGTACACAGTTCTGACTAACTTAGTCGAGAGAGAGTCGGAATCCACTACAGAAGACTCGCGCGATTTGTTTTTGTTTTAAAACGTAGCCAAAATCGAAAATTCTAGTGGATTGGGATAGAATTCTTGACAGGCTTGATCATTTAAATCTCTGAGATTAAACCGTTCCGTAAGTAGAATGAGTACGACCTGTGATATAGTGGTTAACACAGAAGTCCCCGGTTCCAATGTGGGAAGTGTAATAAAATATGACAGTCTGACAGTCGTCCCGGTAAGTCAAAGAGAAGAAAAGAGAAATGAAAATTTTACGTCTTTCATAATAAGAAAGTTAGCCAAATACAGACAAAAGAAGTGATAATATAAATACCACACAACCTTATTTCGGATTCTTCCCAAGTATTATTCAGGTGCTAAGACTGTACTAGTCAGTTGACAAAACTCTAAAACCTTTGACTCTTGGCTCTTCTTAGCACCTGAAGAAAGGGAAAAAACAGTTGGGTGGTATTTATATTATCACTTCTTTTGTCTGTATTTGGCTATCTTTATTATTATTAGAAGAAAAAAGAGAAAGAGAAATATACTGATCGTTACTAATATAAATTAGAAGCAGTCACCGAAATTTCACGAACGATAAAAAATTTTCTATGCCGATAAAATATTCTCGTTTAAGAAATAAGCAATAAAAATGTATAAAAAAACATCGAAAGCTAGCATCCTACTTATAATCTGGATTTGAAATTTCTTGACAGTGGTGAGATTTTGTTATTGTGATTAATCGGGTAATCCATTGACTTGGAGAAGAAAGAATTGAGAAAGAAAATGGAGAATAAAAGGAATGAAAAGCCAAGAAACAAGAAAAAAAAGAAAAAAAGATGACGAAAATGATCATATAGAAGAAGTAGAATATACCCCAAGCGAAGAAAACAATGGAAAGAAGAAAAACGGAAAGAGAGAGGCAGTGTAAAATAAATAAATTAGTTGACAAAACTAAAAAAAAAAAATTGAGTCTAGACTCTTCTAAGTAGCTGAAGAAAGGGATAAATATCCTAGAAACGTCGTGTGTTATTTTTTATTATCACGATACAATATATTATATTTATATAGTCACTAGAAAATATTAACAACTACGTTTAAAATTTCCTCTTAGAACGGCATTCATTAAAAGGTTCGTGTTAAAAGAAACTTTAACCTAACTTGTTTGTTTCACACTGTTTTTCTTGCTTCCTTTGTTTTCTTTGCTAGGAGTTTATCTCTACTTCTTTTATCTGATCTTCTAGACGATCGTTCTCGTCATCTCTTTGACCTAACTTTTCTTTTTTTTTCTTGTTTCTCGGCTTTACATTCCTTTTATTCTCATTTTTCTTTCTCAATTTTTTCTTCTCCAATACAATGGAATACCCGATTAATGTCCATAATAATACCCTGCTTCTATTTACCGAATGATAAATGTAAAAAATTACACATCCAAAATCATTATTTTTACTTATCGCCCAATTTCTTTAAAAAATTTATTCACTTGCCTTTTTTGTATGTATATATTTTAATTGTCTCTGGAATTAATCTATTTTGTAATTAGGCCTATTTCCGTAGTTCAAATGTGTACTTGATAAATTTTATTTGAGTTGCAAGAAGAATGGACCTTACCGTTTAGAAGTCGATATCCGAGAACACTGTCAGTTTTTGTCCAGTCCGTGTTGTTAGGTCGTATTTGATATACCACTGTGACCAAAAAGTAAGGTGAAATTGTCATTTAAAACTCCCGGGTATTAGGAAGGCAGGTATATTTTTTTCTAGGCTGGTAGGACTGTCTATAACATTTGCCAAGCGTCTGTTTGTTAAAAGGTTTAATTATCTCCGAGTTACACGTGTTTTTGGAAACAACCAAAAGTGAATTTTTCGATTTTTGCAATGGGCGATTTTGTTGAGCAAAGAACTTGCATCAAATTTTGTTTGCGGAACGAATATTCTTGTGCGGACACGTTCAATATGTTGCCTTTGGTGATCAAACTATGGCACAAAAAAACGTTTATAAGTGGTACAACGAGTTCAAAGAGCGCCGAGAACGCGTTGAAGACGAACCGCGCTCTGGACGACCATCAACGTTTACCGACGAGGGCCACGTCCAAAAAATCAAAGATTTGGTGCTTGAAAATCGTCGATGGACAATTAGAGATCTCGCTGAACGTGTTGGAATATCATTTGAGTCAGCTCAAACCATTTTGAAGAACGTTTTGTGTCTCGAACGCGTCAAGTCTCGATTGGTGCCAAAATCGCTCAATTTTTTGGGAAAAAAGCGTCGCGCTGATGTGTTTTAAACTTTGCTGTCTGACTATCAGGACCACTTGAAATGCATCATTACTGGAGACGAGACTTGGGTTTACGCATACGACCCTGAAACCACCGTCCAATCCAGCGAATATCGTGCAAAAGGTGAAGCAAGCCCGAAAATCAACGTCATGTTGACAGTTTTCTTTGATAATCGTGGTGTGGTGCACTATGAATTCCTTCCGCCGGGCCAAACTGTCAACAAAGAATTATTTGAGCGTTATACTTCGTTTGCGTGAAGCTATTCGTCTGAAACGGCCGGAATTATGGGCGAACAACTCTTGGTTCCTTCATCACGATAATGCACCATGTCATACTGCATTGGTTCTTCGCGACTTTTTTGCCAAAAACTCGACTCATATCGTTCCGCAATCACCGTATTTGCCTGATTTGGCTCCGTCCGACTTCTGGCTATTCAGCAAACTCAAAAGGCCAATGCTGGGACGCCGTTTTGACACGATTGAGAGGAGATAAAAACCGAATCGAAGGAGGTCTTGAAGGCTATACCGGAAAAAGACTATTCTGACTGTTTCGAGAACTGGAAAAATCGTTGGAAAAAGTGCGTTTTATCGGACGGGGATTACTTTGAAGGGGATGAAATTGATTTGGAAGAATAAATAAAGAGTTTGTATTTTATAAATAAATTCACCTTACTTTTTGTTCACAGTGGTACCTATGGATATTCCTCTGATATGGTCAAATTTGTTGAATCCTAGACCAGCGATATCAGCTACTGCTTCATGGTTGCAAGGCATCTTGCCCGTGAGTTTTACGCAACCTACGACCTGTGCCTGTTGTTCCAACCAGCGTCTCACTCGGATTAGAGTCATATATGTTTGTCCGCTCGCGAATAGAACTGATCGTGGATAAATCACCTTCCATGACAACTGGTGGGGAGCATTCTACGTCCTGCAGTTCCGTAGCTGTTCTGGGGTGTGAATTGATTCAATATTGGGTGGACACCTTCATTGCCGTACATCTACGGAAGTGTGGCCGTATTAGCTCTGTGATGTGACGTATTGCGCCGACGACAAAGACTTTCGAGACGAGACTAGATGTTCGATCGCTGTATGTTTACTCCCACTTTGGAAGGTCAGCTGTGTTGTTGATGTTGTTCGCCGTCGGTATACCTAGTCGAGTCCTCAAGTGGATTATGACTCTTGATCTTGTGCGGAAACATGATTGAAATGTATCGGTCATGAAATTGGTGAAACACGAAAGAATTTTGTCATATTCAAATTACTATTATTTATTTCAGAACACTTTTAATATTAAATGTGCAAAGTCTGTATAATATATGTTTACAAATTTGACAGTAAGCGACGTCCATTCTTGCGGGAATAACGAAATCGTATTGAAAGTAGTAAGTTAAAGGAGTTAAATATTTTAGTCCATTTCACGGCTTATCAGGCAGCTTGTAATAACATTTCCGTAACTCACTAGAAAATATTGACAGCTACGCTTAAAATTTCCTCTTAGAGCGGCATTCATTAAAAGGGTCGTGGACGGAAAAGTAATGAAACCGTCGCAGTGCTTGCCTGAAGTGTGTTCTCATGTCGAAGTGCCTTTCAGCTGGAAACCGTCATGTAACTGGAAATTCAAGCGAGAATCGGTTAAGGTACTCTCCGCCAATGCTACAATTGGGATTACTCAGACCTGTTATACTTAAATGGGTTAGAAATACTAAGCGGCAACTAAACCAAGGAATGCTCAAACTATCATATAATTATCTTGAGCATTGGATCGGGTTTTGGTATCAACGTCATTTGAATAATTTTAGTACAAATTAGTCGATGTGGCAGGATGCTGTTTGCTACTGGTGGCAGTTTAGGCTTTGAATGTGGCTAGAAAAGTGAAATAGAAATTTCTTTAAATACTTAATTGACGAAAAGTTGACATTACACAATTTATGGCTCTTTTGATTTAGAGAAATTCAATGAAACGCAACGTTGAATACCAATATATTATAAATCCTTAATTTCATACTGTAGACTACCACTCGCAAAACCGTTTTGATTGTCGACCTCCTAAAAATCATCGGATCCTCTTACCGGCATCCACAAAATTTATTTATGGTGGTTGAGTTATGTCTTATCAAAGGCAGGTATAGTTCAGTCTCGACCCACTGAAGTGTTGTTGCGAAATGGCAATGGGGAGATCCCTTAAAATCAAATGCAATGTGACCACTTTCGTTCGTAACATGAGCGTTAAGGGGGTGACGTTTCTCCGAGGCGGGAGAATGTTGTATATAAGCCTGACACTCAGGCACCCCAACATTCTTTGCTTTCACGTACGATAGTATTAACACATCGTAGAGCGGAACAGGAACAAAGTTGATGTCCAATAAATATTTCGGAGAAAGAGTGGCAACAAGGAGAAAACTAACTCCGAGACTGGACAATAATTAGACGTCGCTTGCTATTTTCCTGAAGGAAAACATTCACCAAAATTGCAAACCTCGCAATTTTTTTCGATTAAATTTCTTTTAAATTGGAATTGAAATTACGTTTATTTTTTTTCTAATAATGCAAAATTTAGCCCCCGCGATAGAGTTTAAATTTTATTTTGAATTTTAAAACAGTGGCACGCAGTTTATAAAAAAAATATAGAAAGTCTGTTTGAATAAAATACATGTTAATCATATTGTAATTTTAAATTGTAGCTTATGTAACTTGATTCATGATTTGTATCTAATTTAACATTCATTACATCACTACCTCCACACTATAATGAACGTTTCAGTGCTATGTAAAAATAATGGTAATATACAGTCACCACTGCGATGTGTTTTGAAATACGTAGATAATAATGGCACACGAGCAGTGTAGAGCGATAATAAAATGACTTCCCTCCAATCAACACACATGTGTAGTACGAACATCGTGTGATTAACAATTGTCAATATAAATTTTCGGTGGATATTGTGTTCAGTTTTAGATCTAAACTACATAAATTCATCATAATTGACGTTAGGCTTGTTGACTGTTGGAGTCAAAAACCAGACGTATTTGGTAAACGGATCTGTACGAGGGTACGTCAAAACAATATAAAAACACATTATTATTTAAATATTTTTAAAAAGTAATTTTTATTAACACTGATTTTTTTTATTAAACACCCCAGGCTTAAATCAGTCTCAAATTTCGATACAGCAGTCGAAATAAGCTAAACAACCTTTGAATTGCGTTTTTAATATTGTAATGTTAATAATTAAATTAGTAGAATTAGTTATTTATGTATACATTTATTTAAATGTTAGGGTTCAATCTATAAATATTATTGGAGCAAATTCGGGAATTACGGTGAATGAGTCAACAGTTAGATCTTAAATTGGATAATTTTCGCCATCGAAACTGAACTGGCGGAAAAGCAGTCTCTTCTTCACAAAATGTGGACGTTCCTTCAATATTTCTCGAAAAAAGCTATCCAATGATAACGCATAAGCGTCTCCATTTATGGTTTGTTCTTCTACTAAGTGCGTCAGAGACATTGTTTTTCTTGCCTGTAGCTATGATTGGGTCTAAAAAGCGCCAAAAAGGTCACTGAAACTACCACTTGTTCTACTTTTGTAAGAAAACGCGGCACCCATCTTCGTAATATATTTTTGAAACAATATTTATAATCTAAAATATAAACCATTGAACCATGTGGCTGCAACACGTTTGCAGATACTTGAATCTGTGATCACTCAATCCCAAAGTCGTGAATTATGCCGATCAACTAGTCAAGTCAAATGGCCAAACGATTCACTATGGTATGTCAGAGCGTGAGTTGATGCTTTAACCCAATTATAAATGGCTTTAAACGCTGGGATTGGTGTGGCGGCATGAAGTTCACCCAAGGAATTCAACTTCAAATGGAAGTGTTTAATCACCGACTAAAATTAGCATTTTTCTATAGATTGAAAATAACACAAAGTTCTTCTTTCACCGCTAGTAAAACACGTTGGTGAAAAATTGACAGCAGTGTATTGAAAGATGTCGCTTCTCAGAAACAAACTTGTTTAGCTATTATCAGAATAATATATTATAATTAGCATAGAGACCATTGTGATGTCACAAAACGTGATTAGCTGAAGTATTCAGGGGTACGTGTGTTAAGTGATACCTATAGTGAAACGTTTCATAGAATCAGGCTCCCTCATGACTACAGGTCGTCACCGCGTACAGACTCTGTGGGGCTGGAATTCCCCAAATAACCGTCAGTGCTGAATATTCAAAAAGAATTATTTTCGTACTCCCTTCTCCCACTGATCCATTTATAGGAAAAACATCGCAAAGATGTCATCCCACTAGATCAAAGCTAGACATGCTTTTCAAGAGAAGTTGAAAAATTCTGGTATTAGTTTCCGTCATTAGCGCCTATATGTAAGGCTGCGATCATTACTGGCCGCCAACGAGAGCAATTAGGTGAACCGCATATTCCGTATCCCACTCCGGCCGGGAAACGAACCCAAATAGTTTTTTTTTTGTCGAACTTCAACGTTGAAGTTACCGCAAATGGTGTTTCCAATTATTCCGAAATAATTTAATATCAACTTCTCATAAACAATTTCCTTATTTAGACAAATACTCTAGACAATAGATCATCATTGGCGAATCAAACACGATAAAAGGTCCGTTCTTCATAATTATAACGCAAGATTAATATTCAGTTTGAACCCTGGTTCTAAACGTGTTTCAAGTAAGTGCCTTAATTTATATATATATTGTAGTGATTAGTAATTAATCCATTGTTATAATTGCAAAGTAAAGGACTCATTATTAGACTATATAAAGCATACACCGCGACAAAGCGGGCGGCGAGTCAATAGAACCATTGTTGAGACGTACGAAGTCAAAAATTCTACGAGGAGACGAACAGTCTACAGTCGGGCAATGAACGGCGAGGCATAAAGACCAGCAAAGTCTAATTTTACAAAAGTAATACAGTCGGACGGCGAACAGCATGGCAGACGGATAGATCTAGCCGGAAAGGTTACAAGTTAAATTTGAGTAAAAAGTTTTAGACAGTAAAATTCGTCGAGCAGTTACAAGGAGTAACCTAATAAATCACGCCACGATAAAAATCTATAAGTACCGTGACCGTCATCAATTCCACAGAGAGATAATTTGTAACAATCTGTCCACCCATTAATCCGGAAGGAGTTGCAGTTTCCAGTTTCCAGAAGAGAGACCCAAAAGTTTCGACAAGTGTTTTGTAACCAATTTAAATTCAGTGATATCCCCAAAAACGTGTGCACAGAAAACCCCAAAATTGAGACCTGGTCGGCCGTAAGTAAAAGAACTCTAAATTTATTTGTAAACCATTTCATTAAGATACGTCAGATCGTTCTTCAATTATTTTCTTTTCTTTAATTATTTCTTTTCTTTAATTGTTTTGTTAGTAAATTTAAATTCAAGTCACCCATTTATCAAACCCAGTAAAGACCCTGAGATTTTAAATATTATTGTGTAATTTTTATATTGTATCTAAATCATTAATAAAATTGTTTAATTGTCAAATAAATATTCTTTTAATCAGCCACAGCCATCAGTCTTATTAAATTATTACAATATATATAAAGCCTTAGGAATTCATACGTTCCTCATCTAACCTCAAACTTACTCGTTTAATCGCATTTATCCTTGATGTCCCAATTCCATCTAATTAGTTCTTGATTTTTCAAATAACGTGCTATTTCACGTAACACGCGCCACGAAATTAAATTAGAGTTGTTGTTGCAATATCGGTAAGTATAATACATTTCTAAGACTGCTTTTATAATGAATTTCCGTGATTATATTTGGGCGTCAGCACGTCAAGGGATGGGAGTTTAATCGCCTTAATACAAAAATGGCGGCAGTTGGACCGAGGAAAAACTGGACAAACGAAATAAAATCCCCCTTAAGTGAATCACAGCTAATGTTCAAAGGGGCGTGATTGGTAGCTGAAGTGTGACGTCACTGTGTTTTGGATCAACGGGAAACGAGAAAAGGATATTGTAGTGGCTGACAGGACAAACAAGACGTGAACGTATATAATCCATATAAGACTAGATAACAGGATCTTCACAAGTCAGCCGACTTAATTCGAACTCGAAAGTCCAACTGCTGCTACTCGTTCCACACGACAAGCCAGCTTAACGTTCGCCATGCCTCGAGTGCTATACAAAATATACAAGCGCATAACACAAATATTAAATCAATTTCTAATTGGATTAGATTCATTATTCAGCCGAGAATATACATTAAAATGTGTAAAGATTTTAATTTAACTACATTGTGAAAATATAAATAAATTCAATAAGTGTTATTTAAAGACATTAACATAATTCTTATACCTCTACGAATTCATATTTTTAATCACAATGATAGATTGAAGAAAGTTCAGAGTTTCATGTGTAAATTTATGCATAATAACCATCATCTTGCTGAAACAGGTTAAATTTACGGGAGCTGATTCGAAGCTTTCGTTGATAAGAATATATTTTGGAATACTTGACTTATTATAACTTATCATTATACATTTATTTTTCAAACAGGACAAGGCTATATATATATATATATATATATATATAATCTAACACATAATATTGTTTACAAATTTAATTACGAATATTTTATTTTACTCAGGTTCAGGTAATGATAATTCTTCGTAAAATTGATATTAACACTTGTGAAGACGATTACAATATTTACTAGCGTTTCTGAATGACCAGAGTTCCTTAAGCTCAAGGCGTCAACTGTAAGAAGAAAACTTAGCAGTGGTTTTATATGTGTAAATTTAGCAGATGAAAATGTTTCATGCTTCTTATTTGTTTTAGTCCGCTCTCTCTCACTATTTGAAAGCTTCTCTATATTTTATTTTTTATTTTTTTTAGGGCAACAGGCTACATGAGGGTGATCCACATTGGGCAACTCCCAATTAATAGCATAGGAAGGGATTAGAAAGGGGGGATGCGGAAGGGTAGAGGAAGGTAGCCAAGGGTTACTAGGGCCCCCGGGCTATGGTTTAAGGATCCTACCCGGCATTCGCCTAAAGAAATGCAGGGAAAACCCTAGAAAAACCTGCATCGGGTAGGTGGGGCATTGGGTACTTGTCCCACGCCCTTCCGAAAGCGGGAGAGGAGTTTGCTGAGCTAAATTCACTGGATTTATTTCTTTATCACAAAACAAAGCCTGCGAGAGAATTCTCTCGCAGGTAACCTGCGAGGGATTTTCTCTCGCAGGCAGAACCTTTTAGGAGAGATACGAAGGGGCTACCTTTGGGTATGCCTTTTCCTCTCCGTTTTTGAACTAAGGTTCCCACAAGCCGAGGCACCTCGGCCTGTTCTGAGAGGTGTATGTTCCGGGGTCACAGACTTTGGGCATACGGTAAGAGTTGTCCGCTATTCCCATTGGAATAGTCGGCCAGCTGCCTCCTAAACTGGTCGAGGCACGGAGAAGTGAATGCTGCGTCCCCACATCAAACTCCTCTCCCGCTATCGGAAGGGCGTGGGACAAGTACCCAATGCCCGACCTACCTGATGCAGGTTTTTCTAGGGTTTTCCCTGCATTTTTCTTTAGGCGAATGCCGGGTAGGATCCTTAAACCATAGCCCGGGGGCCCTAGTAACCCTTGGCTACCTTCCTCTACCCTTCCGCATCCAACCTTTCAAATCCCTTCCAATGCTATTAAAGGGGAGTTCCCCAATGTGGATCACCCTCATGTAGCCTGCTGCCCTAAAAAAAAACTTATTTATCACAGGGATGCCTTCACATCTCTCTGGTTTTTGAACTAAGGTTCCCTCAAGCTGAGGCACCTCGGCCTGTTTTGAGGTGTGTATTTTCCGGGGTCGCAGACCTTGGGCATACGGTAAGAGTTGTCTGCTATTCCTATTGGAATAGTCGGCCAGCTGCCACCTAAACAGGTCAAGGCACGGCGAGGGGAAAGCTGCGACCTCACAGCAAACCCCTCTCCCGACATCGGAAGGGCGTGGGACAAGTAGAAAATGCCCGACCTACCTGATGCAGGTTTTTCTAGGGTTTTCCCTGCATCATTTTTAGGTGAATCGCCGGGAAGGATCCTTAAACCATAGCCCGGGGACCCTAGTAAATCCTTGGCTAACTTGCTCTACCTTTCCGCATCCCCTCTTTCACTCCTTTCCCTATGCTATATGAGGGAAGTTGCCACTATGTGGATTCCCCTATACATAGCCTGTCTACACCTCAAAAAAAAAATTCTTTATCACCATGTTCTGCTTTTACCCTTTTCTTCGTACCACTACCATTGTCGCAACTTTGTATTAACCTTGTTAATTAGTTGCGTTGGATTGATTGGACCTAGGCTTCACACATCACTCTTAGAACCTTGAATTAAATTTACTTCACCTTAACAACAATTTAAAATCTTGCTTCCGTGTACACGCGGAGACCAATTTGTGACTAACTCAAACTTCCCTCGCCAGCGTCAACGATATTCGTTTAAAAAAAATTTTCCCATTGTTGAATTTTAAATTAATCTGCACATCAAATAATAAATCAGCCTATTTTTCAATAATACTAAAACAATGTTTTCTTTCCGACAAGTACGTGAACCTCAGAACTACAAATTTACGTGGGGTACCGTGTTAAATGTCACAAATACAGTATATGACGAGGAATCGAATTTTTTTCTTTATAGAGCTTTAAGAAACGAAAATTACACGCTCGTAGATATGTGTCGCGTGCTATTTATGCATCTATTAATTGTTGAGAACATTTATTTTGCAATGTGAATATACGGAAACGCGGCGAGAAAAATTTGAGTTGGTATTTATGGGGATGGGGCTAAATATTTAATTTACATAACAGTAATATTAAAGTGCTATTGTCTACTATTGTCAAGAGTCAAACGATGAGGCCCAAAAATATTTATGGAGTCGACAAAATTGTGGGTACCGAGAAACTATCGCAACTGATGTTACGTAATAATTATAAATTAATAATTATAATAGTAAAGAATATGAAAGTAGACTGTGGTCAATCAAAATGTAAACTCACTGATAGTAAGTTAAAATAGTCACTTATTTCCACGTAGAAGAAAAATAACGTCAATTTATTTGAGAGGAGTACAATTTTTAATCCCATAATGAAAGCCGCTTACTCATCCAAACAGGAATTTATTTAGAGACAAATCTTTTCAGAGAAATGGATAAGCAAGTCAGCGAATTTTATTGATTTGCAGAAAGCAGTGAAACTGATTAAGTCAGGAGGAAACCAGATTTATATTTCTTTACTTGTTTTGGCAAAGAAAAACTGGACTGTGGCCAAAATCTATAGGGAATAGCGAACGGTAATCATAATATTCCTTACATAGGAAGGCGGTCACACAATATGTAAGAATTTTCATGGAATGTTCGTTGAAACTTCTTACGTAATTACCACAACTGCAGTTTTACTCACGAATTGTAACTGGAAGAAAAATCCGGCGACCTAGAAATAGGCTTCCACGGGCCCTGGGACGACGTAATGATTTCGGAATATAAACTCAATTATTTTAACTGTAATAGCTATATGAAGAACAAATTATATAAAGGAATTTTTAACTTCTAAATAAAAGAAAGAAGAAGAATTATTATTTAAGTACTTAGCGGAAGTTTAAAAACATCTCTCCGAAGCCTTCCAGGCAACTACATTGTAATTTAGTCTGTTTAACGTATTTCAATAAATTAACATAAAACCTTCAGTCGATATGAAAAAATTCGACTTAAATTGTTTTTTCGAAATAGTGACCACATGCACCACTTTTTACGAGGATAACTGTGTGTAAAATAATAATACTATCACAGTGATATTTCTACCAATACTCTGGCCCGACCCGGAATTTCTAATTCCGTCTACATAATTTCCAATAGTGTCTAATATTTAAAAGCGGAATAATTTTGAAACAAATTGACCCGACACGAAAGTATTTTTTACGTTGTACATATTTTGAAAACAAGCCACGCATGTTGGCAATATTGTAGGCAAGGTCAATTTTCGCAGTATGTAGCACCCTAAATATATATTTCTTTAAACTAGCATTCGATAGTGATTTTTTTAAATACGACCCAAAATATTCGAACACTTTTTGTTTTGATAATATATACTAATTTAAAAAAAGATATTTAGTTACTGATTCGTTCAAATTTATTTAGATTTAGTTGTTTATGCCGCGTCTCTGTGCTGTTTGCTCCATAGCACAAAAACGAGGTAGTTTGTTGAGCTTTACGGGTGTTGCTGGGAGGGGGCGGGGGGGGGGGGGGGTTGAAACGCAATACTGCGCATGCGTATTTGCCATTCCAGACAGAAATCGGAGCTACAGCTGCTTGTAGTACTCACATGGCCAGCTGGCTGCATTAGGTGGGCAGTTGAAGGTCTTTGATATCGAAGCGGTTAAATTGAGTTATTAGTGTCGAATTAAGTAATTTCGGGTTAATATAAAATATACCCGGGCAACGAAAGCCACCCAGCTACTTATAAATAGAATTAAATAAAATTGTTTAATTAGTAGAATGTAATATAATTCTGGGGGGGGGGAATTCATTTTATATGAAAATTAAATTTTGATTGGCTTTAAATTTAATTTATTTATAATTAAGGGTTTAAATAAATTCAACAGGGTACTATTAAAATGCATCATGGTTATTAAAATTTACTCATTCTTAAGTTTAGATAGTTTTAGATAATTCACGTTATCTACATTCAATATTACAATAAATTTCTAATACGTTAACCAGGCAAACCTCAGGACGATTTTTTGAGACTCTGAACATAAACCAAAAAAAGAAAAGGGTTCGTATGTGAGGACATATTCGTGCGGCAGAAATCTAATTTTTTCGTCGGCTACCCAGGATAACCGGAAAATGTTCACAGGAATTGCTGGCTGCTTCATCCTTCACGTAACAATTCTTAGAATCTCTATATAATTTCTTCTTCCGTCGATCGGGCCTTTTTTATTTCTCCAAGTTGTACATATGAACTCTACATTACACTCCAAGTTGTACATCGAAACTCCTATGTTTCACTCCAAGTTGTAGCTATGAAATTTCCTCTCCAAGAACATCTTTCGAACTCTTACATTTTTTACTCCTACACTTTCTCCCTTCCAAGGCTTCCTCGTTCTCCGAGTTATATATAGGAGCTGTCCTGTTTCCTCGCTTGTTCACCTTCCAGCTCGACTCTCTTCGTTCCTCACCAGAGGGTTGAAACCTCTTCACCTGTTTGATTTAATCCAGTGCGTGTTTTACAATTTTGCGAGCTTATCTTCGCCTGTTGGAAATTTTGACATAGGGAGGTTTTGGTCAGCTCACAATACCCCTGAGGCAAGGTTCTCCCATAATCCGCAGCCTGCCTGAAGACAGGGTTTCTCCACGAATCCCCGTCACCTCGGCGCCAAATTTTATGGCCGTATTTTCCATCAAGCCACAGCTCGGATCTGGGTGCATGTGTGTTTTTTATCCAAACATTAAAAATTAATCTTGAATTAACTTGAGGAGTGTTCTTCTGCGCTACAAGTAATGGGATTGATCTTTGACTAAAGTGATACCTCTGTAAGACTATCTTTGTAACACACTTTGTAAATAATAAGAATGACTTAATCCTTTCAAGAGGAAGCTTGTACTAAAATTGACGAATCCTGATGGATAAATGTTTTTAAATAATATTCAAGGAAAAATATTGTTCTATTCTCTCCATTTTAATAACTATAACTATATATATATCGAGAGATATTGTTCTGTCATTTCTGGTTAATTTCTAATTCTATTGTATGTATGTAAATATAATTTAATACCTTCCTTTTTAGGCCGATTTCTGGATTTTACATTATTATCAACAACGAGCACGTCTAATCAACTCATTAATAGTGGGACCAGTTTTACACAATCTGAAATATTTTTCCCTGATGTTTGTTTCCAAAAATTCACAACTCAGGAGTGTTGACACCAGTTTCTCAAATGTTAACGAGTTCACACTTAATTGAAGGGTTGCTAAATATTCTCTGATACAATTTCTGTGTCTTATTTAAATCTTTAAGGCAGAAATAGATAAGCACGTACCTACAAGTATTTTCGATTAATTTTCCTAAAATTTATTTTATTCCTAGTGCGTGTTAAATCACAGTGCGAATATTTCAGACTAGGTTGTTTCAATTTTAAGAAAATCAACTAATCAAATAATTGTTTGAATTTTGTTGACAGTATTGACAAAACGTTTACAACCATTAGAAATAGATCTTCGATATTATGACGGTCGTTCTCAGCAACTCATTTAATTCAATTTCGGATAAATTTTAGAGTGTCTTGATTTTGAAGGTGATATCCCCTTAAAATTAATATTGGGTCACGCAACAAGAAGATATTTAGCGTTCGTCTGTTAAATTTCAGAACAGCATTTTTATTTTATGTCTTAAATGATCCAACCAAGTCATCTCTTTGGACATTTTCTTACATTCTGAAATTGAAACAGTAAATGAATTGAATGTGCCATGTCGGCGGTATACTTTAGCAAAATTGCATTACTTTAATTGGAAATGTTCGCATGGCTGGCCCGACATTAGTTCCGGAAATCAGATTTCCAAGCATCCGGTCTCGGTAAATAATTCTGTAAAAAAATGGAACTTGAATTTCCATCTTAACATCATCGTTAACATATACAAACCGTTAGTATATTCGAACGTTTTTAACCTCATATAAATTAATTTTGTTGCCCACCAGAGTGTATTTTTTTAAACAAATGATCATATAAATGTTTACGTTCAACAATTCATTCAAATTTAGATTACTTTAACATTTTAAATAAGCTGAAGGTCAATTTTATATAATTTCCCGATCGTATTCACTGAATTAATCCTAATGTGACGACCATTTACTTCCCTATGATAAGACATATATATATATATATATATATATATATATATAGGTTAAGGTTCAATTACATTAATCGTTGGGTTAATTTTAATAATAATTATGATAGAGAAGGAACTCATGGCATACGTTAGTGAATTGAGAGCGAATGGTCACGTAATCTTCTTATAAATAAAAATGAGTATATGTATGTATGTTTATTTGTTCCGCATACAAATCTACATCCGTGGAGCAAATTTAACCAAATTTCGTACACGTGTTATTTGCGACCAGGAAACAAACACTGTCGTGGTGAGAAAATTTCATACATGCTAAAACGGCCGATATTAGACCCGGATAAATATTTTTCCGTGTCAAAGAGATTCATAGGGTTTGTAATGTGTGTACAATTTCAACCCCTAACCGCATGCGAAAGGAGCTTCCTTAGGGGTGGGGGTGGAGATGCTTTATACGAAAATAACGTGAATACAACCGAGATTGGAGTCAAATCAGAGGTTATGGATGTCATTCAACTTGGCATTTAACCCCCAGGGGCAGGGGTGGAATTTTTCTAACATGTTAAACGGTCGATATTTGCGTTACATAATTAATTGTCGAGGTCAATATAATTGATAATATATCTACCGATGCTGTTTGAAAAATTTCAACCCATTTCGGGAAGCGCACTTATAGGAGTGTGTGGAAACATTCAAACATATTTAGGCAGATAAATATTTTTAGGGATCGAAGAGATACATAGTGTTTCAACCGATGGTATCTAAGTATAATTGCAACCCCATACAGCACGGGAAATGAGCACTCTTAGGGCTGAGGGTGGACGGGCGTTACAAATAAATAACGCGCATAAAACCGAGATTACAGACAAATCCGGGGTTCTGGATGTCGCTGAGGTTAATTATGACATTTAATTGAAATGGTGGAGCTGGACGGGGGTAGAATTACTGAAACAAGAAATAACGACCGATATTAAAATTCAATAAATATTTTCCAGGGGTAATTAGAGTTATAGTATTTGTACCTATGTTATGTGTGTAAAATTTCAACCCCTCTTGCGGCCTGACGGTGGAGAATGGTTGGGGGTGAGGGGACTCACAAGAAAATAACGTAAAAACATATCGCTGAGTTTATTTATGACAATGTTACGGACACAGACACTGTGATTTCTTGGATCTTGCGAGGGCGCTGGACTTTTTGGAGGATCTGGAGGAGCTGTAGACTATCAGATCTTCCAACTTCCTGCGAAGGACAGCCTTATCAGCAATCCTACACCTACACTCTGATTATCCTCCGAGAGAGCAACTTTGCCGCCAAGGACGGACCAGTCTACCCGGGATCCAAAAACAATTCATAAATATCTTTGCTCACTATTAACAGCTCTCCGTTTCAAATTCCATTATTTTCCAATGCAGAAAGAGGTATATAAAGATTTTAAAATGATGAATAGTAGGATATTCAAAATTATGTGGCCCGCAAGAGGAAAAGATCAAAATATCATCAGGAAAAAAACTTAATTAAACATAAGTTGAAATACTGAAGATGATACAAATTTTTATAAAAGCAGAGACTTAATAAAACCAAATTAATGAATAATAAAGATAGCCAATACAGACAAAAAAGGGTAATATAAAATTAATTATATATAATATATCAATAATATAGAATTAAAAGAACTGTAATACTGATGTGAATTAGTGACGACAGGCGGAAATAAAATACCCAACTGAAAAGCAAATAAAAGGGAATTATTTAATAATTTTGTTGTATGGAAGACGAGAAAGAAACTGTTCTTAAATAAAACAAAAATTACAGGCTCATGTCAGAGATGATTCACATTAAATCAAAGATCACACAGGAATTTATGTACGGATAGATACTATGAAACTCGGCAATTGCTGCGATCCCTTATTGTTACGCTAAACTTTCTGTTTTTCTCATTGTCGTTAATCCATTATCGTTACGCTGAACTGTCTGCTGTCCCTCTTTTTTAGTCGCTTTTTTGAGTTTTGTCAACTGACGCGTGAAGTTGTGTCACTCTAGGCACCTGACGAAAGGCACAAGGATCCCAGAAACGTTGTTGGGTGGTATTTATATTACCCTTTAATGTCTGAATTGACTATCTTTCTTATTCATTATTACGTCAATCAGACGTAAATTTTTTTCATTTTAAAACCAAATTAATATATAAGTTTATCAAGAGGGAAACCAGTTTAGCATAGAAGCAAAATTGTAATAGAAGTTACAGGGTTTAGGAAACAATAAGCCATTTACGATTAACATTTTTAAATTTTAAAAAATTATGCTGTTGAACCAGACACACACACACACACACACACACACACACACACATATATATATATATATATATATATATATATATATATATATATATATTTAAAAACCTGTGTAACTATGATGTTTTGCTCTGTATAAATATTCTTTATTTATTTTAAATGGATGAATTTATTTTGTTTTTCTGCAAATTTTCAGCTCTTTATACTGAAATATTAGTCATATATTTTATTTTCACGTCTGTTTTTAACTATGAACATCCTTAACAGCCATTAACAGACGATTTTTATAATTTAAAATAATTATTAAGCATAAAATCTTTAATTAACAACACAAAAAACGTTTCTGTACATATTTGTAACATCGTCAGGCTGTCTGAGTGAAAGAAAGGTTTTTGTTTTAATGTTTTCAACGTTTGCTCAGTTTTGATTTTATTTTCATAATGATGAAGCTATCTGCTTGGTCACAGTGTAATTAATCTCGAATTTAAATATTGATACATTATATATTACATATTGGTAAATTATGATATCGTCCGCTAATGTAACAATTTATATGTTTAATAAATTTTTCACGGTTACGCACCAGATTCAGATTTTTCGTTGCTGAAGTTTCTGCTGGTCGTTGTTCTCTACCGTCTACTGTCTCCCGCCTGTGTGGCGCGCGTGACTTGTGGGGGGTTTATATAGTCTCGGACATGCTGCGACCTGATTGGCCGCTGAGGATTGCCTGACCACAGCGTCAAGGACACATGTTTTCTATATCGCGTAGTAAATGTCAGGCGATCCTCAACGGCCAATCAGGTCGCAGCATGTCCGACACTGTATAAACCCCCCACAAGTCACGCGCGCCACACAGGCTGGAGACAGCGGTATACAACAACGACCAGCATAAACGTCAGTATCGAGAAATCTGAACCAGGTGAGTAACCGTGAAAAATTAGCTAATAATTTACACCGGGAAAGCTGTCTTTCTTATTAAAATTATTTCCGTTGTGAGAGTCTTTGCGTTATCTGGGAAGTGTAATAAGCACGAGAATGATCTGGAGTCGACAGATATAGGTCAGTGGTCCCGGGTTCGATTTCTGGTCCTGAGACTTTAGCACGAGAATGATATAATTTTGAATACGGGTTAATTGTCATAATAAATGAAGTATTATTACCATTCTATTATTTTAAATATAGGTAACTGTTGTTCTGTATTTCTGATAGGCCTGTGACATAATTTGTGTTTTCGCACGACGAAAACTCGCGGAAACTATTTTTATTACAGCAAAACATACCAGGAAAAATAATATTTGATTAAAGTAGAGTTACGGTATTTATAAAACAATTTATTAGAGCCTTAGTTGATGATGGATTTTGACAAAGAGATCTGAAATTGAGAAAACATTCAACCCCAAACACAGAGAAAGCTGTGGATAAAGTTACTGAAATCCGTGTGATAAAATAGTACGAAAGCTGTTCTTCTATCTGGAATCCGTAATGCACTCAACGTGTAAGCAGATTCAGACTGTAAAGTTCATTAAAAGTTGTCGAAGTTGAATTGTTAAATGAATGCAAAGAATGTGGCAGTATATTGATTTCAATTTAATTTTTTCTTTATTGGCTGGTTACTGGTTCCTCTTCCTAGTATGTGTTCTGAATTTAACATGAAGTTAACATTACAACATAAAAAAATTGGAGAAATAACGTTTGCAACCAAAACAAAAACACAATCAAAGGAAACCAAATTTCTGGGTATTAGGATTAACGAGAGTTTAAAATAATAATATAGTGTTATTACAAATTTTAACGCGTGAACAAATTCCAACAAAACTTTGCCATACACATTTTTAAAAACCCGAAAAAAAACCACTTTAGAGATAAGACACGACTGAAGCTCCTTGGGGCGAGGGTGGACGGGGGTGGCGATTTTACACCTTGCAAAACGGTCGATATTTGTGTTGAATAATCGAGATTTATAGCGTTTTGCCCGATGATGTTTGTGAATATTTCTTGACTCAATTAATGTACAGTGAGGCATCATACTGGTTATGGTGAAATTAACATTCCGTCGACCCAGGTAAGGTAGGGGTCGGGAATAATTAATGTTGAATAAAGTGACTTTCTCGATGTCGGTTGATTCACGTGTTGACCATGCGATTAGTTATAATTAAATACTTTTCCTGACTAATATATATATATATATATTGTAATGACCACCAAAATATCTAATGAAGGGATTTTCTAAATTATTCAATAGTTGTATTATCAGCGTAATATTGTGGCCAGAGTATTGTAGGCAACAGTCAGCATTGTGTGAGAATGTGGAGTGTTTCGAGATTATTAGTCGGCGGTGTGTAATAGTGAAAGCTTTGAAGAAATTTGCAGTCTCCGATGCGGTTATTTTTTGAGTCTCTGTGCGTGGCAATCAGACAGTAAGGACTGTTTATTCTGATCGCTTTTAGACCGTGCTGATGAGTCTGCATGTAAAAGTCGACAAGTAAGACATAGATTATCAAGCTTGGGTGGTGTTAAAGGGATATTTAAACCCTTTTTAGATCGTGAAGGAGACAAACATATATTTTTTTATAGGAAAAGTTATACTGGCTGTCGTTGGACTGATTTCAATGGTGCAATTTATTGAGAGTTGAATCGAGTTGATATCTGGGAAGTGTAATTCAATTTTCCTTGCTGTAGATATTTTCACTATTCGCCGAAATATTTGGAAATAAACTGATGATCGTGGTCAGTAGAAAGTGTAATAGTACGGCCTGTTTAATTAAAAATTCATTTAAATTATTTGTGAACTAAAGTCAAGAGTTGGAATAATTTTTGGAGTGGAATATTTGGCGTGATACGAGAATTGTAAATTGTAAAAAAAATACATTGTAAACTTTGTATCTATTCCTTACCGTCAGATTTCTTATTTCGGTTTCAGAGTGTGAAACTAGTAAATTAATCACAATATTTTGTAGTATTCTACAAATTTTGTTTTTTTCATTGCGGGTTCCCATTACTGGTCGAGGCCCAATAAGCGCCCCTGAACGTATTCAGAATATCATTAAAGCCGTGCCATTCAGTTATCAGAATTAATTAAATTTAATTGTTATAATTATTGTGCATTGAATTTCTTAGTAATCTTTTCATTTATTAAATCCGTCTATAGATCATAGTTTCCCTTTTAATAAATTGTTTTAAAAAATTATTATATATTCGATTGCCTCATTAATTGACGCGGTAACGTGGGATTATCTAATAAAATAATTGTAAATTCATTTAAAGATTCTTGCATTTTATTAACATAAAATTCTTAATTTGTTTAACACATTGGTCGATTTATACTCAATTGAATACGGCAATATAAATTCTCGGGCATCGCTAGTTTTCAAATAAAATTTCTCAAAAATACCTGAAATATATCAGACAGTTTTAGTTTCGTTTGAATTTATTCTTTTGTTGATTCTTCAATAAAATTGTTTAATCACAGTTGTACGGACTCAATAAGCACATTGGTTATTTACAGAAGACTTTATTATTTTATCCATATGTTTTATTATCAGTCTTGTAACCAAACAAATTAAATTTTACGGTACTTTAATCAAATTATTTTTTATTTGAATAAAGCTCTGGGTAAAAATATTATAATTCTGTAATAAGTACAGTGAAGGAAGTCGTTCTTAATTCTCTCATAGAAGAAACATTATCAAATCTATGTATATTTATATCGATCAGCGCTATAGTAAATATATAATTTATTTGGTTTAATTCATAAGCACTTTGAATATCCAGACTATACGAGGAACCAAGTAGTGTACGTAATGTGGAAAGACTGGGGAAGTTCATTTAGACGAGGGACTGACTTCACCAGTAGGATTGGAGGCTGCGAATGTACACGTAACAACAACCGTGAAACAAAAGACAGTCATTGTCACACTGAAAAAAACCAACTCCATTGGGCATTTATTGTGTTACACATCCCAGAGGAATCCACGCATCGTGCGTCGAATTACTCCGGTTACTGGATTGAGTGCGACGTTTGGTTAGAAATTTCAATTAGCTTTTCGAGTATTAAGCATGTCGAAAATCGGAGCACACTATTATTTCCTCACGAGGTCCACGGCAAATTTGAAGTAATAACAAGATTGAAATTAATAAACTCAGACAATTGGATTTCTATAATAAATTATTGAAGTGAAATTTTGCATGCTTTTGTGGAGTCAATAGTCGGGGAGTTCATTCAAGCTGATTCACGTAGTCGTTTAAGAACGAATAATTTTTTTTTAAGAACAAATAAATTGTGTCGGTTTATTAAGTGAAAGAAATTTTGGAAACTTCCACTTCAAAGCAATTTCGAAAGGCAGTTACAGAAACAGCGATTAAGCCGAAAAGAAAATAAGTTGAATTCTAGGACTGGAGTTAGGAAACACAGTTAATATATGGTACATTATGAGAGAATATGGGTCAGTGATCAGTTATGTAATGAGGAGAAGATATCGTGTATTGTAACGCGTGTATTTAGGTTTAAGTTTTTCTTTGTCACGGAAGTGTTGTTTTCTGTGGTCTTGAGAATTCGAAACCGTGCACGTGCGTGGGGGTGGAGGAGATAAATATATCCATCAAAGTAATTTAGTGTCTTGTCTCGATTGTTGGCCTCAACATGACAGAATAGTTAGCCATTGGTGACTACGGAACTGCAGCTGCGGGCTATAAATCTTGTGACAATAGAAGAATCAGTAAAACTGACGAAGTTTTCTAACAATGAAAAAAGTAAAAGAATGGGAGGATATAAGGGAGGAGATAAGCTTTTGAAATGGACAGTTGTTCTGCGCTCACCGAAGCTGGTGGATGTGATTAAGAGAGGCTCCGTAGAGTTCTTGTCTGATATAGTTCGAGGCAGAATCGTCGTGAGAAAGGGGCCACAATTTGTTCGTGAAGAGTTCACAGAATTGCACCACACAATTTAGTACGACGGCTTGCCAGCATTCAATCCCGGAGGCCGACGCCTTAGCCAGCGATCAACCCCTGAGTCGACGCCAGTACGTCGGTACGAGAGCTACAGCAAGCAACACAACGCAGAATAGCAGTACGCATTTGGTACGGGCAGCAGATCTCTTCTATGTAAAACCACAGGTGCCTGAGACAAGAGTATTCTTGTTTAACTTTAATAAACTTATATAAAATTTCATTATTGGTCAAGTATTTATTTTGATTTAACGAAAAAAACCCAGCCCACAAAAATAATTCTTTACAGTATAGGCAAAATGTGAGATATCAGAGAGACAGCCAGAGAAATTATGATGCAGTCAGCGATCAGGTAACAGTAGCAGTATGTGAGGTTTGTTGTAGACAGTGTGAGGCAGAGAATAAAGACATCTCAGCTGATAAATAGTTCGAAAGCAGTTAAGCAAATACGTCCGGAGAGTTCACCACACACACATCAACAAATCAATAGGCGAAACAACTATCGCGAGAGACTCCACGAAACTTCACAAAGAATTGGTACAATTCCCTACGTGAGTGATAAAAACACAAACGGTGGCATATACAAAGTAAAAGATTTTATTCAGTTTATTTTTATATCTCACCCATAACGATGAGAAAAAAAAGAGTTAAATTATTTATATGCAAAGTGATTAAATTCTTATACAATTTATAATACTTTATGGTTTTGTAAATAAATATTAGCAAACTTGCTTAACGAAGAATTTTAATGTATATGCAGGTAGGCGACAACAACTCCTTTCAAAATTTTCCTAACCCGATTTTTTTAATATAATGTTTTTTTATGCATCACTGCAGCAACAATCAAACGTATGAACTTGAAATTTCACAATTTATTTTTTTAACTAATTTATTCTCATAGAAATTTTGACGTTATATTTCAAATTAACAAACATACTGCATAATTGCGGGGTATTGAAAAGTCAGTCCACGATCATAATGGGACAATTAAAAGCGTTAGTATTTGAATGACGTAAATGAAGACACGATTAATTTTTATAAAACTGCATATCGATCTTATAAGAAAAATGTATTTTCCGACGAATCATAGAGATTTATTTAAGGAACAATTAATTTTTTTAATAAACAACAACCTTTCGGTTCATATTTCTATTTCTTCAGTTCGTCCCCGTAGTCCGGGGATCGCTGTATCACGAACCTTTGTTTTTAAACATTCTGAAAACATTGACGTGTCTTCAGTTAAAAACTCATTGGTAAAAGTTAATAGATAATAAGTACCCGGTGTGGGAATAAAACCTTACCGTTCTTAATAATGTAATGCATGTTCTCTTTTTTTTAAAAAAAAATTATAGCAGCGTTACGCCAACTTGTTTCCAATGGGACAATACTCCCCTGCATATTCACCCTTCTCTTACTGAGGATTTCGAATAAAATGCCATACACCACTTAATTAACAAATTTTATCAGAAAAATGTTAAGATTTAAAAATAATTTAATTTTTACCAATAACATAATTTTGGCCCGTAGTACTAATGTATATTTTTAGATTGCTTATTTGACAATAAATGGTTTTCGAAAGCTGATGTATTAAATATATTGAGGACCGAAATCTTTCTGCCGTAGTTATGAATCATAGTCCGGTAAAAATGCTTGGACTTAATTTTCAGAAATTTTCAAATGATATCAAGATGACCAGAAACTTCTGGGAAATCAGATTTTTCCCACATATATGTTTAAATGTTTTTAGCTTTTGTCGAAGGAAAAAAGGTACTCGTTTCTTCTACTATTATATTAAAATAATTTAAACAACTGAATAAAAAAGTGAGTGTCTTTGATATTATGTGATATTGCCAAAAAATTTTAGTATTAAGTTTTGTAATCAAATTTGTTAATTTATGTATCTTCTTCGTACGACCTGAAGGAAGTCCTGTTTTTTTAAATATATTTTTCTTAAATAATTGGTCCGAAAATAATTATTTTAATTTAATAAATTTATGAAATAGAGGTAAAATCAAAAGTATTAAATATATTAAAACAATTTACTGTCGGGATAAGTCATGAATAATTAATTACTGATAAACGTGAAGCGAAACGTACACTCTGATAAATTGGTGTCAAACAAGTCTTCAGAGCTATAACGATTTCATCTTTCAAACTCACAAATGGAACGACGCTAATGGAAGGTGGGCTAATACGTTTCCACGACGATACACATCGATCCGAGAATATCATTAGCAGTTTCTGTTGACAGGGGGAAACAATTTGTGCTTTATTTTCCTGAGACCGAATGTGTGTGTGCGTTGGATGTTTCTGACGGCGCGTTTCCGTCGACCAACAGGGTCCGCAGATGCCACCGAACAATTCTGTATTTTTAGACCGCCAGTGTCTTGAGAATAAAATGTAGCAATGAGCAGTAGAAGCACGCGGAGAACACTAATTGCGCCAGAGGTTTTAATTTCGTACAGGCCCGGCGACACTCCCAAGGTTGTAAAAAGCCAGCTTAAACATTGACGTACTAGTTTGTAAATAAAATTGTCTCAAAGTAGTTCTCATCTTTGACAACATTTTCATTTTTAACATGAATATGTTTTTCGAGTGGCGGCAATCGAAAAACTCGAAAACGTCACACGTATGCGATACGTACTCGAAGCGACCACTGTGGAGGGTAAAGGGCACTTCAACAGCGCCCGCCTGATTTCTCTGCGGAGTGTACGTGAACTTCTTTAACGAATGCATATGTTTTTTCTTTAAGTATAGACATATTCGTAATCGTGATTGTTGGAAATCAATTGGAAAACTTAATAAATTTTTGGAAGTGGATTGCAAGTCCAGACTGATAAAAATGATGCTGTACATAAATACAAGTATAATTTCTATTAATTAAATGCAAAACTCGGAGTTTAAGCCAATCGCAATTTCTTTTCTGTGATTAGTGTATTATTTCTTAAATGTGACTATGAGAATAATTTTTTAAATAAATGTAAATTACTGCATTTTTAAGTATTTTAATTTTCTGGTAGGATATTTCATTCGGTGATAATACAGTAAAAAATAATCTGTCCAAATATAAAAAAGGGCCTCGACATTGTTGCTCCTTGGGCAAGAAGAGAGTGAACTTGTAGAATATTGTTTCACGTACTCATAAATAAAGCTAATACTATCAATATTTACTTCAAACTAATTCTTGTTCTTTATACTTTTTATACAACTCTGATTCTTATACTTTTGATTTAAGATGTCTGGGAGGGATGCAGGAGAGACGGAAGGGGCTACCTTTGGGAATGCCTTTTCCTCTCTCCGTTTTTGAACTAAGGTTCTCACAAGCCGAGGCACCTCGGCCTGTTTTGAGAGGTGTATGTTCCGGGGTCACAGATCTTGGGAATACGGTTGTTCCCGTTTAAACAGTCGGCCAGCTGCCTCCTAAACTGGTCGAGGCACAACAAATCCCTCTCTCGCTATCGGTATGGCGTGGGACAAGTACCCAATGCCCGACCTACCTGATGCAGGTTTTCTAGGGTTTGTCCTGCATTACTTTTAGGCGAATACCGGGTAGGATCCTTAAACTATAGCCCGGAGGCCCTAGTTAACCCTTGGATACCTTCCTCTACCCTTCCGCATCCCCCCCCCTTTCAAATCCCTTCCTATGCTATTAAAGGGGAGTTGCCACAACGTGGATTACCCGCATGTAGCCTGTTACCCTAAAAAAAATAATAATAAAAATTATACTTTTGATTATATTAACGACGTATTTCAATACAAAGATGATAATTTAGACATTGCGCAGTTTAAACTGTTTACTTGCGTTTACATTATTTCACATGAATTATAATTAATTTTCTAGTCTGTCAAATCTTGCATGTTGAGAAACTGGTTGATGACGTCACAGGCGACAATCCCAGAGTCGCTTCTGGATCTCACTAAGCAAAGTCTGCTACACCTTCAATAGCGGTATTGTGATTTATATTGGCGCAGGTGGCAAAACTATTAGCTCGACGGTTAAATAAGAAAAACATTGCCCACCCGCTGAAACCTGAGAGGAAAGAGTTTGTGAGAAATCGTGGAACTAACACCAACAAAGTATGTTCAGCGGATCGCACAATTTTTTTCTGCGTTCTTTAACGTTATGTATTTGTATCATGTGAGCGTTCGTGACCTCAATAGTGAAATAAATAAAGACAGTTATTCTGTAGTCCTAAATTGAATTTTATAGATTGATACCTAAATGTATATAAAAATATTGACAATCAAAGAATCTATAAAGGACAATTACTTGTAATAATTTAATTATCATCATTCGAATATTTAAAAGACAAATCAAAATTCATAATTTAGAAAAACTATATTAATATGTACAAATAATTATACAGGGTGTAAAAAACTCGTCGACAAAATTTCAGGAATGAATTCGTCATATTGAGAGAAGAAAAAAAGTGTAGGACAAAAATATCCCAGAATATAGTAACACAAGCATCGCTACATTCGTTGACGACGTAGAAGTCTTTGCCACAAACTAATATCCTAAAAAAGGGATACCTCAACGATTGGTACACTCGTTGGCGTATGAAAGTAATCCTAGACAAATCAGTCCAAGTATGAACAATGCACGTATCCACAGTGCTACTTGGGGTCTAAACCTCGATCAAAATATAACATGGAGAAAACACATAGAAGCTAAACCAGAAATCTTCCACAGATGCACTGAAATCTGGGTCGAAGATCAAAACTATCCCTACCCAACAAATTGCAAAGATTTCAATCGAAAGTTTTAAGGACAACAACAAACCCCCCCCATGGTACGGTCAGCAACCGTACACTGCACAACGACCTCAAGATAAATTTAATTAAATACTAGCTGGGCACCCGGCTTTGCCCGGGTTGTTATAATTAAACTTAGTGATATCCATAAACCCGGATTCGACTCTAATCCTGGTTGTTTTTTTTGCTTTATTTTGGTGTTACGCCGCTCCACTCCCATCTCTAAAGTTTCTCCCCTCGCATTCCGAAAAGGGGTTGAAATTATACACGAGAAACATCGGGGTAAACGCTATAAATGTCTTTGACCCCGAAAAATATATATCCGACGCAAATATAGGCCGTTTTATCATGTCTTACCCCCACAGTGTTTATTTCCGGTTCGTAAGGCACATGTGTACGAAATTTGGTGATATTCGCTCCACAGAAGTAGTTTTGCATGTGTAACAGACACACTAACGTACAGTCTATTTTTATTTATCAGAGACTATGTGATGCACCGAATATATGACGCCTACAAGAATCAAATTACTGATCATGCGAACAAACTAATCGAAGTGTTACAGAGAAACGTCCTCGAAGACTGAAAAGAATATAGGCAAAAGGCTACGGAACAGCGAAGATTGACATACAAATAAAAACGAACATTCCCTCATCATGTGAACCTTACTATAATTCAAAACTTTACTTAATAACCTGTAAATAAGGAGCTTGTTAAAAAATAATTCTTTCGTCCTTCATTCAGTATTTTATTAAAACATTTGTCTGATTTTAATGACAATGTAAAATAATTTAAACTTATCACATGCTTTAAATTATAACCATACTTCTTTTTAATTTTGGCAATCCACACGTATGGGAAACCACGTGGCTTGAAACGGTTCCACCTACAGTCTGCCCAAAAATGAACTCTGCGCGGTGGGGGAAGTATCGGCTTAAGAAACAGACCCTCAAAATCACTCTCCAGATAATCTCCTACACAACAGTGGCCAGCGGAATCCAATACTTCAGTCATGCAGCAGTCGAGAACAGCTTCCTGGTTCAAATGCGTCATGTAACTGCCCAGAAAAACACTGGGTTTTTGATCGGACAGTGGATCTCGAACTGATTTCATAATTCAGCCACACCAATAGTTGCAACGTAACTTATCACCTCGAGGATCAAACCTGTGCCAGCAAGGTTTTCTTTTAGAAATAGGAATATATGGACAAAAAAAATTACGACGAGTATCTGTAGAAGAATGTACTCAGGTGAATGGAGGGAAAGTTGTCATATCTTCCTTTAAAAAATAGCTCCAGTAGTTTATTAATTAACAGTAGCTGTAGAGAGCTTTGGAACGATCTTGTGAAAACGTAGCTCCGGGGGATAAGTGGGTACTGTCGATCTGGAAAATTACTACACAAGAATGGAAAAATAGAAAAACGTATTCACACCCATTTTTAATTTGATGGAATGAATAGATCCTAAGTATAGAAAATCCCTCCTACTTAACAAGTAATGCTATTACACTTGGAATATGTTAACAAGTTTTCTAAAAGGCGGCTTACAACTTTATTCTCACGGCACGTCTGAGACTTCTACTCGCCAATCACCTGAACTTTGGAATAGTTACCGGAATAATGGTTGATTTATTTCGAACGCTATTAATTTTGACTGATTTGGTTTTCTATAGGTTAAAGCAGCTTATTTATAGCAAAAGGCTCATTCATGGCAGTGTCCACATTCTGAGTTTCGGTATCAGCGATGACACAAATCGTATCTTCTACCGATTATAGGGAGTGTAAATAACTACAAAGACCACCGATACATATGATAAAACTATTGATCCAAATTGAATCCTCAGCACCTGATCAGGACCTGCGCTCCACACTCCCAGCCGTCATATGCAGTATTTACTATTCCACATGCCGTGTATAAATTACGTAATACAATATTAAGTAAAAATCGCTGCCGGGGGTAACCTCAGAACAATGTCAACCTTAAATAAAACGGGGTTATTTATTTAATAAATATGTTAACTCTTCAAGTATTATTGATTTACTAATTAAAGAATTTAACAATTGGATATTATTTTCTCTCATATTGAGATATTTGAGTATCGAGATTTAAAATTTTCTGAGTAGATATAATTGTGTTAATATTTTAATTTTACTTTTCTAATTAGATTACACCAGATGTATACAACACACGCACTCGCAAACACGCAAACATGCACGCACACTCAGAAGGACAAACAGATACAGATATATATATATATATATATATATATATATATATATATATATATAGAAAAATCGTACTTTATCGTCAAATTAATAAGTAAATAGAATTCCACTGTTTTTAATTTGAATTAATTTTTATGTCGAAAGGAATTATATAAAGTTTTATATGAGCACGTATTTTCGTGTCACTTCCTCAGGTTAGGTAACGTGAAAATGTGAACAATATGTTGAAACGTTCTGTTTAATGAAATCAATAAATGGCTAAAGGATAGGGGAGATTTGAGAGAGCAGGGCGTGGCTTACCATAGGCTCAGCTTTCCACATTAAACGCAGAGAACGACTCAGCGTTATGTTCACCGAAGAGTGGACAGGATCTGCCTCTCAGTGAGTAGGGATCCTATAGTAGATGTCAATCACAGCTTAATTGCTTCGTAGAGAGAAAGGCTACAAGGTCCGACCGAAATGTCATATTATGCCATTGTTTGTATCAATTTTGTTACAGATTTATTAATAGTGATAAGAGATATTTCATTCAGTATTTATTAGAACAAAATTGTAGATAATCCTCGCGGATTCGCGAGAATCAGAAACAGCGATATTTCACAAGTAAGCACCACTTTGGAATGTCAACAAATCATTTCGTCACGAAGTAAAACTAACTCGGAATATATTTTATAATTTGCAGATCCGAACATTTGATAGTATCATAATCAACTCTATCAACATTGACATTGGTAGAACGGACCAACAACTTATTTTAATGAAACAGAAGCAATTGTGATTAAAATATTCGGAATCGTTCACTGTTACGTGCAGAGAACCAAAGACCTCTTTTTTTCCAGTCAAGTACTAAGCAATTTAATCAATAAAAGCTTTGGTGATAGAGTTTAAACGATCTGCCAAGACGAACATCGCAGTAGTCGACCTGTACTGTAACGCGTGTATTTATGTTTAAGTTTTTCTTTACTCGGAAGTGTTGTTTGCTGTGGTCGTGAGAATTCGAAACCGTGCACGTGCGTGGGGGTGGAGGAGATAAATATATCCATCAAAGTAATTTCGTGTCCTGTCTCGATTGTTGGCCTCAACATGACAGAATAGTTAGTCATTGTTGACTACGGAACTGCAGCTGCGTGCTATAAATCTTGTGACAATAGAAGAATCAGTTAAACTGACGAAGTTTTCTAACAATGAAAAAAGTAAAAGAATGGGAGGATATAAGGGAGGAGATAAGCTTACGAAAGGAACAGTTGTTCTGCGCTCACCGAAGCTGGTGGATGTGATTAAGAGAGGCTCCGTAAAGTTGTTGTCTGATATAGTTCGAGGCAGAATCGTCGTGAGAAAGGGGCCACAATTTGTTAGTGAAGAGTTCACAGAATAGCACCACACTATTTAGTACGACGGCTTTCCAGCATTCAATCCCGGAGGCCGACGCCTTAGCCAGTGATCAACCCCTGAGTCGACGCCAGTACGTCGGTACGAGAGCTACAGCAAGCAACACAACGCAGAATAGCAGTACGCATTTGGTACGGGCAGCAAATCTCTTCTATGTAAAAACCACAGGTGCCTGAGATAAGAGTTTTCATGTTTAACTTTAATAAACTTATATAAAATTTCTTTATTGGTCAAATATTTATTTTGATTTAACGTAAAAACCCAGCCCACAAAAATAATTCTTTACAGTACATAGCATATTGACTGAGAAGGTCGACATGAGAAAGTTGTGGGCAAGTTGGGTGCCGCGTTTGCTTACATCTGAACAGCGTCGTGAGGATGTTTCGGTACAGTGTTTGGCGATGGATGAAATATCGGTCCAACACTTCGCACCTGAGACGAACGGAACAGTCAAAACAACGGAATGAAATTGGGAGAATCGGATCCAAAGAAGGCGAAGACAGTTCCATCGGCTGGCGTCAGTTTCTTGGGATGCGCTTGGAAAAATTTTTAATTAATAATTTTCGAAAAGCGAACAATCAACGGTGTTTACGTGATGAAGTCAAGGAAAAACGGGAAAAGTGCTGTTTCATCACGACAATGAACCTGTTCACACAAGAATTATCACGATGGCCAAAATATATTAGGTTAATAAGTTTTTAAAAGTGTGTTAAAATATTATCCAACAATGTAGAAGTGGAGAGTGCGGTTGATGGCTATTTCTAGGCGCTCAATGGTTCTAACTTTAAACAGGGTATCTTAGCTGTTGAGCATCTCTGGGGAAAGTGCTACTGAGATAAAAAGGGATCTCCCACATATTTTTTTACCGTTGTTACGTCGTGCACTTCTGGGACTACCCTCGTAGTGTACTGTATACGTTAATAATTTATTAGAGAAAACTGAAGATAAAAATACAAATCCAGTACACAATTTAGGATTTATTATGTCTAAATAAATTTTTATATAATCCTTACCGTAGTTTGTTTTATAAAAAATAACGAACGTCACCAAACAACCATGTGCGAACGTATTTTCCGACGAAGTTCCGAGTAGTTATGCACGCGACACGGATTGTACCTGTCACCGGCTTGCAACGCCTTCAGCTCATAAATTACAGTATTATTTATTTCATTACGGTGAATTATTATTTTCTAAATATATGGGACGGGCGTGAGTCGGATAATCGAGTGTTAAGTCTCATTCCGTCCCTGCCTAACGTAATCGAAATTTGTTTTACTTTCTGATACGATCGGGATAGACGATTTAAAGCCGTTCACAATGAATAACTTTGAAATTATAAACCACGTATAAAATGTGAACCGCTACCCGCATTGCTTCGTAAAGGTTGCACGCACAAGAGAATCACCAGATCCGCGAAATTACTCTGCCTCCTACGAGCCATTACATACATTCACTAATTTTCTTTACGGCACTACTAACGTTTCATAAGATATTGAAACGCATTGACCACGTTTAGTCACATAATCGTTGGTTATGGGTAGTCGGCATCTTACGGATACCAGGCCCTTTAATGGGAGGAACTGACATTTCATTTTCCCTGGAAAATTTGGAGGAACTAGGGCAAGGTTAAGTTCAAACTGTCGGAGTGAAATCCCAGCCAACACGACGGCATGAAAGAACCATTTTAATAATAATTAAATAGTAAATTAACTGTTTAAACCGGTATCATATAAGAAGCAATTGGAATGATAAAAACGCTGCCAGAACTCAAATTTTGGTACAACAAATTTTCCTTGGTAGCTTCGATGATTACAGTAAACATAAATCCGTACGTAATACAATGAAATGAAGCACTGAAAAGTGCGATTCATTTGGAAATTACAATTCTCATGTGTATTTATTTCAATGTCTGGAAACTGTAATTTGTATTTATTTACAATATGAAAGGAAAGGTCTTGCGTCTTTAATTACTGAAACTCGCCGTGGATTAGTTTTGTTGCCTATCTAATCACTTAGAAACGTTGCCAAGTGCAAAAATAAATATAGTTTAAATTTTCAATTCTACGTGGTGATATCCACAATTACCGACTCTTCGAAAATCCTGCACTTGAAAGAACTACAAATTTTCCAAGCTATACCTGGCGTCAGAAGCGATGGCGTGAGGCGCAGATTGAGGGAGGGTGCGGGGAGGGGTAGCACCTGCGAAGAAAGACACTAAAACGGGCCGCTGAGAAATGTGACGCGCACTCTAATTGTGTCGAGTATTAGTGTAAAAACTTTAAAATTATTAAGAGCTTGTTTTTCCGAGTTACACGTGTCACCTTGACACAACGTTGTGTTGTTGCGGCGATTGTTGTGAATGGCGGGAGCAGAGGGAAGTAAACATCAGACGTTATAGTTGCCGAACTGATGAGGTGTAGTGGTCATCCTTAATACATCGCAAAGGTTTCGGATTCCGGTACGGGTACGGGTACGGGTATGTAATTTAGTAATTGAATTTCTTACTTTCGCCGTCATCTAACCAATTCCGCGGCAATTACGATCGTAATAATTCCTCCAGCATTTTATAAATGAAAGAGTCAACTTTCTACAACCCAGCCTCAGGAGTGCTGACGAGACTGACCAACACAGTATTTCACACAACGCATACAATACTTAAGGAGGCTTTATCTAAGGTAGGCTACAAATCTTCATCTAGGACTGAGGGAAGTTATACTCGGAAACAGACAATTCATGATGTTTGTAATAGTGTTGGCCTGGCATTCGATCTGACTTGAGCAAGAATGTTTGAGCAGCTTCGTCGTTGTATCATGATCCGCCATTTGATCTGGATTCTTAAAATATTTAGCTTGCCGCTAAAATTAAAAATCATACGACGACGTTTTGATTCCACTGGAGAGATTCAAACGGAATCACAGATGGGGCCTGGACACACTCATGCAGGAACTGGTTTCATAAAATGGGAAAAATCCTTGCTCAGCTCTACTACATCGAAGATGCTTGTGTAAATCACAAGATGAGAAAAATAAATACATTTTTAAAAGAAAATTGTCCAGTTTGTTTGATTGAACATTGAAACTTTGGAGGTTCTTGACGGCCATAGACAGTTTGACATGCATGAAGTATGAGTACACATTTATAAGTATAATAAAGGTTTGCTGTAAGCAGTCTAATTACTTTATCGTGTGACGTCGGCAACAGAGCGTCTGTTTGTACCTCAGGCACGCAAATGGCGTCACCCGCGGCCGCCGACGCTGGGGAGATGGCGTCGCGGATGAACTCGATGCTCTGCTGCAGCGCGACTGGCGCGTACCAGCACGAGTCCCGCATTTCGACGCCCAGAGTCACATTGGGCAGGATGTTCTGGTCGTTGTTAATGCGGTCCAGAGTCATGAAAGTGGCCTCGACGCGCTGAATGCCGTAGAGCTCGCGCACGTCTCCGCAAGCCAGCGCGTTGGCCGACCGGCCCTGCTTGGGCTGGTGATGCACGGAGAACAGGGCTCCGAACACCAGGTCCCCGGGCAGAAGAGCCGACACGCGCTCGGGACCTGCCACGGAGGCCCGCGACACGCCCACGCCCACACTCAGCGCCAGCACCAGCATCAGTCCCACGCGGCTCCTGCAACAACAGCACATTCTCTACTCAGTTACAGATAACGAAAGCGGTAAACGTGAAGGTTGGAAACCTGCAGACATTAATGAAATAATCAGAGACTGACTCCCAATTTACGAATCATACGACACAATGTTCCTCCTGGGTGACCGATGGAACTTCGACAAGTGATTGCGCGTATTTGCGAGGACTGAAATATACAAAAATTATCATCTACATATATAACATAGCATAAAGGTTGTACCTGGAAACAGAGAAAGTCAACAATTCTCATTACAACCTCTGCATAAAACGAGCTAAGACTTGACGACAGTTAACTTGACTAAGCATAAAATAAATGGAGTTCAGAATTATATTTAAAATACATAAAATTTAAATAAGTGGAATAATAGTAAATTGGTTGGAAAATGGTGCATCGGGTTTTGAAACTGTTAAAGAGTCAAGAGGAACCAAACTAATCCGGCAAAAATGCGGTAAAATAATCAGCAAAAAGACAGAAATAATGAATATATGGAAACAGTACTTCCAACAGCTATTAAACCCTACCATGAATGAAGACACAGGAGAAGTAGACAATAATTAAGGGTTAGGAGAAGAGGTGGAGGAAGAAGAAATAATAGAGGACCCATCCAGCAAAAAAGAAGTAGAAGAATATATAAAGAATCTAAAGCTGGGTAAAGCACCAGGCGAAGATAAAATAACAGCGGAAATGTTAAAAGCAGGGGGTACAGGAATAGTAACAGCACCGCATGAGCTGATAAAGGAGATATGGAGGGAAGCGAGAATGGCGGAAGACTGGAAAAGAAGCATAATATGGCCAATATACAAAAAGGGGACAAATTAAAATGCAACAATTATATGCGTATTGCCAATTTCATATAAGATATTTACGGGGATAATAAATAAAAGGCTGGAGACATACACTGGCTTTCGGCCAGGTAGATCAACAACAGAAAACATATTTACATTGAGACAATTAATTGAAAAATGCTGGGAATATAATATAGATATCAATACGATATTTATAGATTTCAAACAGGCTTATGATAGAATAATAAGGAAAAAAATGAGCGTGTATTCTGAAATTTTTTAAGATACCAATTAAAATGGTAAGACTAATTAAACAACCGATAATAAAAACTACAAATCAAGTCAAAATTCAGAACCAACTAACAGAAAATTTCGAGACTAACCAAGGATTAAAGAAAGGCTCCGATATTATTTAATTTGGCTCTAGAGTATGCCATTAGACAAACTACCAAAACTATAGCATACAAGTAATCACAAATAATGGCATATGCTGATGACGTGTTAATAATATCAAGAACAACTAAAGCAGCAGAGGAGGCATATAAAGAAATAATGAAACATGCCAAAACGGTTGGTCTAGAAATAAACTTAAAAACAAAAACCAAAATGATGATTCAGTCGCGCAGGCAATTTTGGAAAAAGGATGGATGGACATAGAAATAAGCGATGACTTTATATATCTGGGATCCAAATTCCACAAAGATGGAGATGAACGGCGTGAAATCAGGAGAAGAATGAATCTTATTTCTCACTACTATCAGCTTTCAAACTAAGATCAACACATAGAGGATATATAAAACCATGATTAGGCCAATACTATATTATGGAAGTGAGGGCTGGACACTAAACAAGAAAGAGGAGATAGCGATTAACATCTTTGAAAGAAAGATCCTAACAAGAATTTGCGGTCCAAAAAATGAAAATGGCCTCTGGAGACACATATATAATAAGGAAATATATGACCTATATAAAGAACCAAGCATCGCAACAGCTATTAGATTAAAGATTCTGAATCGATAGGACACGAGCAACGCGTGGGAAAGGAAAGGATGCCTTTCAAGGCATATGGGACGTAAAAGAAACGCAGGAAAACCAAGGAACTGATGGCGAAGTAGAGAAGGACATAAAAAGGATGATGGATTTGAGGAATTGGAGGACAGAGAAGTTTGGAGGAAGCTACTACTGGAGGTCGAGGCCCGAAATCGGGCTGTGGAATCATAGAAGAAGATTATAACAATAAATTGGCAAGAGTTTTCCAACAGAATACTGTTTTTCTTCATAGAGACATTTAGAATCATTTGGTTTGAGTAAGAAATGTCACGTAAAGAAAAGTTGTCCTGTTTCAACTTTAACGACTTTCCTCTGCTTCATGATAAAACCCATAACATGTTTTTAAGAAAGTGCAAGTCCAATCTAAGAAATGTAAAACGTGCGTCCGTCCGACACTCAAATGTGGTGCACTAGAAAAACAACGCGTACAGAGAATAAACCCAAAAAGTGAAATCAGGAGTCCCTTTTTCACGTGCAAGACAAATTAGAGGCTTCAAGGTGGGAATCGTTGGCCAAGTAGAAGGCAGAAAGTACAATTCTGATATCTTTCAACCCTTATATTCGTACTGAAAGGAAATAATAGATGAGTAAGAAAAGGCCAAATAATATATTGTAACAGATTCGTAAAATCAAAGATACAATAGGAAAACGATCGTTTGGTACCAGTATTCCTTTAAATATCGCGGAAAAAGTAAATCCTGCGTTGAAAAAGCGTCAGACTAAGTAGTGTGTAATTGTATGGGGTTCATTTTATATTTATATACTATATATATATATATATATATATATATATATATATATATATATATCAGTGAGTCAGTTCACAATGCTGCTTCAAATTCTGACGTGAAGAATAAGGAACAAAACGACAATCAGGCAGTTGCTAGTATTGTAAAGATACACCGGTAAGACGAATGGCCGGCGGGATGCATAGATTTTCAATAACCACGCTCCACTGAGGCCGGACATAATTGCACGTTCCTCTATCCACGAGAAGTGCAGTGACGATTTCTACGTCCGTCTCTCATTGTTCTTCTCGTGATTGACTACCACAGAAATACTGTGCCGCATTAAGATAAAATCTGGAATACGTGGAATTAACATGCGATCAGAAGGTAGCTTGTACTAGACAACCAAATCCTCCGATTAGCAATTCTATAGATCTTTATCTCTAATTTAAGTATACATGTAATTCTACTTTATAGTTTCATTTGAAATTAATATTTTTAAAATTTAAGAGTAGAGGAATAGAAGACTAGTTAAAAGTTTTTCCTTTTCAAACGAACTCATTATCGCCAAGAAAGAATGTCTGTGTAACATGACTATTATGTGGTCTTATTACCTTCAGTTCAGAGGCTCCAAACCTACAAATAATTAGATTTTTTTAAAAATGAACTGTAGTTTACGCGACATATTTCGGAAGCGGAAGTCGGATGGTCTTTGTTACAAAGGAAAAATATACAATAGAGCTGCGGACAATACGAAGGCGAAAACAGTCTGCCTGAAAGCTACAAGTGAGCACATTATTAGGTTGAACTAATTAGACTCCCGGAAGCATCTGTTTCGCAGACGGACACACCATATTTTTTTTAGTGGAAAATGGAATTTTCTGTAACGTTACAACATCATATTGGCAGGTTTCTACGGAAGCAACTTTTTATATTACGCGAGGATAACATTTTCTTTCTTTAGACTCCCGGAAGCATGTGTTACGCAGACGGACACACCAGATTTTTTTTAGCGGAAAATGCAATTTTCTGTAACGTTACAACAACATATTGGCAGGTTTCTACGAAAGCAACTTTTTATATTACGCGAGGATAACATTTTATTTCTAGTACAATAATTTATTTTAATTTTGTGAGTAATTTTCGCCGATTTCTGGTCGTCGATGTATCATCCTGAAATAAGTTAACATCCTCTAAATTTTTTAATTATTTTGTAAATATGCAGCGATCTGAGAGCAATTAAGTATCATAATATCGTCGTTACACAATCAATGAAATCTTAATAGACGGATTAAGCTTCCTTGTGGTACAACGGTATTTCTATTGGATTTGACAGTTACTCATTCACACTGTCAGGAATCTTGAGGTTTTTTTTAAAAAAAATCCCTAATAGTATTAAATATACTAAATCGATTCTTCAAGTTAAATTAGAAATGCTTATGTGGATAATCTTGATATCAGTTACATGGCTAGGATTTGTACCGAAAAAATGTGGATTTTACTATACTTATCACTGTCAGGATTATAGCTAACTTAATTTTACGACTGAGATTAACCGTCTGACATCTGTATTTAACTGTTTACGTCGGAAGCTTTATTGTACCGTGGTTTGTCGTGGCCGTGGCACTGCGGTAGAGGACTTATAAGTCTAGATTTTGAATAAAGTATTCTGATTGTTTACGTTCTTGCGCTGGCTCGCGCAGCTTCCAGTCTCAGAGTAGCATCGGACGTGAGGGAACTGGATTATTTACGTCGAAGCTCGATAGTGCGTTCTAGGGGTCAATTTACGCTTACGAGAAATCCAGCCGGATTCTCTTCCCGTATTAGCGGGGCTGTATATTCAGCCATTGGGGTTGGCTATCCTTAACGTTGCTCATATGGAGGATCAGAACACAAACTCACTATCTCGCAACCCTTGCACGCCTGTGTCAAGTTGTCACCGCCAAAGGATGGTACAGGCCTTAGAGAATTTAAATTTCATTGTTCCGAGAAATACAGACTTCCTAAGGTAGCTCTGCCAACAAGTCTATGCGAAATCAAACCTCATGTTTCATATATAATCCTTACGAAGTTCTTCTTCCGATACGATCAACAGTTAACCTGTTTCATTCTAATAAGAGTCAGTTCTCTTTGTATCATTCATTCACAAGCTTGGTGAATTTTATGAAATATTTATGACTGATTAATAAAATAACTTCTGATATACGTTTGGGAATTAGAAGGCAAGGATAACTTCCGTTAATATATGGCAGCACATTTTCACACGCACTTCTGAAGCCGACGGAGTCTCTTTTATTTCCCACCCTCACGTACTCAGTAGGAAGTCTGCCTGGTAATATGATTTTCCCTCGGCCTCGCCTGAAACATTATTGACTTTTTTTTTCAACAAACTTAAAGAGTATAATATAAAAACTATTGCCTCATAATATTTCTTTGATCATTATTGTTGTAATATAAAATCGTTCAAGGTTGACAAGTTCCTCTATTTTAAATCATAAATTAAGTTATTGCTCACGTCCCCTTGATTATGTCTGTGTGTGGCAGCGAAAGAACAACCCTTCGTAATATCTCTATATAAGAAGTAGAAGGCAGTCAATAAAATATCAATTTACAGCCTACAAGAAGTCTAGTTATTAAATTTGAAGCGTAATTTTAATTTCAGTGAGGTTTATTCAACAGAAGAGGTCATTATTCCCATACCAAAATAATATTCGAACCACAAAACCAAAATTACTTATTAGTAATTATATTTTTAAAAAAATAATTATAATTATATTTAAATACTTATTAATTTTCTGTGATCTTTAAAATCAATTTATTTTCTGCTATAATTGTTTCTTTCAACAAAATTTAAAATATTTTGGAGTTAACCCTACTTCTAATTCCTTGTTCCCCTCTAACATAAATAACAGTAGACAATACTAAAAATATTCCGGTAAAACGTGTCACTCTAACACAGATGTGGACTACTAATTACTTTTCTTACTTTCACGCTTTATTGCTACATTTATTTCTTCCAAAAAGGATGGGAGAGTTACACATAAAGTTTCTCCAAGAACATAATGCATTGGAAAAACTGAAAATTTTTTACTCGTACATGTCGGAACATACACTCACTTATGTTGCTTACGATATATGATATGATATATATTCAAAAGCAATCCAGATATGCACAAATTTAAAATAAGTATAAAAAAAGTCATACAAACGAATAAAAAAAACTGTCAATTATACATTTTTATTACTATATGTAGTAAAATCCGACATCATTAAACATTTCAAAGATGATAAAGCAACTTCAAAATAGAACTTACTAAATATTTTCTTAGGCACTGCTTCTATTCGATTAATGAATTGACACACCTTTATATATATATATATATATAAGTTAAAACTTCTTTAAATAATTTTATTGTAAGTGTCAAAAGGAGTAATTTAAATTATATTGTATGTCATTTAGAATTGTAGGGTATTAGAATAATTACTGCAAACTTCATGAGTATTCTAATACCTTCAAAGCCCACCTTCTCAATGTAGACTCTGCCACATGACCTAATATTAACACTATTCATTAAATTTTGTTGACAGAAAATAAATTCCCACGCATCACATCCTTCTCTTTTCGTGAATACTCAAAATGGAAGAAAAACACATCGTAACTGCTGTTGACTGATTAATGTTAAATTATTATAGAAATTCTAAAATTTCTTATACAAAATTCTGCCAAAATATAAACCTCATAAAAACAGACAACCCTTATAGAGAGCTACAACTGGAATATGACATTCTTTTTCTGCCACATTGATAATTCAGGGAAGATAAATTTTGTGAATGAAATGAACGTAGAACTGAAGGTGTAAAAATTGAGAATGATTTAAAACTGAAGTACAGAGTGTCTAATGGTGACTTTTGCACCAGAAAATAGTGATAAGTTGCATCAGTGAGTTAAGATATTATTTCTTTTACTTTTAACATGGTTCGATTGTCAGCTGTTGGCGAGTTGTAAGCCTGAGCTACTTCTGTAAAGTTCCGGACGGGTTTACCACAAAATGGAAACGACGGATATAAATGTAATTAATGTAACATGGCCATCAGTCAGAAATTTAGGATATAAATTTACATATAATACACATATGAACAAGAACCTCTTCAGATACATCTAAACATAAATATAATGAAAAAGATAACAGTTGAATTCCAAACAAAATAAAAATTAGTATAACATGGTTACTTACACAATTAACAAAATATGATTGGATAGAATGCATAAAACAGAAAAAATAGCATAATATTTAGATAATATAATAATTTAAATTTTGTTATAAATTCTAAAGATGTTACAAAATTTGGATAAACATAATGTTATATACGAAATTGAGTGTTTAGATTGTAGAGCCTGCTATATCGGCCAAACGAAGCGAAAGCTTCGAACCACAATCAAAGAACATTTTGCAAATTTAAAACAACTTTTGGATAAACAATTATGTATACATGAATAATCACAAAATTGGATCAATATATAATTTTTTTGTGTATAATGTATCTATCCTCGTTTGATAAGTGAAATACTGCATATTGGGTCCAATATAAATTAAATAAATGTGAAAACTGTTACACAATATTTAAATTCCATTTATGATTCTCAGTTTTATTATGATTTAAAATTGTGGCTTGTTTTATTCTTGGCATGGTTTTTTTTATCATTTCGCCCCTGAATGTTGTTGGAAGCAGTCTAATTTTTCCTATCCAATCCAGTCATATGTAGTTACGTAAATAAGCAACCAAATAATACTAAATTTTTTGTTTCGAAGTCAACTATTGTCTTTTTCATTATATTTATTTTTAGATGCAACTGAAGAAGGTCCATGATCATAGGAAAGAAAATTTTTGTGTATTACATCTAAATTTCTTTAATACATTTCTGACTTATTACAGTAATTATATTTATATTAATACAAGTCAGATTTATTTTTATATTTTATTTATAGAAACGATTGATGTTAATGTGCTGTCCGCAGACACCAACCTCTCGGAAGACCGATGTCCATAGCTCAGTTAGTCATGAGAACGAATTTCCACTTTTCAAAGATAATATTTTAAAATAATTATTAACTGAAGGCCTGTGTTTGAGTTTAAAATTCACGTCAATATTCAGTTTAATGGCGTATGAAATTTAGATATCTACTGCCGTCAAGTTCGGCCATTATTTAGACGTTTCTCGGCTACGGCAGCTACTTTGAATGTTACGATAGAAGAATAACTTATTCTCCTTATCAAGAGCAAAGCAGTGCCGGCTTTAATCGTTGTCAGAGGACGCCGTTTACCCTAGACAGAGACGAATTCCTTATTCTCGGGGCGGCTCGATCGCCAGGCTCCAGTTAATAGTTTAATTGTACTTAAAGAAATATTTTTTTCTGGTATAAAAAATGGAGACTCTAGAGGTGTCTGGAGTAGTTTCCCAATTGGCTTGTATCAGTTCTCGTAATTAGTTTATGACAGCGTGCATTAAGAATTTGTGGACTTCCATCGACATCGTCGAACTTTCGATTTTGTTCTGAAAAGTGTCTAGCGAATTGCTATTCTGACTACTTTCATTTTTTTATTGCGATGATGACCGAGAACTACGGAGACAATTGCCAAGTTGTCTTCTGGATATTTTTGTGGGTCCTTAGTGATGCGAGGCGGTAACACTTAGCACTGGTCGGCGGCTTAAGTTTCGTACAATAAAGAATCAGCACGAACTTTAGTCATACAGATCTGTCTATATCGTGAATGGCAAAATGAGACACGAGGAGCCTCATAGGATCTAAATGGTTTACTTGTAAGGAAAAATAATAGATCCAGGACTTCAATAGTAAGGCATGTAATAATTTTCAGGGCACGAGGTTTAGAGTACACTAAGAACTTTACCAGAGAACCTGAAACAATCCTCTAAACGCGGATTTAATTTGTATCTTTTAACTAGATCTTAAATACAAGTAAAAGGGTTAGAGAAAAAATAGAGACGTTAAAAATTGTTATTCTTGGATTAAGGTAGCGAATTTACGCGTAGTGCAAAACGAGTAAGCAATAAATTTAATAAAGTATTTTGTAATGTACAATAATAATGATAATTCATTACTATTTTATTTTATACAAATAATATTGACAGTACACAAAACGTTTGTCCAGGGACGTAGTATCCAGGAACATAATTCCTCGCTCATAGGGAGAGGATTTATTGTAATAAATATAAATTTTAATTCATAATTGCTGACTTATGGCAATGAATAACTAATTATTAAATCACTTAATGACCTTTTACAGACACTATAATTTTTTAATTTATAGCGTTTCGATAAATGTTCTTGTCTTCTTCAGGTACTATCCAAATTATTATAACAAATTAGCACCACAAACGATTACACTGTTGATAAATTAGCAAGGTTTTTGAAAACTGGTCCGAGGCAAAGAATTCATTTACAGCAATGAGATTGCAGCAATGCTAATTATATTGTAATATAATAGTCTACACGTGCCCTCTTATCATAACGTCTCTTCAGCATAGCGGACCTAAGAGGGCGCAAGAACGCTGATGCAGTTAAAGACATCACTTTAGATATAGTGAGTAACGATACGCACCACAATATAAATCTTCACCCCTTCCGCCTAGGCAGCTGTGAAAACGCTGCGTCTAATGTAGTCAGCATTTTAAGTGCCTTATGCAGACATGCACACGGCAGCAGAAATATTTCACCCTGTAAGAGTTCTCATTGGAGACTTAAAATCATCAGGGAGGGGGAAAGGAGTCTTCGAATTGTTCAGAGCTTCTTGGGAACGACAGTCGTGATCCTACCTCCAGACGGGTCGGTGGCTCCTGGTGCTATCCGCCAGTTTGTCTTACTTTATTTTATTTCTAACTATTAAATCTCTTTATTCTTCATCAACTCTTATTTGACTGAAGTGCAGCGAAACACCAACCACTACGCCTAGGTTCAATTAGTTGAACCCGAACCCTCACGTTACCGACTTTCCTATTTCCTGTTCTTAATTATTCCTTTATCCTCTAGATCGGTAGCCAGGTGAGCTAACGGAGGTATAGCTCGGTTGGTGAACGATCTATCTGGACTTCCCATTTCCAACTGCTGGAATGTTACATGTTCACAGTGGTGGAGTGTTACATGATGGCAGTTTGGGATGTTACAATATTTTCATTTCATTTGCATATCAAAATATGAAGAAAAAAAACAGCTGAGGTTGTAAAAGAAAATTATAGGATAGTCATGGGCCGTATATCATAATATCGGTTTTTTAATAATTTGTATCGAAAATGCATACGTAAGCACTTCACATTTAAAATTATCATTTACTCTTTTTCCCGACCTATTAACTTCTTCCTCTGCAATAGCTGTTCATAGATCCTCTCCGATGTCCAAAAAAAAGTCTCTCTCCACTCCAGATGACCTCTACGCTTCAGCTGTCTTATCCCAAAAAACTGTCAGTCACTGCCGTTTCAAATTTTTCACTTGTTCTTCTTTCCACCTCCAATGACAATTTTCATTCCCCCGACATATCCGAAAAAAAACGATGCCACCAAATTTGCTAGTATCGATGTTGCTTGTTCGCTGTGGTGATTATTTTTCAGTTGGCGACTGCGAGTCTGGATTTTAAGCTCCGTCTCTCCAGCGAACACGACGGAACCATCAGTTCCGACGGAAAGGCGACGATTGTCCATTGCCGCAGAACCATCTGCACAACCTTGGTAAAATGTCGTTCGTCAACGCTTTGTCACAAAGCGAATTCTATACGCAGTCTGAAATTTCAGTTTAAACGAAAAATCGTGCAACAATACGCGTGGTACTATATTATCCTTGAGTACGCAAATAATCGTGGAACTGCTTGTTAAACGATTCAAGGTCTTTCATCGGAAGAGGACGTAAACAACCCATTACGGGCCATTAACTGCTGTACGCAGTACGCAGACAATGGGCTTAAGGAACAATGTCACTGCTCAAGTTTCCTTTCAAAACACGCGCTCAGGCTATCCAAATGCACTTTTTTAATACCTGTATAAATGGCGTGAGAATTTTCAAGCGGAAGAATAGTTTTGATGCTATCTAACCAAGCTAGACGCTAGATTTATGGGAGGTGCGACTGTGGTGCCTGAGATTGAAACAAGCAATATTGAGCTTTGACTGATTAATAGAAATAGAGTTTGAGAGTAAAGGCATTTCGATATTAAAATTTCTGTAGATGAGGGTGTGTGGCCGTGCACCAACAGGAGGAGAGGGTAGTTGTAATTATATTTTAGTGTACGCAGTCAGTCTGAAGAGGATCTAACGAATGCTATCATCATTCCATCTCTTTTATGCTGTTTGAAGCGTACAGTACATTTGTCTGTCTGGAGTAGGCCAGAAGATGATGCTTGTAAAGGGCGCTTGAGTGAATTAATTTCAGTACAAATCTGTAAAGTCTGTCGTTAACAAATGAATATCATCAAAACACCTAATTTTATTGTTTTTCTTTATTACCTCAGATGTGGTATTGTAATATTTAAAAAAATCATTAATTATAAATGAGATGATACTAAACGTAGTGAATAGTTGCTGGCAAAACAATTAAATTTAGTAATATATATATATATATATATATATATATATATATTTAGTGGAGATTCTTACAAAAATTCATTTGTTTTGTACTAAGATTTAATAAAAAATACATTGCGTTAAATTTATTTTTAAGAAAAATTATTTAATCATTTAAATTGAAATTACAAAAAAATTTAAAGAAACGCCCTCAAGCAACAGACTATAAAACGCACACGCGTTCCGAGATAACAGAATTAATGATTCCGCCTATTTTCCATATTGCATGTGTTCATTTAACCTGGCCTTAATAGGCTTAACCAAACTCACACGCGACTGAATATAATCAAATTATTTATCGCACCTCCACACCTTTACCAACGGAACACCCACATTATGATACAGTTATTGGTGCTAGTATAGTGCACTACGTGTTAATAGTCAAACTTTAATGGAGATTTAAATGTAAAATTGATATTTTATCCAGAAATAGAAGCTACATGGACGTTTTAAACTCCCCGCCGTCCGAGGATTGATGCGTCTGATCATTTTAAGCGGATATTCGCATATTCGTGCGCCACGGCATCAATTCCCAGATTTTCCGTTGCACGCTCCAAGAGCGATGTCAAGGGGCCAGTGTTGTGAATTAAATCTGATTGATCGTGTACAGGTGCCACATATTGCCTTTGCTACGTAAAACTGCAACGTGCAAACAACGAGGAAATCATACAAAATATTATTGTAAAAGAAATGAGTGCAAATACAATAAAAGCAACTCACAGTTTATACCTTTTAAACAGGTATAGAAATTTATTATTTATTGCTTCATATATCTGCAGCTCATCATGCTTAGGATCTTAAATGGGAAATATATATAATATATTAAAATACGGATTAATTATGCATCAGCTCCGTTTCATTTTATTATATTTGACTAGAAAACTGGATATGATTAAAGAGTCAGTGCAGTATAAATGAACTTAATAGTTATAAATGGACAGGTTAAGTTTCTGTATTTTTTTAAAGGGATCTACAAATATATTTTCGTAAAAATGTTTCCACAGAAATAAAATTATCTTATGTTCATTCCGGACGACTTGTGATACATGGGGTTAAAAATTATTTAACAAACATTTAACTATAGAAACGTTTAGTACGTTGTGACACATGCAAAATATCGACGTTCCGATACCTATTTATACCTTCTTCAGTTCGTACAAACAGGTGCCGAAACGTTGTTGTAATTTTAAACTAAATTTTCATAGACATCAGATAGTTTTTTATAACTAAAAATGGACTTTAAATCAAAAACAATAATGGCAGGAGTTAATAAACTTCGTCCTAATGAAAGACGTACGTGGTTGGGAAAATGTTTATTTATAACACAAACCCGCTTTATTTTCTGCCCGGTACGTGGTGTTTTGTTATCAGACGTCCATTAAGGCAACTAATTTACGAATTATACAGACTTCACCTCATACAGTATACGTGCTCAGTTGCTACGTTAAAACATTTCTGGCTTGCGAATGTGAATGGCCAAATTATGTAATTTTATCTTTACTCTTCTCACTGAAAATGCTACAAAAATGTTTTTTTTAAAAAAAACATTATGTATCAATTACTAATCCATAAGTCAGAAAGGAATAATAAGCAATACAATGGGAATGCAAAATGTAAACACAACGTTTCGTTTCGAGTTCTACATTTATCAGGTGATTATTATCGTACATTAATTAATATAGGAGACAAATATTTAGAATAACTTCTTGACGTCGTTGAAGTTTAATTGGGATTATATTTTTCTAAATTAAATATAAGTAAACAAATTTAAATTTTTTTTACAATAAATAACGATATCATAAGATCAAACTGACATTTACGTAATCGGATAAACGTATATGAATATTTTGTATTATCCCCGCTACGTTTATGTTATTTAATTATAATTAAATAAATATAATACCCTATAAGTCCGAAAAATTAAGTGTCCTCTACATTACAAAGACAAAACACAACGTTTCACCTCGTCTTTGGAACTGATGAAGTCAAAAAGGCAGGATGAAACGTAGTCTTTTGTAATAGTATTATAGAGAATACTTAATTTTTGTTTTTAATAAAGATCGTACTTTTAAGTTGTTTATTCATTATAATGTAATTTATTGTAACAAATTTAAATTCGTTAACTTTTGTGAAACAATTTTGTTAAAATATTACAGAGAAAATTTAACTTCAAAGATACCAATGAAGATATTATATTGATTTATCTATTATTTCATGTATATCACCTAATTAAGTCCCAAAGTCATGTTTATATTTTGTATTCACATTTAATAACTTATAATTTTCTCTAACTTATTGGCTACTATATTTATTTTATTATAATTTAATGGAAGACATTTGTTAAATGTATGTCAGATATTTATATAAATACGTGTCAAATCTATATAATAAAAAAGGATGTATATTTGTATGTATGTATGTATGTATGTATGTATGTATGTATGTATGTATGTATGTATTTACGTTGTTCTTTATACAAACTTTATCGCGTGGATAGAATGCAACAAAAATTGGTACACATATTCTTCAAAATACGAGAAACGGTACTGTGAGGGTGAGAAACGCCTAGCATGCATGTGGAAAGAATTATAATTAAAAACCGTGATCATTAAATATTAAATTACTGCGCGCCAAGAGACAATGACGTCACGCGAGAGAGACGTTACTACGCAACGAACAAAGGAAATATTTCCTTTATTAGGAATGAAATAAAGCAGAAATATGTTCTTTAAATAAAAAGTATAATTTTATACGGCAATATTCCATCGAATGATAATAAAGAAGAATACGAATTACTTTACCATCATTGGGGAAAATGTAAGTTAATTTTCGCGCTGTATTAGTTGTGAGTCTAGCTAACAATTTCATCAATGTAATATTTCGTAATGTATGAAGACTGAGTGACAATTATATCCTGAAATACTCGAGGAATATATTTAAGTATTCAATTAAATACTTTTTCGAGTTTATATAAATAAGTACACGAGCAACGCCGGGCACCTAGCTAGTAATTAATAAATATAAAAATATAAGCTTTCTCATCAAATATTGCATTTTATTTTCTACAATTAATATATAAAATTAATTACAGAAATTACACAACCTTACCACAAGTTGAAAAATTATATTTAGAAAAATTCGAATCAATTTTCAACCATAATATTCTTTGTGAATATCGTGCCTATAAGTCAATAATAATAATTGACGCACGCTTAAGTTATGGTGATCCTTAAGCTGGCTTCTTAAGAAGCAGTGCGGGATCCCGCTTAACAACAGTGACGAGTCTTTGTGGTTGCTTAACCTCGAATCGAGATCTTCATGTCCGACTTTTAGTCAGCAGACTGATATCAACTAATGAACCTCTTACTACTATGTCTTGCTTGCTGCTATATCACTTTTATCGACTTAAATGCGCGTTTAGTACATCTTTGTATTTTGACAGTTTATTGACTTCAAGAACGGAAATACTTCCATCTGAAACATTGTTATCGATTTATAGCAGAGAGGCGGCTTTATGAAACACAAACAGTAACCCGCTGCAAAACAATTCAACCTCAATCTGAGGGTGGAAAATCGTTTTTTAAACGTGCAACAGTGCTGTTGGCTGAAGAGCGTAAGTTTTCTAAGCCGTCGGCAGCAAGTTTGTGAAGTAATACGAGAAATGGGGAACGCAAAGGCAGAGCTGAGAGATCATTGTGGGAAAAAAAGAGTACGACGAAGCGGTAGGCAGGAACACTTCGGATGGCGTTGCTGTTCCACCCTCACGGCTCGTCGCATTTACATTTTTCAGTTAGATACTGGGAAATGAAAATGGAAAGTTCCTCAACAGATTACATAACTCCTACTCGTTTGCATATAGATTCAAGTGAAGTTTGCCATAATTTATTTCAATTATTGAAAATTAAATGAGATTGTAAAGAAAAAAAAAAGGAAAAAGTAATTTATATTATATTTAATTCTAGCTGGGAATCCGGCGTAACCCAGCTTGTCATAATTAAACTCAGCGACATCCATAACCCCGGATCTCAGTTGTTCCTGCGTTATTTTTGTCACTCCCCTTCACTACCACCCCTAACGCTGCTCCCATGCCGAAAGGGGTTGAAATTATACAGAAAAATATATGGAGAAACGCTTTCTATCCCAATGATCGCGAAAACTTTTCTTACGGCGCAAATATCGGCGAGCCTCCTCTAGTCTAGCGACATGTTACAGTGACGTCACACCTGCTAATTCTTAATTAGCTCTATCTCCCAAAGTATACATCTGAGGGGGGAAAAAATGTAGACATTCTACTTATAAAGGTCAAAGATTGCTTAACGACGGAAGACATTCGAATCGCAGCAATTTAAAATCATTTTTACATACGAATTTAAGTATTTCTCAGAAACTATACGTTTCCACAGAAAAGTACTTAATAATTCTACATGTAAATTGCTCAACGAAATTTGAATCACAACCTTTTACATTCATAATTACGTACAATTTTTGGAAACTATAAATTTCCGCCAAAAAATTATTTAAAAATTAGATTAGCAAATGATCAAAGGTTACGTAACGATGGGAACCATTTCATTAGAAAAAAAATTGCAAGTAATTTACATGTTTAAAATTATACGTGAAAACGCGATATTTAATTTCCGAACAGATTATCTCCATTGTATTTATCCCACTTTATAAACACACATAGTTACGAACGGCAATATACATTTATAGAACATTGATAATTATAAATTATCAAAAAAATAATGGTGCGTTTTAATTGTATATAATACACCAATAAATACATAAAAATTGATTTTCAAGTTAATTAGTGAAGAATAAGTCAATTGCAAAATAAATTGTTGCTCATGAAGAAGGTGAAAAATATTTGGCGCTTCGGACGTAGAAATTATAACGAGCCACGAAACTGCCTACAATTGATGCTTCGTATAAGTATGTATTAGGTTGACATGGTCAGAATTATTGACATGGACTGATTTACCGAGATATAATTAGTCGTACCTGAAATTGAGGGCCGGTGTCACGATTTCTGACTGGCACTGCAAAACTTGTAAATTTGCCTATTAGTGACGTCACGCCTGCTAATTTGAAATTAAGCCTATCTTCGTAAGTATGTGTTTCCGCAAAAGCTAATTCACAAATAGACTTGTAAATGGTCGGAAGGGTGTTTAGGATGGCTGATATTTTAATCGTTTCCATTGCCGTTTGTTCGAAATTAGCCAAAGATTCCAATATATTTATGAATGATGTAGAGGATATTTGGTAATCTATATTAATGGTCCTTGGGTTCTTTGAGTCCATAGCAGTCGTTAACTTGTTCCAAAGGAATAGGTGGAGCACTGTTTTTTTCTTCATATAATATTTTTACCGGGCCTAATGATTGACTAAGTGCCTGAATATTTTGTTTGGTTCCATTAAAAATTATATGAAAACGATTAATTTGTAAGATATATAAATTTCAAAAATCCTAAAATTCATCAACGAGAGAGCGGCTGTGACGTCACAGATAGACACTGGTGCCAACCTCGATGCGTTCCCCCCCCCCGTTCCCCCCCCAATGATGGGCTGCCAACTTCAGCATAATTCCCCTTAAGACACAGTAATCCTGGAAATAGTTGAACTGATGACGTCACTTACCTTATGAAGCGTAGTACTGTCAGTATTATGTTGAGACAGTTCCTGTGTTACGATCGTGCGATAATTAATAAGCGACACGCTACGACCTCCATGAAAAACAACGAACAATCTACGCATGTAGAATAATTCACGCCGATTTGAATCGGTTCGCTGTCAGCGGCACATTATCCACCCACAGATTTATGAACTCTAATATTTCAAACATGGGCAATTGTGATCTTTCAAAAAAATTGTTCCTGTTCTAACAGCCACTTTATTTCCTAACGGTTTTCTCTTTTGTTTATGCTGTAATACTTCATTTCCACAAAACCACATCCATCCCCCCCCCCCCCAATCAATATATTTCTCAGTCTTTCGAAGTTTAAATCTTTCAACACATTTCGAGCACTTATAATTTCGTTATCAAGGACTCAATTTCCAAGACTACAATTTATCAACTAGCTTATTTTTATCTCCCACTAATTTTACAAGTTCTAAAACTTTATTGCACTCGCTATAGGAAAGAAAAAAAACAATATTTCTAAAACACGAAACACTAAAATTTCAGAATTATATTTCCTCGAGGACCACGTGAAGACTGAATGGATAAAGGCCGTGAAAATAAAGTGGATGCTAGAAAAGGGACCATTTTTGAAAGATCACAATTGACTATGTTTCAAATATTAGAGTTCGTAAATTTGTGGGTGGATAATGTACCGCTGACAGCGAACCGAATCAAATCGGCGTGAATTATTCTACTTGCGTAGATTGTTCGTTCTTTTTCAGGGAGGTCGTAGCGTGTCACTTCTTAATTAATTATCGTAGTACAGAAACTGTTTCAACATAATACTGACAATACTACGCTTCATAAGGTAAGTGGCGTCATCAGTTCTATTTCCAGGATTAGTGTCTTAAGGGGGATTATGCTGAAGTTGGCAGCCCATCATTTGGGGGGGGGGGACGCGTAGAGGTTGGCACCAGTGTCTGTCTGTGACGTCACTATGACGTCACACCTGCTCTCTATCGTTGATGAATTTTAGTATTTTTTAAATTCATATATCTTACAAATTACTCGTTTTCATACAATTTTTTATTTGCCGGTCTTAAAACTGCCATTTTTGGCAGTAAAAAATTTCCCCCTCCCCCCATACCCTAGATTCCTCCCGGCCCAATTTTTTCTTCCTCCCCACCCTTATGCACTTCGTAAACGAATAAATGCTTACTTAATAGTCATTTGACTATAAGAAATTATTGTCATAAGTTGTTACATAAATGTTTTGTAACAATTGGTAATTAAGGATTTGTTCTAATTGAAAAGTTGAATTGTAGAGGACACATTATTGATAGCGGTAGCGGACGCCACAACAAACCGACAATGAAGGGAGAGGATTGTTGAGCAGTTGAGAGGTTCGACGCGCTCAAAATTCACGAGACGAACGGACAGTCGGGCAATGAACGGCGAGGCATAAAGACCAAAATTCTAATTTACAAAAGTTAAACAGTCGGGCAGTGAACAGCGAGGAGAACAGACTAAAAAGGCTAATTTAAGGAACGAGAGAATGTGTTCCAGTAATAAGTACGCTGTTACATCAAATTGCAGAAAGTAAAATCAATCTTCAGTCAACAGACAAAACCAGTGAGTTGCATTTTCAACATGACTCACGAGATCTACAAATCCAGTTTGCAGTAAACCATCGAGAAGCAACCAATCCATTTTAAACTAACCGACAGACTATGCTAATTAGAGTCTGTGAATAATTAGAGTCTGTGAGTAATTAGAGTCTGTGAGTAATTAGAATCTGTGAAAACCCCAAAATGGTGCACGAAAAGTTAAAATGAGTCCTGGGCTGCCGTAAGTAGAAAGAAAACTTTAAAATTATTGTAAACCGTTTTTAAAAGATAATCGTCAGATCGTTCTTTAATTATTCAGATCATTCTTTAATTATTGATAAAATGAAATTGTTTAAACTCAATCTTTTAGCATAATTTTCTTCATGAACAAATTTCGTCTATGTTTAGACGCATCAATTTGCTTATAAAGTAAATGTAAAATTTGGTGTTCTTTGATTGTATAAATTCTGCCATTATCAAACCCAGTTCAAGACCCTGAGAACCCAATTATTTTGTATATTTTATAATTGTTTTAAATTTGGCATAATAAATTTTGTTTGTTGTACAATAATAGTTTTTCATTTAAAAAGAACACATTTATGCAACAGTTAATGTTACACTTTATTAAATAAAATAAAAATGAAATATTGATACAAATACAGATTTTGTATATTTACATCAATAATCATAGCTTTTCTACTTCTAGCACAATAATCTCGTTCGGGATAACTGGGCATACATTTGACAAGATTTTTGCATTAATCGCCTTATATTGACCATCTCACCTTTTATTGTTATTGATTTATGAACTTTATTTGGTTTTCGACATCCTTCTTAGAGGTTAGAAATGCGCATGTTCTCGTATTGGCTATTTTAGAGATGTCCTTAATTCTGATGGGGGTCAATAATATTAGCTAAACCTATTAGGTACTCACCTGTATTTAAACTTGCAACAGCGTCCATAATTATGGCGTGCATTTTATCCGGTTTATGCTCCGTGGCCATCACCTTCGAATACAATCTAGTTTCCGTATTCTTTACACATTGTGGGAGTTGTGGATTTTTCTTTATATAGCTTAGATACTGTTACACTCCTTTACACGAAAATAACTAGCCGGAATCCGTGGGAGCAGCCCCGCTTCAACTACCGACTACTGACTGATGTAAACACACTCGGGCACTGGAACAGTTCTAGATACTGTTTACCCTATCATGGCTGGCAGTGAACAGCCGAGATTTTATTGGCTAACATTTATAGACTTGTAAGTAAGGGACGCAAATTATAGACGGCTTCCCACCGTCCGAAACCCCCGTTTATATCTGATTTTAACTATTCACTGCAGACATGGATCGAAGCCAGTCGATATCTTGCAGTGTTTAAACGGCAAATTAATGGGAATGGAGCAGTTTAACGTCTGTAAATACTACACAAGTACTTGCCAGTATCTTTGGAAAGTTCTAGAACTAGTATTAATATTACCATTAATACATACACTATAGACTATTCCGAGATGGTTGTTAGAGTACGTGACAACGGCCGATTACGGTAGTCGCGGAAACGCTGAGTTCGGACATTTTAAAATATTTACTTTAACGACGTTTCGTAACATTTTTGTACTTTCATCAGGTTATATTAATACAGTAACAATTTTTTCATGCAATATTTCAGGTCACAAATTTACAGCATATACTTCTTCTTAATAATATAATATTTAAATTCAAATCTGAAAATTTTCAACTTTATTGCAATTTAATAATATATTTTACCAATTAGATAATATGAATTATTAATATTAACCTACTTTTTTCAAAATATAATTGTATATTTGTACTAAAAGTATATCAAAGTTTAAAGTAGTGAGTATTACTTAATTTTAAGGCAACATTTTGTAAATTTAGTGTGTCAAAAGAATTTCTGTTAAATTACGTTTTGATAAATTTTGTTCAAAGTCTAAAATTTCAACATTGTTCCAATCAAATTCTTGTTTTTCTTCTAATTTCTATATAATGACAACATTATGATTTAAATATCTGTAATAGTTTCAAGAGCACGTTTAGTTTGTCCTATATAACATTTTCCGCAATCAATTTTATAAATGACACTGTTGTTTTTCTTCTTTAATTTAGTCTTCACCTCTGTTTATAATTTTAAGTTTAATAATAAGAAAGACTGCACTAGTCAGTTGTGTCGCTCTAGGCTCTTCTTAGTACCTGAAGAAAGGGACAAGGATCCCCGAAACGTTGAGTAGTATTTATATTATCACTTCTTTTATTAATTTTTTTGAATGAGGCGTAAATTTTTAATTTTAATTTTTTTATTAATTTTAAAAGTGTCCATAAAATTAAAATTTGTAATTATCTTTTTTAATTTTTGACTTATTTTACCATTATACGTCATATCAAAACTGTTTAAGTACTTTTTATCTTTATTATTTTAATTTTAATTCGTTGTCTTCGTCTTAAATTTAGTTTTATATATATGGTTATTAATTCTTTTGGATATATATTTATTTATAAAGCTTAATGGGTAATAATATTAATTACAATATTTTTGTTCGTAGTAATAATTTATCAATCAGATTAAATATCATAGCTGTCTGAAATAGTCGTTAATTGCTTCAATTTATAATAATAATAAAAGACAAACATAAAAATATTATTTATTATATATTCACCAGAAAATCCTAAGTTTACTAATAATTATAACATACTATAGTTAAATTGAGTTTTTTCTTTAGAAATATGCAATTTTGTTCTTACGTCAGAAATTAATTACAGAAGATTAACAAGTATTTTAATATATTTACAAATCTTTAGTGAAAGAGAAGGAATGCCGAAAAATAAAAACATAGTTCTTGTTTAAATTTAATTGATTTATTCACGACATTTTTTATGCAATCAGGAAGTTAATTAATTGATAAATGTTTAATTCGTTTGTAGTAGTATTTTTTAATAATTTTGTTTTAAAATTATGTACATATGAATTGTTTGTGAATAGACGACTATTAAAACAGCATTTTGACTGCATATAATAATTACTGTGAATTATTTTGTCAAGCCTTCTGAACTAAATTCCTGATGAAACTTGTCTATCAACCCTTTAGTAAATAATTTCTTCGTTTCTTTTAGACTGATTAATAAATGTTCCATGTTGTTCGTCTAAGCACCCTTTTATCACGAAATGTTCAAAAGAAATTAAAATAAATATTTGAAGACTGAAAATTGATTATTTTCTGGAAAATATTTGTGTATAATAAAAATTTCATTTTATCTCCAAAACTAACATGTCAACAAAGGGTGAGTGTTTATAAACGGGGATTCTATTGTTCAAATCTCTAGAATTTGACTATGTGGTTGTGCTTATTTCATTGTAACGATAATAATGATTTTCATTCCAGTTTAATTAATTGTCTACAGACAGTACTAAGAATTTTTAAATGTCATCGTTAATAATTTTCTGAATATTTTAGAATGAATTTCGAGCTATTATTTTTCAACTACTTGAAATTGTGTTTTGTCACACTTAATTGATTTCTCACGCCCAAATTTACTCAAAAAGTATTATTATAAATTAATCATGCAGAATTAATTGATGATTTATTAAATTTGGCTTTTATTGGGCCTGCCCTATACATTATCTGACATTTCTATAATGTTACAGTGTAAAGAGAGTTAAGACCTTGTTTTTGAGTCCTTAGCTTGACATCAATATTTTCGTCTGAACGCAAATGTATTTAGATGAAATGAGCGCGTCCTGCCATTTTGATTTCGTTTCCCGAACAGTTTTACCTCAACCACAATTTAATATTCTACATCGATCCGTTTGCACTGTACATAATTCAACAATATCGAAGCTTTCACCAATTTTTTTTCGTCCCTATTCAAGTATCAAATTAAACGTTTGGTCATATTTAATGTTTCCTGTAGTTGCAGTTTATTGTTCAACGAGGTATTGTTACGTGGCTATTCCGCAGTAGTCTTCTGTGTGTCCAATGTCTAGCATGAATTATTTTGTGTGTAAATAATTACTCATTTGAATAAGTTAATTAAAATATAACGTGACGTACACTTAAATCATGGTGATCGTTATGCTGGCTTCATGGGATGCAGTCATGAATCCCATTTAACAACAGGGAAGAGTTTACTAACAACGTTTACTCTTATATGCCTTACATATTTTGGTGGTGCGAACCGTTTGCCATATTAATTTTCATTAAAAATTATTTATCAATTAATTTTAAGAATTATGTGATTTTATATGATTATTATTAAATGTATTATATATTTTGTTGGTTCACTTCATGTGCTATCTTGTAGCACATTTGGGGGTATTTATACTTTTAAGTAGTGCGTGTGTTCGGAAGTAACATTCATTCAATGGGATTACGAGTTCTAAAGTTTCTAATAGAAAGACAACTTTGAACTTCGAATTTGTTGAGTTTTCGTATTTTGAATTTTTATTTAATTGAGATTTTTTAAAATATCATTAGTTTTTGAATTTCAATAATTTTTGAACTTATATGAATTTTCACAGTTTAAATAATTTTGAGGATTAACGATTTTGACAACTAATATTTTGAAATAATAAAATAATTGGCAATTTTGAGAAGTGATAAGTTTTAGATTATTTCAAGATTAATAACCTTTTAAAAATTCAATTTTGTGTAATACCTTGAATTCGAGAATTTGTTTCAAGAAACATTTCATGATCGAAGAATTTAACTTTTTTTGGCAATTCAATTGAACAATTAATTGTTTTTGATTAATTTTAATATTAGAGGCTCTGTTTGATTTCTTTGAGGAACATTAAATGAGAACAAATAATTTTGATTAACTTGCTTTTATTATAATTTTAATTTAATTAAATTTGATTGATTTCTAATTTTTGAAATTTGGTTCTAAATTAATTAACTTTTGTTTTGGAATTTCAAACTAATTTTTAAATCAAATTATAAATCTTAATTAATTTTTTAAATAAAGTGTTTTTAAATTTAAATTAAATATTCAATTATTAAATTATTAACGTAATTCAATTTCAACCCAAGGCATTAATGTTAAATTCAATAATTTAATGTATTGTTATTTAAGAAGTTTCTGTAATTGGCTGATTATTTGATTCTCCTTAAATCGCGACACACTTATAAACTTGCACCACCAACTAGCTCAACTGACAACGATTGTAGCCGTATGCTACTGAAGCTGCAACAACAAAAAGGTGGGTACTGATATACGATTGGCCCGCAAATTGGGGCTTCAGTTTTTAATTAAAGGTAGGTCGACGTGTTATAATATATAACAGGTTGATAAAGATGATGAACCTCTCGGGACAGAATTCAATATAAAGCAGACATGAGTTAATGAGATGAATTTTTCCGGCCCGTTCTGCAAACTGCACAGACGTGGGCGGCAATTTTTAACTAGGTCAATTATTTAAGAATGTTTTTTTAAACATGGACTGTAGATTAATAACATGTTATAATGGCATTTTAAGCAAGGTTTTTCAAGTTTACTATTTTTGTAACCGCAGTTTGCCTCGGATTGGACACCCCTGTTGCAATTAATAATGCTGCCACAATTCTCATAATTAAAGTGTAAGTAGATAGACAAGTATGTATTTTTGTCTACGTTATGTATTTTGCGATAACGTAAATGACGTGGCATCGACAGCAGACGCAATTTTGTGACGGGGCGAGGTGATACTTTTGAATATATCGGCTATTCGGAATCCGGAAAGCAGAGCTAAGATTATGGCTATTTCATTTGTGGGATCCTGGTAGGGAGCAGATTATCGAACGTTATGCATTGCGTCAGGAAGCTTATTGTGGCAGCGCACTTGAGCAGACGCGACTTATTGGCAGGGGCTGAGGCTCTGAAGACAAGGAACTCAATATATTCCCCAACAATTTGCAACCCCTGCGGTCCCTTATTTTATTATTTATAAAAACCAAAAAAATAACAGTGTTTGCAATCATTAAAGGTTGCTAGTAAATTATATTAAAATAACTATGTTTTGCATATGCCACTTTAATGGTTAAAATTGTATCCATTTTGTTGCCAAAATGACATTTATATAACCACCATAATTATCAGCGCCTTTCGCCATTATTGATAACTCAGAACTGACCTGAAAACTACATAGCGTTAGTGACTGCGAATGCACTAAAAGCTTCCTCAAACATCCCCTTTTCCAGAGATATGACCTCAAATATTGGTCTGGTAATTTAATTGCCTATTGGGTTCTACAACATTGGTTCGCATTTCGGCTTTGATTACTATTTCAGCGTTACAAAAAGTTGCTTAATTGGATTTTATTTTTGTCGATCTACTTGCTATTGAAATTAGATACGCGTACAATTTACCGTGTGAAATTAACTCCATTATGATCGTACTTTGAGGGGAATGGAAAATTAGACTTAATTAGGGAAGCTAACAGGGGTTCTTATGTACACACATCGTCATCAAAAATGAGCGCCCCTTACTGAATCCAACCGCTGAAAACACATTTCGTTAGGCGCGATTATGCGACTGTGATTCGCTGTGAAACAAGGTTTCTAATGAGCTTGCTTCTGAATTGTAACAATCACGAGACTATTTTTGTTCATTTCAAAAAATGCTGTATTAATTAATGTCTGCTAAAACTTTATATATTTGATAAACAAATCAGCGGTTCATAATTTCTTAAGGGTACGGAACACTTAACAAATCCATTTTATTTTATGTAACCCCATATTCAATGGTAAATGAAAGACAGCAGTTTGAAATAAAATTTAAAAAACCTTTATTGGGAATATTTCAAACAAAATTAATGTGAAGAATGAAACTTATTCACTTTTTTTATTAATAATTGTTTGAAAGTTTGGTTTTGCGTCAGACGGTTGTATAAACACATCTTTTTTTGTCGTAAGTATAAACCTTAAAATCCTGTTTCAAAACGATACGTAACCATAAAACGTAAATAATAAACGCAATGATGCACTTGAGGTTAAAATATATTAGTTAATTTAATAATAGATTTTCAAATTTAAAAAATTTCACACATAGTACTTAAAAATAAAATATTCTGAATTTGAGTTGTAAAAATTGAGAAATTTGAAAGAAAACTTATATTGAAAATTACAAAATTTCTCGGCCACATCTAGGCCAAGTCATTGTGTATTGTGCATGTTTATTTATAATTAATTATTCAAATATATTTAAGAAATGAAGTTTCCATAGTTAAAATGTCTTTAAAATAACAAAACAATTCCGTATGCACATGTGGAAATGAAGAATTTTTTGCTGCATTTAACAATTTCTTACACCAACTTTGAGTTGAATCTCAGAGTTTAAATATATTCTGTAGTTTTATACTATGAAGAGCTGTCATGTGTGCAATTTTCAGATTTTTATCTGGCCTTCCAACAAATATATTACAATTCAAACTTTGAAAAATAAATTGAAAAATTCCAGTTTTAAATTGATATAATTTGTAAAGGGTAAGTCAACTACCGGTCATAGTTTATATATATAGTAACAACCCCTCTATTGTGTGTAAATTCACAACAAAATAATGAGGCTCAAACTGTTTCTTCTTGTAGAAGTATACAAAAATTGAATTTTCTTCATTTGATATCCATTATTTTATGTTTCACTGTCTATATGAAAAAAAATAGATAAGTAAATAGAGGCCAGAATGTTCTTAACACTGTGCGGTTGATTCAAAAAGAATAAGACATTGCTCGGTAATTTAGAAATTCGTAGACACCTTCAAAAGAAAAGAAAAAAACAGCAGGTCTACAAAAAAAATGGCCGCAATTTTTGAACGGGACAGAATAAAAAATAAACAATATTAGTTTTGAACTACAAAAACATAAGGGAACCATTAAATTTTTTTCTGACCCAATTCATAAAAAGTAAAAATAATATAGTTTTAATAACACTTGTAATAATTTTTTTTGTCTCAACTATTATGCTCACACAAAATCAGCAATAATCGGATGCGATATTCCAAGATAATATTTGTTACAAAAATGTGATTGGCGGAACCCTGGTGACTCTTTGGGTTGCCTTTTTAGTTTTATTGCTAGTATATTTCTTAACTTAGCAAACAATTTTTTCTGTTTTATTTATAAAAGCCGCAATACAACACAGTTCGTTTTTCAGTACGTCATCATAATATTTTAATTTTAATATAGCCTAAGTTGTAGTCCAAATAAAATGGCCAGCCATGACTTAACATTTCTGGAACATGACGTGCAAGTGTTGAAAATTGAATACTGTGATACAAAATTATTCTGAGTTCTATTTAAAAAATGTGAAACCTGTGTGCGTGCGTTCATGAGAAACATGAAAGCTTGAAAGTTAAACCGAGTCTCGTATGAATGCAACGGTACGATTGAGGAACATGTTTGCCTGACTGGAGGATGCGTTTGATGATGGCGACGGAAGATGTGTGTGGACGTCGCCTTTTGTGAGTCCTCCGAGTGACATCTGGAGCACGGAGGCTGACAGCGAGGGCGCTTCACACAACTGCCGATTGGCAGCTCTTCAGAGCTTTTGTTTCCCGTGGCTGTGCGGCCAAGACATGCGCCTGAACCTGGCTCATTTCATTTCAAACAGGCTTCACGAGGTTCCTGCGGCTGCCTTCAGCACTTGATCCGCAACATCTTCCCGCCGAGAGGGCGACTCCTGCGCCACAAAGCCAACAAAGGAATTTTAATTGGAAATGAAACTGTTTATTGTGACGATGATCTAGATTCGGGGGAAAACACTCACAAAGTTGCCATTTGAGACCAGTGAAATGTTTCTGCATTTGTCAGTACATTCGATTCGACACAGATTGTTATTGACCGGCCCCCAGAACGGATTTTAGAAACAAAGCATTTGAGTAACATCAGATACTTTTTTATTCTTATTCTGGTCCCAACTTACTTCAAGTAAGGCTTCAGAAAAGGGGAATAAAAATAAATGAAAAAAAGTCGTCTCATGTGACGTTTATACCTCTTCAGTCAGCACTCACGCACCTAGAGCATTGGTCCAAACAATGGCGAATCAGCATAAACCCCACCAAATCAGTAACAGTCCCATTCACAGTATCCGAAAATCCTCCTCCGCACATCCCCCTCTATCTAAACAACGCCGAAATGCCCACAAAAACAGAAACCACCTACCAAGGACTCCTCTTCGATTCATAGCTCTTTTGGAAACCCCACATTAAACACCTCCTCTCCAAAATCAACCTTAAATTCAGAACGCTATATCCCCTCATAAACAGAAAATCCCCACTCACCCTCAGCACAAAACGCCTAGTATATCTCTCCATAATACAACCCGTCTGGTCCTACGCCTCATCCATACGGAGAACAGCAGCCAAAACCCGTTCAGCCAAAATCCAAACCAAACAAAACATAATCCTTCGCACCATCACTCTCCCTGGTACCTCAGAAATTTCATAATCCACCACGACATTAAACTTCCCCAAGTCAACTCAATAATCACCAAATCCGTAACCCTCATTAATCAAAAGCACCTTCAACCATCCTAACACCACGATCCAGCAATTCAATATCAACCCTCCCACACCACTACACACACGTCGCCACAAGAGAAAACGCCCTATCGACGTCATCCTTCCCCCAGAACACTCTGGCACCTCCTAACCCACCCACCCACTCCATCCATCCCATCAGATTCAACATCACCAGTGAACCCTCTTAGCCCAACAATGTATGACCCTCATACACACAAATTTAGACAATAATAAAAATTTTGCAAAATTTAGGTTAATTGCTCGATTAACCAAATTACCATGCTACCATGTTAATTATGTACGTATTTTAAATGTGTATTATCTGTATCATGTTTAACCAACAAATAATCTTTGGATAAAAGTTTTGTGAAATAAACAAAAAATTCTGACGTTTAAATTATGGAAAGAAAACATTGTCCACCGATCTATATAAACAACACAGAGATTCCTAAATCACCATCTGTCAAATATTTGGGTCTACATCTCGATAGCAAACTCAATTGGAAAATCCACGCAACCAAAAAAATAAATGTACTGGTTACTAGGACGCAAGTCACACCTCTGCATAGAAATTAAACTACTACCATACAAAACCGTAATTATACCAATATAGAGCTACGGGATAGAATTATGGGGATGTGCCAGTGAGCCAAATACTGCAATAATCCAAAGGTACCAGTCTAAACTATTAAGAGCCATCGCTGGTACATAACAAATGAACAAATACGCAATGACGTAAAAATACCCACTTGTAAGGAAAATGCCCATTAATAGAGTTTTAGTCATCACGAAATGCTTAAATCACATTCAAATCTATTATTACAACCCCTATTAAAAAAATGATGTAACAAGAAGACTGAAAAGAAAATGGCCAGCACGTCTGTAAACAAGATTTAGGAGTTCTCTTCGCTGGAGGGGATCTCATCATGCTATAACGTATAATACGTAAATAACATGTTAAAGCTACCGCATTAGCTTATAGATTAAAATGTAACCTGATTTCTGATAAATATAATATATTTTTTAAAAAGTTTCGTACAGATTGCAATTACTTTCATTTCTGCACCTTTATCAACCTTCACAACGGAAAATCTGAAAGCATTACCAACGTTCCAGTTCTCAAACTTATTAAAACTAGCTGGGTGGCCGGCGTTGCCCGGGTTGTCATATATCCGTACCCCCCCCCCCCCCCGCAACCTGGACGCCTATTCCGCGACTCTGCTAGAACTAAAATTACTTTACATCCTTCTGATTTTCGATCTCTAAGTTTCAGCAGGTTCAATAGTACACGATAAAGTATAGTATTGAAATTACAGAGTCAGGAATCTCATCTGATGCGTCCCTCAATCCCCAACGGTAGCATTTGAACTCGTTTTCTCACTTTCAAAGTAAGTTTTAGAAAAATTGTCTGTGACTCGTAAAAGAGACGAATTACGTATTTACTTCATTATGACTTCTACACATCAAACTAGACTGGCGTTTTATTTAATCAACGTCACACTTTTCAGAATGTTACAGATATTTCAGCTACATTTTTGAAATCTAACCCAGGTTTTTTTTTTATCAACAGACTTCGTTATACTGAATATCGTTTGACGGACTATTGAACATCGACGGACATCGCTAGGGAGCTTTTAAGAAATTTTACTTTCATGAATCATGTCACAGCTACGTTTCAGGCCGCCCCAGAAATATTTCGGATAAGCTTCTCGAATCGGCAGTTTTTAAGCCGAATGGACAAGTTATTGCGCTAGGGAATTCAGTCTGCATTTAATCGGAAGAAGAAACTTCGTGAGGTCAATGTACTTCTTACATATTATCGTGGTTGTTGTCGCACAACAAAACAGCCTCTTGGTAATTGTCGAGGTTCACAATATAGACCATTAATCTGTGTCATATTCTCGGGAGATGTGTGCGTGGTAAAACAATCTACATACTGCCGCTGACTTCAAGGGATATTTGTGGCAACTTTGAAGCGAGTAAAGCCTCTTAGAAACAAGGAAGTCGTGAATTTAATGAGGCGGCATTCAGCAATTGTATCGTGCAATGTGTGTCATATATTTATTACTAGATTTGAAAGACACCAGAAAGAAAATTTATTATAAAACTTGAAGCACTACACTTCAGTGTATTATAAATTATAATTTTTTACATTTATTTAAAAAGAAATCAGATTAATATAACTATTAATAGTTTTTAATAGGTTCAATAGTTTTATTAATATTTAATAGCACTTTATTAAGGTGAAACAAAACGGAAAATAACAATTTAAAAATTTTAATTTTAGATTAATTCAATACAATAGTAGAAGCTAATATACAAAACATGATACTGTAAATAAATCAATATAAAAAAATTTAATATTAATTTTATTGCCTTTCAATAGAGCAGAACTTTTCAAAGGGTCATTAGTCATAAACTTAACCATGGAACAAACCGTTTAGAAACGAATCTGGCAGCAGTTCAAAAAAGATTCAATTTTACATGAGGTTTTGACGGTTTGACGTTCTTCCGGCTCTTGCGTTATTTTAATCACCAGACGCAAGCAACAAGGATTGCAGAAACATTGTGTGATATTTATTTAACATTTATTTTTTTCTATTTAGTTATCTGAAGTTACGGCTCAACAATACCTCAATAGTTTAGATTAATTATTAAAAATCGTTAAAATATCCTACTCAATTAATGAATTAGACAGTCGACCCGGAAACAGTTCGTTTAGGCCACAATTCCTCATTAAAGTAATTAATTAAATGTATTTCTTTAAATTTTTAAAAATATTTCAAATAAAAAATATTATTTTATTACAGGAAAATTGTTTATATAATTAAATCCACCATTATAATAAACTGGATAAAATATTATAAACCATAATAAAGACTCAATTTGTCAGTCTCAAAGATTATTTTACAATTTTGTTATTAAACTTTAAAGGAATTTTGAAGAGAATTTAACTCACAATTAATTACTTTATAGTCCTTCAACTGCACACGAGTCAACAATTATGTCGTAATGAAAGTGTAACATAGATATAAATATGTTATTATTCTAATTTTTTTTTGTTTTTTAATTCGATCTATTAAAGTATTAGTATAATAAAGTTTATTTGTTTAATTTTTTTCTTTTAGCTTGTTTAACTGCGTTTATGCGTGATAAAATTAATTTATGATCTCATGTCGACGAATTTTTTTCATGCATTACAAATTATTTAATTCGGACACTTCTAAGTATTAAATTGATACTCTTGATAAAAAAATTATTTTAGTTGGCGTATGTCGTTCTTGTTCAGCTAGAGGATATTAATGTGTGGAAATGTAATGGAGTTAAGGTTATCAAACCATATTTTGAGTGAGCCGAATTTCAAAAATATTAAATGCAAGTATTAATTTATAATAAAAGCTTAGTTTTAGTTATGAGGACCATGTGATACGATGGGCCTGGGCTGTTGATTATCTGCACTCTTTCTCTGATGTCTGTGCTTCCCTTTGATCACGTAACCACACTCGTAGTTTCGCACGGTGATGTGTGTTATTGTACTCGGGAAGAACGGGTTACGTTATTGAGACACAAGACGCATAGGAATTCTTTTCGCGAAAGACGGTAGAAATCAATGCAAGTTATCTTTGCTTCCGATGGAAATGTCACTGTCGGCACCGGTATCTTTCTGTCGCTGTCTGGCCGCTGATCGAAAGTTGTGCCGAGTGCTAGGACGGTCAGCGCCATCTCTTTCCGCAATACTTTTTGCACATTTCACAAAATTCCTTATCTACAGACTGCAATCTCGAGTAGTCAAAAACTACAGAGATCGTCACGGCGAATGTCGATGTATCGCCTAGTATCATAGCAGTAGTACAGTGGTTCACTCCAGAATCGGAAGAAAAGAATGCAGTTGCCTTAAGCCTGTGCTAATTTTCGTTTATATTATAATCAATCGTAGTGCTAAGATTTTTTTAAAATTTATGAATGTGAATGTTATTGAATTTAAAATGAAAATATAATACGACGGTTTTAAAAAAATAATAATTAGATTAAATAGCCTAATGACAGATGATCATCACTTCATTTTGTCTGTCATTTGCCTATTTCATCTACAGGAATGCGGCATGGTGGGAATGTTGCTATAATTTTTACCGAAAAGGTGACACGATTGACGTATATTTTTTTTTTGATCGTTGATAACCTGGCTGAATAGTTTGAAAAGTTTCTGAAGCTCAGACGAATTTCATTTCACTAGTTTGAATAAATATGTTTACATATATTAGTGATTGATAAACGGGAGAAAGAACCAAATACCAATTCTGTAGCAAAACCGAGTCAGTTTCACTACAACACGAATAATTATTTAACGTGTACAGAAACTCAGGGTTTGTAACCTGAAAGATAACGTTTCTCTTTCAAGAATTCATATAGATGCCAATAAGCATTGGATCTGTTTTTGCAGGCTGAAATATCAGTAACTTAATAGTATACTTCATACTGTTACGTACAGTCCTGGAGGAAATTTTCCAAAATCCTAAAAATAGTATTGGGACTTAATTTAAAAAATTCTTCGTTACTTTTCGTGCATAATTTTATGGCTCCCAAAATAACAAAACTATATACCAATAATTATAATTATTTGACATATCAATTTTACAATAAAAAAGTAAATGAAATATATCCACCACAACTCAGAAAAAAATTAATAAACCAAGTGACTAAAAATTCATCTGCAGAACGTTTCGTCCTTAATTTAGGACTTCATCAGGTGTACGATGTATTTGTAGTATTATAATCGAATATATTTTTTCTTCCAGAATATATGCTGCGGAAGTATGTAATAATATATTTTTCATTATTATTCAAGGTAATTATGAATTTCATTTCTGTAATTTAACAATTGTACACCAGATTAGTTAAGGACGAAACGTTGTGTAATTATACTTTTGTCAGCTGCTTTGTTAAATATTTATTCCGACATGTTTTAAATTTTAATTCCAAATTTACTTAAATACATTTTTCCTTTATTTTTGGAAACTGCTGGCCAACATTTTGTAAAAAAAAAATAAATACTCTACCTCAAGTTTTTTTTAAAACAAATCTTTATTTTTAGAACAAAAAAAAGGAAATTAAATATATTCCATCGTAAGTAATGTAACGAATTAATAATTTAGGGATTGATTAAGCAACCTCCCACGTTCTAACGGAATAGGTCCCGGTGATTGGCGCATTTTGGAAAATAGGATACGGCTTCCTCTGCTCCGGTGTTCGTCCAGTCTCGTAGTCCGCTTCCTGGCTGCAGCTATTTTTTTTACCATCAAGAGTATCAATTTAATATTTAGAAGTGTCCGAAATAAATTTCAAAAGTTTAAAATAATTTTTAATGCATGAAAAAAATTCGTCGACACGACATTAATTTTATCATGCATAAACTGTTTATTGAACTCTGTTAAACAAGCTAAAAGAAAAAATTAACCTAATAAACTTTATTAACATAAACATTCCCCTTGTTTTGTCGGTTGTACCATTAATAAACAATGTTAACATCTCATCAGTTACCATTAAAAGAAGCCTCTTTGAGCCTTATTCTCTCGTGGCGTTCCCTCACCTGGGGAAAAACGTCATCTCCTTTATCCACGTTTTCTATACGACTATTTGACCAGCTTGCCGAAGCATCCTAATTATGAGTTTCCCGTCGTCGGCACGGCTTTTGTTGCTAAAGCAAATCTTTATTTTAAAATGTCTGTAGGATTTACGACGGTGGCACTTCGAATCTGCTTTTAAGTCTACTTTTTACTTTTCGTCGGTGAAATAATAAAGGATCGTACCACTACAGGTCTATTATTTTGAGTTTATTTGTTCAATTCATATCTCACAAAACCAATTTATATATAAATATTGTTTTACTATGCGTAACGATTGATATTAGGCATACTCCAGTGCTGTATGCGGCCTTCGGAACATGTATAAATCTTCTTTATGCTAATATTGTGTTAATCTAAACCTTTAAACATGAACAATAAGAGTTAAACAAATAAACACGCATTTGGTCTACTATTCACGGGATCCGGCTGTATATTCAGCGTAAACAAGGTTTAACGTTGAGAGCCCTCATTAGGAGGGAATCACTTAATCAACGAGTTTAATGGCTGAAACAGCTGGATCGCACCTTTATTCACAACTCTTAAAGTCTGTTTAATTCAGGTAGTAAATCTGTATATTAAATGAAAGGCGCCGCATTGAGCACTTTGTCTGTCGCCGTCGGGAATTGCTTCTCGGAATTCACATCTTGACCCGACGAAATGAAATGGGGAGGAAACGGTTAACTACTCGAGGTGCGGTCCCTAACGAGCAACGATCATTCACCACCACGGACATTATCAAACAGGAAAAAGTCCTCTGAATTGAATATTTCAAGAGAAATGGGTTTATAAGGTTATTTCACCTTTTTGTGGTCTCAATCACAAAACGGTTAAATTACATGGAAGTTCTTCGTTCATAGCACCACCATCTCAGTCTTAGTAACCTATCACGTCAAAGAAAATCTAAGAAAAGCACCAAGACATTATTTGAAACTGCAACACCGATTTTTTTTTATAAAAGTTTGTAACCATAATAGAGCGGGAACTTTAACAGTGTCAATGATTAATAGAACTTTCTCAGGTTTCCATCAGCGTTATACATTTATCAATGCCCAGCATTTGTTAGGTTTCATCGCAATGTTTGCGAGGATAAAATACCATTTTGGGAGTGCCGGAGTGCGACCGCCGCAACCCAGTGACGTCATCTCACTCTATGATGAATAATATTTTAGTGTTCCACCTTTTATATTACACCTAGCGACGATGTCAGACATCTTCATTGAAACTTTGTGTTTTAAAAAATCCTTAATTCTCCTTGAAACAGGAAAAATTTCATTTAGTATGTAACGATGTTCCAGAAAATGTTTTAAACTATAGTACAGACTGCTCCCAATTTTATATCTATCAAATTTGATATATTAGGCTTGGTATTTGCTCCGCCGGCACGAAATCTTTAACTAGTAACGGAAAATATCACAACAATCGTGTAAAGAAGGTGTAAAAGTCAAATATTCTGCCATGTGTACACGTGGGTACTGGCCCCGATACTGAGATGACGTCATCACTGAGTTGTGTTCACACTCTCGGCTAAAGCCTCCTCTTCTCCATGCCCTCGGCTCTCATAACAGTATTATATTATAGACGAGCAAAACTTTCAAAGCCATTCAACTGCGAGTATTTAAACTTAGATAAATAAAATATTTATTTATAGACAATGTGTACAAAAATCCATGTTCAAATCGATTGAAACCAAGTATATGGATAATAGAAAGAGAGATGAAAATAATAATTGTTTATTAGCAGAGAGAAAGAGAATGATGTTAGCTTATTTTTGAAATTGCTTTCGTGTTACAAATGGTAATAAAATAAATACATAATTACAATAACTCTGGCATCGAAAGATAGTTGAAGTTATCCGACAGTTTTTGGAAATATAGGAAAATTTGACATCTAACAGCATTAATGCAAATTGAAAGATATTTTTGCATCATCTACGTAATCAAGGTTACGTGTGGAAAAAAGTTAATTAAATAATTAACTTATATACACACGAGATAAGCTTGAAAAAACAGCTAAGATTGTAAGAGGTGATCGCCAATTTGAAATCAAAACGAAACCGCAAAAAAAAAACAGACAGAACAGATCGACAGGCGATTGGAATAAATTAACCTGCAGCAGTGCGTGAAGATAACCTTCCAACAACAGGGTTTAAAATTATTCTAAATAGATTCGTGAAGTGATGTTTTTTTTCTCTCAAAAACTGCATTTTTATGTGTTTAAAAGTGGACATATTTTTAGGTCTCATTCCTAAGAAAATTGATTTTTTTCAAAATTCTATTTATTTGTTTACACAATTGTTTCTATATTTGATAAACTGCCACCGTGATCGATCCCAATCGCGGCGTTATACAAACATACATATTCTGACGTTATTTGCATCTCTTTAGTGTGTACGACAGAGATAACGTCACGATCAGTTACTTTTCATTTGAACGGTTGATTGTGAACCGACTATTTGTTTTAGGAGCTTGGCGTGAGTCAATAATAAACTTATATATATATATATTGTAATATGCACCAATTTTAGTATTTGAATGTTTACAAAAATTTGTAATTATAAAATAGGACACATAAAATAAAAGTCATGTGACTTGAAGAATGCTTGAAAGGCCAGCATATAGTGTGAGAAAATTTAGATTTGTGGGTTCCCAGACACCATTTCTTAGTTTGAAGGATTCTTAAGACAATATGTGTAAGCACGTGTCAGTCAAATAATGAAATAAGTAGCTGCGGTGGACGTTTGAGAAAGATGGTAATATCAGAAAAACACCAGTAGCCGACTTAACTAACTTTGAAAGTTCTAAGTAATAGTTCAGTGGAGCGGTGGAGATCAGGATGATCGAGTTGGGGGGTTCAGCTGGAACTGGAAGGAAGTGTCCGAATTGAGCGACAGATTTTTGGACTGGAAGGTCGAGTTCGGCTGATAGTCATTATAATCCTGCACACGAGTCACCATGGTGAGGTGTGTGTGTGTTGATAGAGGCTGGAAGACAAGAGTAGGAGGAATAACCATGAATTTTAATTATGTACTCCACAACGTTCATTGGTCATAAGACCTCTGGATGTTCATAAAACAATTTAATAACTTTAGAGTGTTACGAGACGGTGCAGAGAAGTCCTCGGCCCTGGAAATGTGAAAAACTTGAGCAAGCTGTGTTAATTGTGTAGGCGTTCACTCGACGTTTACTCGTTTACGTCAATATCGCACAAGATGCGCGCACAAAATTATAAAGATACGGCGTTCATAAATAGCTGTTTACTTTAATTCATGATATACCATTTCTCAACTTCAATGAAATACTGTAAATATAAATACAACGGTTCTTGAATTTTAAATCAAATACAAAGTCGAAGTCACAGGATAAAACAATGAGTATAACTTTGAATTATTTTAACTAGCTAACAGTAGACACCAGACAGACTTAAAATTAATCCTAGGGTTAGGAAAGTGTCTGTGGATGCAACGAAGTATTTTAAAAAGATACGGCAACACATATCAGTTACCAAACCTTGAGATTAAAATTAATATATTTAACAACATTTAAAGATTTAATTAAGAATATTCGTAAAAAAATATAACGTGAATTGAACATATATATATATTGCAATAACCAGTAAAGAAGGACATGAATTCTGTTCTTATTTTTATCAGATTTGTTTACCAACTCAGACTGGGGATCCTTGAGTGGTTTGTACATATAAAAGATAATGATAAAATGATGGATAAGTGGCTCTTAGAGAAGGGGAGGACTATAATTGGGCATTTTGCGGCTCTTAGGGCTAAATGGTTGTTACCGACACCTTGACGACGGAACCCTGAAAGGCATGATAACAGATGTTTGGTGGACGAGGCAATTATATTAAAAGGAGATGTTTATTTTAATTGAATGAGTGGCTCTCGGAGCGGGAGAAAGCCAACAGCTGGTGTTGTTTGGCGAACATGGAATTTCAAAACAACTGTGAAAACAAGGGAATATTCTGGAGCCGGGATATAAATAAGAGGGCAGCTGGACGGGAGCAGAGCACAGTTAGACAGGAGACCTCAGACGAGTTAGACGTGAGAGATGTAAGGGGATGGACGTGGAGTGTTGTAGCAGAATCTGTACGAGAAAGTCCTAGGAGAGTGAAGTTCGAGTCAGCAGACGTCAGGAGAGATCATCGGATGGTAGGCCAAGGTAGGTGGCCGAGAGTAATCAGTTGGACATCAGTCATCAAAAGTCGGTAGGAGTTCGTCGTGGAAATCTGTCTGCCAGCAGAGTTGGTTTAATTCGTCGTAAGGTTGGAGTCATCAAGACTGCTGTGAAAGCAGAGTGTGAGCGCAACATGGTTCCTTTTAAGCCTGTATGAAGTAAGCGTGTGCCGGTATGCGAGAGATCCAAATTGCACGGACCAGGGAGCTTGTAAGATTATTTTTCTGTATTCATAATTGTAAATTGTTAAATAAGGGTAAAAAGTCAGATTTCGTTTCAATCGTTTCATTTCGTTTTTCATTTATTTTAACTGTTCTGTTTAATTGTAACATTTGTGTTCCGTTTCCTTATCAACCCAGTAAAGACCCTGGGGTACCGAGTCTAAGTTATCAAATGTATTCAAGATAAATAAAATTGTTTTGATTTTATAAAATTTCATTAGATTATTTGTGTAATTGTTAATTGTGTCTTAATAAATAATAATTGTTTGTTTAAATTGGTAGTTTTATTTGACGTATTACAATATATAAAGTGCATTATAAAGACAGTCCAGAATTGCATAATTACAGAGCTATCCGCACTTCCGTATCTGATCGGTTTGTATGAAGTTCAACTGATCAGTTGGAGCGACATCCTTTTGACTTACTTCCTCGCATTGACGTTCGAATACGGTCTAAAATGTCTGATGTAGTACATCCTTCCACAATCCGTGCACCGAGAGTTAGTACAAGATCCACAGCAGTTGAATGCACCAAAGATAAAACTCCAGGAGGGTTAACCACTCATGTCGTCGTGCACTGACATTAATAAAATTTCTGATGACTCTGTAATTATGAAATACACTGTTTTTCTTCTCTAAATATGATGAATCAATTCCTGAAATTTTGCCTTCGAGTTTTGTTACACCCTGTATATATAAAATTTGTAATTTATTATTTGTTAATATTTTCTAAAATTTCTTCTTCCTATATGTGTGTTTATGAATTAGTTGTCGGCTATTCGTACTACATAAATAAATGAAAAAATTAATTTTTAAATCCACTGAAGAATAATTTATAATAGAAACATTTCTCCAATTGTAATATTTTAACCGGATGTAAAATTATTGTCATACGGCTCGAGTTTGAAATTTTTAATAATAAAGTGAGTGCTTACTTGGCAATCTCAAGAAACATCAGTGTTGGGAAAATAATTAAAAAATCAAAACTGTAGCTTTATTCACGTGAAATAGAAGTATCTGAAGTGGTAATCACTTCTAAGCAATCTGAAGTTTGGATATAAAAAAAAAAGAAATTCAATAATCGAATTAATAAAGGACCATAATTACCCAAGTGAATTACGAGAATTAATAAATGTAAACGGTTTTCACATATCTTTTTGACAGTTTCCAGAGCATCGTAGGAGTCTATTCACGGTATCCTTTTTCGAACAAGCGCAGTTGCTTTCAGTTGCAGCTGTCAGTTAGTGTAGACAACGGCACATTGTCACGTCAGCTTTGTGATGTGATGTGGAGCTTTGCTGTTGTAGCTTGGATTTTTTACACTGTCTTGATTCGAAACAACTCGCGTGGAAGCTCGCTTGGTCGACTGCAGCTCAATTGCTTGTTGCCATTCATGAAACGCCACATTATAATAAGTCTTATGAACCCGCGTATTAATAAACTATCCAAATATGTGGGAGGAAAAAAAAATTCAGGTATCCAAGGCGAAAATGCAACGCATTCCATTTTTTTTGTTTGTTAATGTCAAATAATATATTAAATAAGTATTCGTGCTTTAGCCCATATCTGAAAATTAAATGAAGTTAGGGCCAATATTTGTTTCTAAATAGAAAAAAAAATTATCCTAATAAATTGTATGTAAACTATCAGCGGCTTTTCAAATTGTTGCAAAAAGTCTAGTTTTTAGGGGTATTTATAAAATAGTATATTTAGCAATTCCGTTGTGTGTAGCACGAGAAAACATCACGGAGGAAGAAACCTGTGTCGAGAGCCGATCCCAAAAATAAAATTTATGTAGTGAAATAATGTATCGAAGCTTCCTGTGACCTCAAATTTCCCTGAAGGCGAACAGTTATTCGTAGGGATTATAGGGACTATGCCGGAGAATGCGCTAACGAAAACTTGATCGAGCCGTGAAATAGTAAACCAGCGAGTCTGTTACGCAACAACGGTGTCACCTGATGGCATGTGGATTTTTGTACTAGTTTTCTGTCCTTTTTTACTCACTCCTCTCTCTCTATCTCTCTCTCTCATACACACACTCACACTTTCACGTTTTCCATTCAACTTACCATAATTCCCCGAGTTCAAAGTTTCTCGATTTCAAATAGAAAATTTATAATTATTAACATAAAAATTACATTAGTATGAAATATAAAAAAAATTGGTAAAAACGTTAAAAATAACATAATACAAAATTATATTAGCTCGCATAAGCGAAACTGTGATTTAAAATCGATGTAATCAAATATTATTCATATTCTAATGATTGATGAGTAAGATAAAATTTATTAACCAAGTAATCAACGTTTTCTATAAATACAATCCTAAATTAAACTTCACTTTTCAAATTAAGATGCATCACTCTCTTAATTTTTTGGGTGTTTTGGTGACTAGTATCAAAAATCCACATATTTCCTTCCCGCACATAGGAAAGACGTGGTTTATAATCTGGTAGATAGGGCAGTTAAATTACCTCATAATTGGTATCATAAAGATAAAAATTGTTAATATCCTTCCAACCCATCATATTTTATTTAAGAATGTATAAAAATTAGATTCATAAAATTAAGTACGATAACAACAATTTACCAATTAAATTGTTTTCTATCATACTGTACCTTTTTCAAAAATTGCAATATAAAATTATTGACCTACTTAAGAATTATAGAATGCAGCTTATTTTTAAAACAACAAAAAATATAAATTTAGTCATAAATATTAAAGACAAAAGTAATGTTTGAGACTAACATTTCTTTATTTACAAAATTGAATGTTTAGATTGAAATTCGTGTTATATCGGTCAAACTAAACGCGCTTAAAAAACACATATCACCGAACATAAAAACTATTTAAAATTCAATGTCCACAATTATTTTTTCGTGTCCAAAAACATTATTTTCGATTGTTGTAAAGTTAGACGAATAATGCAAATATTACTGGTCATGTTACATTAAGGTAAAAATATATACCAAAATTCTAAATTGTATTTTTTATTCTCTGTTATTATAACCTATTTATTGTATTATAAATTATTTTGTATTTTATTATTTTGTATTTTAAAATAAACATTACCCTCAACAGCTGTTTAATATAACAATTATTTCTTCCGTCACGTTTGTGCAACCCTGATGCCTAATTTTATATAAATTTCTGCTTAACATAATTTATAAATTTTCAAATTTGGAATATGAGTTTTAGATTACGAATTTATATTTTAGTTTTTAAACCGGAAAATTTTCAAAAATTTAGGGTCGAAACGTTTTGTTTTATAAGGTCTTAAATTGATCCTCATAAATCTCTTAGTAATTGGCTGATTTATTTCTTTAATTAAAAAAGTCAGTTAAATATAATTATTTATTAAGCAAGTTTCACTTCTGATGTGAGCTCCGCCAATTATTACTTTTCTCATTTTTATTTTCTTTCATGATTTCCGTACGCAATAGAATACCAGATATACTTAAAAATTTCGAAGTTAATGAACTTAAAAATTTGTATTTTCTTGAAGAAAATAGAAGTTTCCTTGAGTATCATTAAATGCGAATGAACCTTTTTAGCTTGTTTATTTTTTTTGTTCAATAATCTTTGATTTATTTTGCTGTCCACGCTCTTTTCTGCTGTTGTGGCAGTTGTCGTCTCGGGGAAATAACATCTCAGTTAAGAGTATGTTGTATGAAGGCGTAGTGATATCAGTTGTTTCGTCTTCAACATACATTAATCCTGGGATTTTTTTTTGACGCAGCGAACAACGAAAATGAACTGTTGAATGAATCAATTCCGTGTTCTTCTGAGGTTTTTTTTATTGTTACAAACTTAATTGAATGTTATTCTGAGAATCAGGAGAAGCTTCGTATTTTAACGCCCATGCCTATTACTTAGTAACGTGGAGACTGAACACCACGAATACTTAACCCAAGTGTGGGGGTGAATTAACGCACTGAACAGTGTCACAGAAACCGCTATCAAACTAGCGAGGTCGGGGGGGAACGTTTGAAGGCTCGAAACACTACGAGACAGAAGCTGCCGGAGTCTATAGACAAAGTAGACCTCTGGATCATTTGCGCGGCGAGTACAAACAGCACAGCTCAGAGATCAACACACCTCACGTACTTCGCCAACGAATATTTACACCCCCTGACCGTTGCTGTTTCCAGCTTAGCGTTGCTTTACACAATAAAATTCTCTCCAATGAATGTCGGTTCGGGACACAACCAATACGACCGCCAGTTGTCTATAGACTTCGCTATCTGGGATCGGCATCATAAAAAAAATGGTGGTCCGTAGTAGATTTCAGTCAGACTACGTCACGTAATTTTCCTGGGTGAGAAAATTGTGGGCTTGGGTTTTTACAATATTCATTTCTACTGCGACGCCAATTGCAACCATTCAGAAGTCAATATAATTTAGACATAATCCTTACTTGAAAGTTTCTCGAAATTTTTGTTAGTATCAATTTAAGAACCCATTCGTTGCGATATACCACAGTCCGCTCGATAATTATCCATCCTGATTCTTTTATTGAGTTTCGCAGCCTTCAGTGCCGAACTTCGATTGAAAATTCTGTTACTGTTCAAAATTAGGCCGTGAAGAATATGATTTAATAAATTGTAGTTGCGCCTGTATTCGGGTCTGAAACGGATGGAGGAATACCGCACTTTACGGGGTAGATCAGATGGTCAAGAGCACCGCGAACCAAATGGACGTCGTGGGTTTGATTACACTTGAGGTCGACATTTTTCCATCCTTATTCTTGAATCTTATCTTTATTATAATGACCGACATTTTGTATGTATTGTAAAGGGTTCCAATCATATATAATCATAACATATATAACAAAAATAAAGAATTACAAATTAATTAAACTCAGGATTTCAAGGCCTCATAGCAGGGACATTTTAATTTAAATAAAACTGACTTTCCTGGAGCCAAAAAGCTTGCGTTGCTACTTCCGACGTTCCCGTATTCCAGCGTTGGCCAATGACTCACGGGCTGTACCTCATCACCAGAGGCGTCCGAGGATCCTGCGGCCGATCCGTCGTATCGCCCCGTTCATTATCCCGGCAATTCCCAGCCACGTATTCCAATCTTCCTCCAACCGTGGCTTTCACCGAGAGCTTTTCACCAAAAACTCAACTTCTCCTCACTTCAGCCAAGTCTTTCCATCGTTCACCACTAACTCCTCTTCCCAAGATTTCACGTCAACCAAGTCTTTCCAAAGTTCACCACCCACTCCATCTCTCCGAAATTTCACATCAACCAAGTCTTTCCAAAGTTCACCACCGACTGCATCTCTCCAAAATTCACCATCAAACTCCCTCTTTCTTAATTTTTTTCACATCCGGGCTTCACCTACCTACTCCCAGGGCTCCGTCCCGACACGTCCACTACCTGGAACAACTCCCTTCCCTTTGTCCGTAAACACCACCGAGTCACTGACCTTTCCCTCGATTTCCCGGGGTGTTCGGAAACAAGAAACCAGCACTATCGGCCCATCGGAGGCATGCGCAAAAACGTACGCGCTACAGTATGTATATAGAATAGTTTTCCCAAACCGATATTTGGTTTACCTCGTGATCGGGTACCCAAAAATTGGTTATTCGTCGTTTTTCATAAACTGATTCGTCACTAAGCGGAGCAACTAAGAAGGCATATTTTTGACTGATGGAGTCGTTTGTCTCAGTTTTCACCCCAGCGTTCATTAATACTTGGGGTTGTTTAGAAGATCGTAATTACAAGTTACAACGTTCGGCAGATACATTTTCACGCGACCAGATTGGAATCTGATCATCTTGAGGGAGCGACACTGTGTGATCTCACCTGGACAGTTTTCAAATTATTGTGCTGATTCGCTGATTTTAACACCTGCTGTTATATCATCTCCTTATCGTGTACAATGACTATCGTAATTTGTGTTTTCACCGTAAATCCCGCTATACCTTGCAATTCGGTCTAGGACGTTTCGGCGCGAGAATTGACAAAGTCAAGGGCACTCGTTTGAAACAATTTTTTTTTAACAAATACACATCTGATATTGATATTAGAAAGTGAACAAATACTCAAATTTAGAATATAAACTCGTTTTATTGGTTTTGTAAAAATTAACACAATAGTAAATTAATTCTATTCCATATAATTATAAGTTATACCACGCAAGTAGACTATAATATCAGGGTCATCAAAATTTCTCACTATTAATAAAATTCTATTGTCTGCATCACGATGTCTTTTATTTACTTAAAGGTTTGTGTCCAGCAACAAGTTGTTCTAAGTAAATGTCTCGTCCTTTCTGCACTCTGTGAAATATATATTCATGAGCAATTGAATGTAAGCTTTATATTTTAAAGGTCTACTAATTAATTAATATCTGAAGAGGTTCTGATGTAATCAGCAAACGTCGTGTATGTCTAACACCTTTGTATGAAGGTTTTTTTTATTATACATTTTATTCTGATTTATTTTGCCATTAAATTTTATATTATAGCTTTCAAGATTGTAAAATATATTTAAATTCTATATATGATAGATAAGTAAATTCTATATATGTTCGATGACTATCACTATCTGTACTTGTGAGAATAAAAAAATTCTGTTATTTATTTTCTGTTAAAATCACTGATTCAGTTTATTAGAGATGAGGAAAAATAATTTACTGATTAACATATCAACGCAGAGAGGGAAATTCTGAAGCTAGATACGTGAAAAATCACACAACCCTGTATAAATAATCGTTTTTCTCGGTGACTTTTTTATTTGTCTCTTACTTTACAGGCTATAATAACTCTACTTTACATGTTATTATAACATGAATTTTATGCATATTTTGTAAAAATATATTGCACTCATAGTAATGAAAAGTTTTGTGATTTATTGTTATTCAATTACGTACAAATTAATAGTACTAATTAATTGCATATAATTATTTTGTACACTAATTTTTTTTTGTTTTTTTATGTAATTTTAAATTTTTAATCGATAATTATTGTAGGTTAAAATAAAATAGATTCTAATAATTATTTGTGATTTCATAATATAACGTAAGCTGTTTCCTTATCCGGGGACTAATGGAATTAATAATAACTAAGTTTCAATCAAATGCTCACACCAAAATGATCAAATGCCGAAACGTCCCATTCCCCTTGAAGTTTACTTCAAGCATTATCAATAATATAATTGTTTTTTTATTCTATTTGTTAAGTACCTTTACGTAAATTCTTTACTAAATTTTCGAAAAATAAATTTATATTAAATATTTTAATCTTGAAGGGTTTTCGTGTTCCTGTAATGAGTTAATTAACGGCAAACCGAAATATGAGTCTGTAGTACGAATTGTAATAGAAGAAAACTTGTTCCGTCTGACGATTTGCCATTACAAATTTTCCATTAGCGTCGAAGAAGTATCATAATTTACTGTGATAATTTACAGTTCGCAGATACTGAAAACGATATATTTGATCAATTATATATGTAGAAATTCACTCACAGCCAGAGTTTGTTTCCATAACATCTTACCACGAAACAATTGGCCAATCCAAACATTTCTGTGTGCAGGAGCTGTGTTTACGGATGTGGAAGTGATGTTGACAGACGAAACATTCCAGAACAACACCTGACTCTGACATCAGCAAGGTTTACAAAGTGTTTGATAAAACGTACGTTTAAAAAATCCCTTTCAGTATCTTTCCGCGATTGTTGACTGCAGTCCCGAGGAATCGACGCTGAAACGAAAAAAAAAAAAAAAAGTGGTTTCCACGGATGGCACCGAATACGTGGTAGCCCCTCAATTTATCTGAAATTTCTGTATTCAGAGGAAAACTTAAATATCATTAGTTTTAAAATACTATGCATTTTTTTTTCAAATTACTCTTTATTGTATAGTTTGCCGCTAGAGTGGATTTGTGAAAGCTTTCATAGATAACGCAGCTCTGAGCTGTCAATAACAAGCTAATTTTAGGACGACTATGGCTGTGTTTCTGCTTTGTGCTTTTCGTTCGCCGACGTCCGAAGCGTTCCGTGTTAAACTGTAATTTCTGAAAACGAATATTATTACTCAAACAGTAATTTTCGTATTTAGAAACTTCGGTTGCCAAGTGTAACTAAATATTATTCTTATTTAACAGTCCTAGCATTCACAATGATTCAGTTATGTTACACGCTCGAGCTCATTTGAACGTAACTGTAATTTCTTTTTATTCTCAAATTTTTTTCGAATATGTCCCTTGACATTTAGTAAATAAACTGTTAATGGGGCGACGAATACGTTTAACAACTTAAAATTTACTCTTTCATTTCTTTAATTAAGACTGCGCAAGGAAGAAATAAAATTATTATTTAATGAATTGTCTCATCTTTTATATATTTAAAATACCTAAAATTGGGTTTTCTTTCATACTCAATACTTTTAATTTGAAAGATTTGATTTATTGAGTAAATATTATAGGCCTCGGTTTGTTAATATCAGGATTACAAGCAGGGAAAATTTATAATCTATTTAGGGCAGAACGTGGGTAGCAGATTTCTATGCGATCATAAATACATCCTTTGTGTGTCTTCATTGAAAGGACCACCTGCGTAGTGGCATGAAGTCTTGTAACGTCGACGGGATCCCTTTCATGTACATTCATAGATGAATGCTTTTTGATATTCTCCAAGTCCTATATTGAGTTGTTTAATTTAGACTGCCGACCTGATCTCGCTGAGATAAGGTAAACAGCTCTCTCCAAATACTGTTTGATGACTTCTGAACTGTCCTCGTAGAGACTCGTCTGCCCAGTCTTCATTCCAAAATCAATACCACGACTGATCTCTCCAAATGCAACCTTTCCTACTGATCTCTTCAAATAGCGTCTCAAGACTGATCAGCTGTCGTCCAAAATCTATATTCAAGGCTGCTCTCTCCATTCACTAATTTAAGACTGATGCTTCTGAAACTGTTCTCTCCCTCGAGCCGAAGTTTCGTTATCCTCTCCAGGACTTCATATTCGGGTCACATGGAAGGTTCCTCTCTAATGATAATTGGGATTCTCCCCAACCCCATCCCGTCTCGATTTCGTCTGTAGTCAGGCGGCGGTTCCGGATTTATTGGGGAATATGTTGAGAGTAAGTTGTTGAAATGTTCGACCAATTCGAGCTTCTCAGGTTGCTTGGAAATACCTTCAGTGTCTGGTCTATGGCTAGTGTTGCTCCCTTGCACCTCTTCAAGTCACTCCTGGGTCTGTTCATCCGCCTCAAAAGGACGCTAACTCAGTCATACAATAGAGTAACAAATAATTAATACTTAATTAATAAGAAAACCACTTAATTGGACCGTTTTATTATCACTACTAATTGTATGCCCTTTTTGTCCTCAGGTGAGACAATAAGTAGCCACTATTGCCAGTCTAAAATTTTAAACGAGGAGCTTTCGACCTATACGGCCATAATACTCAATATAGCATTAACTTAAAAACATGACTTGCCCGTTGATAGAGATAGATGTATTGTAATATTTATAATGTTGCCAGTTGATGCTATATTGGTCAGATGATTATGGCCGTATAGGCCGAAAGCTCCTAGTTTAAAATAAAATAAAATCTGGCTGGCAATAGTGGTTGATTATTGTCTCTAAGAAATAATTGGTATTATTTAATTTATAATGCGCGAAACGCAAGAATTACTTTCGCGCGTCACAATGTCAGGAAAAAACAGAGATCTAATTTTAAAACCTTCAGTTTTCCGAATAAACTTTCGACAATGCAATCACCAACAACATATTCCAAAATAGATTTTGTAAAATTCCGTAGTCAGTGTGATCCGGTCGAATCGTTGTTTTGGACAATGATGAATTTAAAACATCTGGAATCTACTGATTAAGAGTTAAGATGTGGATCTTACAATACCCTACATATTCTCGGAAGATGGTCCAATATTATAATAACTTAAAATTCTCCAGGACTTCCAAGCCAAATCTGGCAATTAATTAGATTATAAACATTGGCGGCTGGTGCACTTGTGCAAACATAAATTAATTTAGGAAGAATTAATTTTGGCTGCCCATCAGTTTAATTTCGGTTACAACAGGCAAGGCAGCAAAACTTCACCTGCAATTTTTTTTGTATGATTCACATATGAAATTATACACTCAGGTAAACAAGGACGAAACGTCGGAATACTTAATAGTTTTTTAATAAACAATTTTCTGACCCAACGCCGTTTATTAATAAAATTTACAAATGACAGTTATTTTTTCATCAATATATTTCTTTATATCTAAATAATTAAACGTGTCTTTTATTTTGTTAAAACTGCGTATTAAAATATCATTTTATTTTATTTACATACTTCGGAGAAACCTATTTCCTTATATGATAGAAAAGGAGTATTTTTAGAACTTTAATATTTAATAGTTGTTAAGTATATATCAGTTATCCCTAATATATTTCTCCTGAATTTTTAACGTGGTGAATTAAGAATTTTGTTTACTTTCGTATTGTGCAAAGGACTTAACACGTGTACAATATTTGGTCAAACTTTGCTCCACACACAGACACTCATTTACTAGATTGTTAAATTGAGAGGAAAAACCAATTTTTCTGAGAAACGTTGTGTTTATTGGGAAGCTTTCAGCTACTATACCATTTCTCACTAAAAAAAAATAAATTTAAACGTAATAAAGTTCGTAACGATACAAGTCCGTAGTGGTGTTGGTACACACCTGTGTGTGTGTGTGTGTGTGTGTAACAACAACACTAAGGACTTGTTTCGTTACGAACTTTATTATGTTTAAATTTAATTTTATATTCTTGAATTGTAATTTTTCAGTTGAAAATGGCATAGGAATGAAAGCTTCCATATAAAACACAACGTTTCTAAGGAAAATTTGTTGTTTCTCTCAATTGACAAATCTTGAATCCTTTTTACCTATACTTACGTTCATAGACTGTGCAATTGGCTTGCGTCGAAATCTACGAGTGCGATACGCAATTAAGTGTCATATAGCTTCATATAGCACACACCTCCGAGAAATTTTCTTTCACCACGGGCTAGAAAGGATGCGTGGGTTTCGTCACCAGACACCACATTAGCAAAACCTTGGTCGGTTCGCGTTACGTTGCTGGCTCGGTCGAAACTCTGTTTGAATCGGTTTTGGAGGAGCCACTACACAGATCTCGTGGTCTGCTCTGAAGCGTTGATTCGTTCCCCGTCTTCCGAAAGTGGGTTTTCACTTGGGAGGTTGTTTTTTTCTCCCCAGTCTTGCTACGACCATCACGGAATTAGGATGGCTCATCGATACTTTATACTCAGTTTTGTCGTTTTATATTAAACTTTATCTTTAACTTCATTGCGCTTTCTATTTCGTGTTCATGTGTCTGGAAGATACATAGATACCAAGAACCCCACGTTACCGACTTTCCTATTTTACAATCCTTTCGACACTGAAGAAGATCCTCCTTAGCCTGTTGATTTCCGTAACTTAACTAGCACCAAATTCCTTTACATCCGTCTTATTTCGATCTTTAAGTGCGTTTCATGTAGTTTCAACTTTTAAGAAATAAATATTCATACTCAGATATTTTTAACTTCCATTATTGGAATATTATAGAAAATTATATGAAGGTATAAAACAAAATATTTTTACGTAATTTTTTGCTAATTTCTTGCTTTAATGCACCGGTGAAAACAAAAATTGTCATCGTTAATAAATCGAAGCTTTCTAACCCAAATCTTGTAGGTGCCGTATGAGTGATCTGATGGAAAGTGTGAATAATAAGTGTTTTTCTCGTGCACTGCTTTCTTGACATACTCGTATGTTTCTCGTCGCTGCAGCCTCCGCAGTTTCCCGATCTAGGAAGACTTGATTAGTGATACAACTGCCGCAGGCGTTTCTCGGTTTTAATTATGGACGAGGCTTCGATAGAGCGCCTTGACGAAGCTTCCAGCGAACACTAACAGAAACACCGACGTAATCCAGACCTTTCACCTTTCATCATATTTTAGACCAGACTATCCCCACATTCAACTGAGTGTCATACATATATATATACCATATACTTCTGAGTTACACAGTGTTGCATTAACCCTTATGATCATGGAAACCTTCCCTTGTATATATTTACTGATATATTCCATTGTCACACCAAATCTATTTACCAGATTTGGTAATTATGTATTTTGGAAACGGGTAAATTAATTATTCTGGCAATTTGACATTTTATTTAAGTCTGAAATTTCGGACATGTTAAAATTGTGATTTAGTAAATTTAGGCCCAATTTATATATAAAGTACGTTCTTCATTGAGGTCCTAAAATGCAAGAATTGTTGGTTAATCTCACATTATCCAACTGCAACACTACTTTCCATCCCCGACGTAGTAACTGTCACTAAGTTATTGTTTTATGACTGTGTTCCCCTCTGTTGATTTCTGAATAATACATAAATATTTGTATCTTAGACCTAGCCCACATCAAGTTGTCAAACGCAGATCTCGGTCCAATATTTCTGGACTTTAACATTTATAGTTTTTTTTTGTATCAACTGCTGTAACAAATAGTTTCTAATAATCGCCCTCAAAAGCGTCAACTAACACAGATAAATTTTTTTTTAACCATCACTACATCCTATATATTCAGATTGATATTCAATACGTGATTTAACCGGTCGGTTTACAGTGTTGTGGGTGATAAGGATCCTAGAAATAATTTTATAATTGGAGTTATAAATAATAAACAGTACTGCAATGATTGAAGTGAAGTCGGGAAAAAAAAACTATTATTTCTCGTAGAACTGTATTGTTTTATTCCAAGAATAGTGTTGAAACAGTATTAATGAAATTAATAGACTTTATTGAGATTTTAGGACCGTTAGATTGATCTTGTAAAGTTTTATACAAATGAGCCTCATGTTAGAGCCCACTTGTGTTTCAATAGTTGCTTTGATGGTGATAGATCAGGAACTGCGTGATAAAAAAAATGCTTACCATTTAAGAATTGAAAGGTTCATAATATAAAATGTTAAACTTTAATTCAGTAATCTTTGAGAATTTTTTTGTTATAAGACAAACAGGATGCTTTTACATTCTGCAGGATTTCTTCTCGGTTGAATATCATCAATATAATAATAATTATCAATTTTAAGAAAACAATTTGATGCCATGTCATTCGTGTTATTCCAGAACCCCCTCTTTTATTTTTTTACTACTAATAATTTACTCAAATAAAATCATAAAAGTACTAAAATTTGTACCTTAATAACGTCAGTAATTTTATTTCAATTTAAATTGTATATTACAGTTGCATCCGCGTAATTATGCAACTATTCTTTATATATTTATTATTTTACAGTACTCAAATCGATGAGGCTATAATTGAGAAATTCGTCACAGTAATCGTTGGTTCTTATAAAGAATTGTAACACTTTTTCACAACTTCAATTTATATTTCCACATTATAGTTATCGGCTATCAATATTGACTTATGAAATTCCCAGATATGAATGTCGTGAAAATTTTTAATATAATTTTCATCATAGTCAAATGGGACTGCATAAAATTCTTATATTTTTTATGGTTCAATGTCGAGAAATGCAAGAAGTCTAATTTATGGCTTATATAAATAATGAATGGATTTTTTAAGTGACGAGTCTACGAAAATTTCTTCAAGTATTCGTTCGTCAGTTGCTTAAAAATGAAAGACACTGAACATATTTGTTCAATAGAGAAGAATTTCTCAATTATAGCCCCATCGTTTTGAGTACTGTAAAATAATAAATATGTATAGAATAGTTGCATAATTACGCACTGCAACTGAAATATATAATTTAACGTGAAAAAAATTACTGCCGTTATTAATGTACAATATTTAGTACTTTTATCATTTTATTTGAGTAAATTATCAGTAGTAAAAAAATAAGAGTGGGTTCTGGAATAACATTAATGACACGGCATAATATTTTTTTCTTAAGATTGATAATTCTTATTAGAGGGATGTTGTTCAAACGAGAAGAAATATTGCAGAATAGAGACAACCCCATATTTGTCATCTGCACGTGACTAACTTTTTCAGACATTTGTTACAATGATCAACCTCGATAAACATTCGCAAATTATCAAAAAAAAATACACCAGCCAAGGGGAAAATAATTTATGTTGGAATTAATGAGGAAAAAGCTCTCAATACCGACGTCATTCAATTAGGCCGTCTTGGGTTGAAAAGAATCAAAGCGTAGAGATACAGAAACCTGCTTTCGTAGAGGTTGGCTTCTATTGAAAACGCTGGTGGCGAATCTAAAAAACGAACCTCTTTCTTCTGTGAAACCTCGTTTGTGGCCGCGTGTCCCTGTTCGCTGCGAGTCTTTATTTCCCGCGATAAGTGGTTATTTACGTCGCATCGTCTGCGCCACTATGAAAAATGCTCATTTAGGAAGGGAAAGAATGAAAATAGTGATACTACATCGCTGAATAAGGTGAAGAAGTTTATTAAAATTAAGATTATATAAAATTCGCAAGACGGCGATATCGTTATGAGGGGGTGAGTGTAAGAAATCTCGCGTTTAATATATAATAGAGAAATTGTGAATCTTCAGTTCCTACTCTACTACGTCGTCTGTTAAGAATGTAAGAAGCGGGAAATAGTAAGCGCTGACCTGGACAAAATTTACGAATGGTCAGTTAGAAATAAACAGCACGTAAATTCAACGAAGAGTAAGGCAATTGTCTTTACAAAAAAATAAAAATCTTCCTCCAGTTAGGTATAAAATGGGCAATGAAGTTGTAACGGAATCCAACAGTTGGAACTACGATTAGTAAGGATCTAAATTGGGGAAATCAAGTCATCTTTTAATAAAATTCTTCAGGGCCACTTATTGGACCTCTAATAGTTACACAGTTAATTTACAATTATCACCAAATCAAATCAAAATCAAAAAAGTTACAAAAAATAATAGTTTAATTTACAATAACTGTTAACATAAATAAATACTGAAATCCAGTGAAATCTACAGTAATTTACAGTACGCAATTTTTTATATAAGGTTATAAACCACCGCAGGTTTTTACCTGCTGGAGGGCGCTACATTTTGTAAATAGGGTTCTGAGGAAAAGTACGAGGAAAACCAAGATATCTGCTTACAGATCACTGGTCCCGCCCATTTTAGAATATTGCAACAACTTGTTGAGATCTAAATAGAAATGAACGCACACTAGCGTTGGACAAGATTCAATAACGGGCTGAAAAGTTGTTTGGGGGTCGATTCGCGAACATTTACTCGTGAGCTTTTAGAATCACTATGCAGCAGGAAGAAACACGCGAGACTTTCCGCAATATACAAAGCTTGTACAGGTCAACCGACCTGGAAAGAAATTAAAAATCATCTCTCGGTGCCAACTTATATTTCTAAATATCACCCATTCAATATTAAAGAAAAATGGCAAATATTAATTTGTTAATTGATCAATTCGCGACTGGAATTAATTGCCTGCAGAATTACTGACGAATTTTCCGAATAGCGCTGATCCGAAGAAAACTACAATAATCATGGGGTATTATATAAATATATATTGTAGTAATTAAAAGGAAATAATTTATTAATTAACAAAATTTGGACTTGTATTGTTGGCGGAGTAAAATCACACAAGTTATATAGAAGAATATGTGGCAATAATGCATGCTTGCTAGGATTGTCGAAGTTCGTTTTGCTAGACGCTCAGTGCTCGAGGGTCCTCCAAAGTGCTCGAGAGTGTATGGCAGGAGACGGTCGAGAAAGGACAGAAATTCAGAAAGTGTCTGGCTGTATGTAATTTAACAGCTCAAACGGTCTACAGGTTCCAGTCGGTGAGCTAATAATTACGACGATCTAACGCCCACAATTATAGTTCGGAGTCTAGCTTACATTAATGAGTTACACATTTTTCTTCAATTGTTGGGAGCCCCCGGTTATTGCATCCAGGAGTTAAAAAACTTTGGAGTGTGTTAGTAAGGGTTTGTTAGAAGGAACAGCATTGTGAGCCATTTTAGCAAGCAGAAAGTGTTGAGTATTAAATTCAGTGTATAAATGGCCTGTCTATAAAGTGTTATTAATTGTGTGTGTGTGTGAACGAGCCAATGTCCTTGGTACCACAAACGTTAACGTAAAACTGAACAATTTACTATTTGTAAACCCGCAACAAAATGATATTATAGTCAGATTTAAAATTTCATTTCTCATATTTTGTATTGTAATGTTCTATTGGCTGTTTGATTTAATGCCTTGATAGCTTTGTGAATTTGATTGTTTAATAAGTATTCTTTATTGAAGGCCCGGTGATCGGCCCTGAGAAATAGCCGTGGTATTATTGTAAAGTATTAATATGAATTGTGATTTAAATAATTTGCTTTAATAAATTAATTTGTTTGTATATTTTAAATCTTGATTCTTATTAAAACATCCGATCATTTTAATTGTTTTACTACAAAATTGGCGATTTTGCATTGTAATTGTAAAAAAATTAGTATCACTAGAAATTGGCCTTCTAGCGTGCAGTTAATTTTCGGTTGTATTTAATTAAATATTACAAATTGACGACGGCAAGAGTTGTCCGCTATTCCTATTGGAATAGTCGGCCAGCTGCCTCCTAAACAGGCCAAGGCATGGCGAGGGGTAAGCTGCGTCCCCACAGCAAACTCCTCTCCCGTCATCGGAAGGGCGTGGGACAAGTACCAAATGCCCGACCTACCCGATGCAGGTTTTCCTAGGGTTTTCCCTGCATTTCTTTAGGCGAATGCCGGGTAGGATCCTTAAACCATAGCCCGGGGGCCCTAGTTAACCCTTGGCTACCTTCCACTACCCTTCCGCATCCCCCCTTTCAAATCCCTTCCTATGCTATTAAAGGGGAGTTGCCCAATGTGGATCACCCTCATGTAGCCTGTTGCCCTAAAAAAAAAAAAAAAAACCAAACGTTTTTATTTAAATTGTTTATTTATATAATTCACTACAATATATATATATATATATATATATATATATATATATTCTTATTAAACTCTATCTGTTCAGCGTGGTAAACAGGGAAAATGAGAAAATAAATATCAAATAAAAAAATGAAGTTCAGTTAAATAAATATTGGGGAGGGGGTGGGGGTGGAACGTGTTTATTTTTTTTTACGTATATAATATCAAAGTGAATAGTGACTTAATAAATAATAATAAAGCGTTATTTATATTGTATTTGGACTTCATTGCATCATTCAATTACGAAACTACTAACTACTGTTCCGTCTCGGCAGAAAAAAAAATTGAGGCGTCGCTATATGAATGCAACGAGTGATGTTTCGAATGATTATTATTGGTAATTTAAGAGAATAGCCCCTGGATGCTACGCTTGCCAAACTTCAACCACTCCCGTTCTATGATCCGCTGAACGGTACGTTTTATATTTTAATCGGACTGATTAATCACAGGCTCTTTAGTCTCAGGGTTCAGTGGGCAATAATTTTCTTACTGAGTAGTCGAATACCATAACTAAGAAGGCTTATCGTGAGAGCAGTCTGGGATCAGATAGAACTAGAGCCCCTCCAAGGCCGGGCCGTCCGCCATTTTTAATCTTTCGGAACTGTCTTGCCTTACTCGTGGATTACGCACTCTCGTGCCGGTTGTAAAGCATGAAATGTTGAATACTATGCAATAACATTCATAGCTTTTAAATTATTTAGGCAAGATTGCATTGGAGTAAAGTCAAAATTTGGTGATACAATTCCATTTTTTGGAACTTTTTAAAAGTTTAAAATAAATTACTAATCGTAAAAGATTAAATAAAAATATACATCACGTATGGTAAACAAAATATAATTTTAATTGATTAAATAAAGGGCTTAAACACGTCTTTAAAAATAAAGATCACAACGAAGTTACATCAAATTACAAAGCAATTGATTCCAGCAGGTATTAAAATTGCAAAATCACTTTTATTTTAATTTCTGCTTTTTCGGAACAGACTTAGATTCAAACGATACAGTATAATCTTGTTTATTGTTTTCACTGTTTTTTTTAGTCCAATACTACGCATAGTCACTTTAAAATTCTTTCCTTCAAATGACAACATGAAGGTATTACAATATCTTCGAATCAAGTTGAAATTGTTTATACAAATCTACTGTCTGCACTTATATTGCTCTGATTTGGGACGTGAAGTGATCAGTTTCCAAACATATTTGTTTCCGTTAGCAGAACTAGATTAAAAATGGCGGACGACCCGACTCGTATTCGAGGGGCCTTAGATAGAACGAGGTGATCCCCCCCCCCCCCGTGAATTTCAAAGGTTATAAATAAATTAATAATCGTAAAAGATGGAATTAAAATATACATCACGTATGGTAAACAAAATAAAATTTTAATTGGTTAAATAAAGGGATTAAACGCGTCTTTAAAAATAAAGCAGGTATTAAAATTTCCAAATCACTTTTTGATGACGGGTCTTATGACAGGGTCATTCCTCTTAAGAGGGCTAATGGTGAATAAATCTATCTATCTATCTGATACACATAATTTTAAATAAATATTTAATTTTCCTACTTTTTCCTTCCTACAAAAATATTTAAAGTGAGTTACTAATCTCTAACTTAATTTATGTTACATAATTTAAGACAGGATCAATTGTGTAGATTAAAATCGCAATGAAACTATTGCATATTATGATTTCTTTAATAGCGAAAATGTCTCCCCGCTTTTTCTGATTGATCACATCACAGCAATTGTTCCACTTAACTTTGTTATATACATTTTTTATTTTCACCACCATTCCCCTTTAGAATACATGAAACAATTTTACATACTGACAATTGATTCCAATCATTTTCCATGTGGTGTTCATCAAATTCCAATTGTCTGATGTAAAATGGAAAAATCCGTGGAAATGAGAAATACGAAAAGTCTAATTTCCACTTAAGTAAGTTCCTTGGACTATCAAATAAGTACTTTGCTTAGATTTTTTTTTTGGGCAACAGGCTACATGAGGGTAATCCACGTTGGGCAACTCCCCTTTAATAGCATTGGAAGGGATTTGAAAGGTTGGATGCGGAAGGGTAGAGGAAGGTAGCCAAGGGTTAACTTGGGCCCCCGGGCTATATTTTAAGGATCCTACCCGGCATTCGCCTAAAGAAATGCAGGGAAAACCCTAGAAAAACCTGCATCAGGTAGGTCGGGCATTGGGTACTTGTCCCACGCCTTTCCGATAGCGGGAGAGGAGTTTGCTGTGGGGATGCAGCATTCCCTTCTCCGTGCCTCGACCAGTTTAGGAGGCAGCTGGCCGACTATTCCAATGGGAATAGCGAACAACTCTTACCGTATGCCCAAGGTCTGTGACCCCGGAACATAAACCTCTCAGATCAGGCCGAGAAGCCTCGGCTTGTGGGAACCTTAATTCAAAAACCTAGAGGAAAAGGAATCCCGAAAGGTAGCCTTTTCGTATCTCTCCTACAAGGTTCTGCCTGCGAGAGAACGTCCCTCGCAGGTTACCTGCGAGAGAATCCTCCTTATCCCCCCCCCCACCCCTGCTTAGATTTTCTTTTGGAAACGTAAATATTTTGGACGTGACACGATCTCACTACGCGAGCGTTTTCGACAATTTTGTTACGAAATTTAACCTAGAACTTGTCCTGTTTCTGACTAACTCGTTAAATATTATCATATCATTGGATGGCCTCCGAATATTCTTTTACGCAACCGCAACCTGTGGGAGGAAGGATAAAAGAACGTCCGTGACGAATAAACGTGATGATGTGCAACATTTTCGTCTCCTTTTCTTCCTACAATACACGCGATACAATTACAGTTTTTCCCACTCAAATTCGTAAACTCAGAGTAATCTTTAAGCTGTTTTCTGTCATCATTCGTTAATTACTAACCATAAAAATTGTACGGAATGAACAGTACTATTCCAGAAAATGTAATGACTATAAAATATGTAAGATATCTCTATCCAATGAAAACTTATATAACGATGAAGTTTTAGTGAGGCGACGGTAAGTTAATCCGTCGCCGCCATTACGTCATTATCGCACTTAAAAGCCGCTGCAAGATGCTAGCCAAAAAGAGGGAGTGGGGGGGGGGCGACTGCTGAGAGAAGGCACGATTATGTATCACTTAAAAGAAATGAAAGAGAACCAAGGTTGCAACTAAAAAATCTGATCAAGAAACTATTAACGGAGACATCTAAAACTATAGAAAGTGACATACAAAGAAAAAATTGCAGTAAAGAAGACTGTAATCTCGTTTCTGGAACGTTGGAAAGAAGAACGTTGAACAGCCTGTGCCGGTGCCTTCGCGCGAGGTGACATCCATACGATAAACGAATAAGATTTAATATGTATTCTATGGTAACCCGAAAAACTATGAAGGGCAGTAAATTTTACTAAAACATACATTTTTTGTATAGAAAATGTACGGCCGGAAGAGACGCGTTGACGCACGAACACACACACACACACAAAAAGACAAAGTGCTTCTTTGGAGCAATGTTTACAATAAATGCTCAAATTTGAGACCACCAACAGTAATACAAACTAGACGGTTGTGATTGACCGAAAATTCTGCAGGTAGAGGGCAGTTGGGTGCCTGGCTACCCGTGATCCGAGCATCTGTGCCACTTAAAGCTGTTCGCCGATCACTCCTTCGACGCTACCTAGTATACTTCGGGAGCAGTACGAAGTCGGCTCAAGATAACTACCCTGTAATTGTTGTATATCCAGTTCATAAGAATATAGTTAATGTTTTTTTCCGAATGGTAGCGGCGTATTTCAAGTTTTTCAGTATGGGGGAGTTCCCAACTGACGACATTTCCCCCCCGCTCCACTTTTCCCTTTTTTCTACTGGGCACCTGACAAGACTTACTATACCTCACGACCCATATTGAATAATGATTAGTTTTTTCTTCCTAGAAAGAGACCGTGTCCAAACAAATTGCGGAAATTTCCATGCCACATCTAATTATATAGTTTAGTTCATATAATCTTCTCGACTTACTTGACATTATTATTTACGTTACAGTATTTTTCCTCTTCTTTGAAATTTATAAAATTGGAAACCTGAAAACTCGCCGATCGTATATCGTATCAGGTTAAGAATATCAGTTTCAAAATAAATTTCCTTTTATCAACGAATCACCGATTTCATGAATATAAATTATTATTATTTTTACTATCATATAGCTGCACTTTATCAACTACTATCTGGCGTTGCCCGGGTTGTCATATATCCATAATCCCCGATTTGACTCCAATCTCGGTTTCTTTTGCGTTACTTTTATGTAACGCACCTCGACCCCTACCCCTAAATGGGCTCACCTCCAATACCCGAATGGGGTTGAGCTCATTGACCCCGAAAATGTTTATTTCGACGAATCTATAGGCCGATTTAACATTTTAGAAAATTTCCACCCCAGCTACTGTGGGTTAAACAAAAAAGTATTTATTAGACGCAAAAATAGGCCGGTTACATTGTTTTATAATTTATACCCCGTCCAGCTCCGCCAAGCTCCAACCACACCAACGAAATAAACTCAGCGACATCAATAACCCAGATTTGACTCATATCTCGGTTTGTATTCCCGTTATTTTCTTGTAACGCCCCTCCACCCCCACCCCTAAGGGTGCTCCTTTCCCATGCTGCAAGGTGTTTATACTATACACATTTAACGTCGATAGGAACACTATCAATCTCTTTTACCCCTAAAACTATTTATCCTATTTAAATATCGGGAGTTTTAGCATGTTTGAGTATTTCCACCGCCGTCCACCCGCGCTCCTGGGGGTGGTAGACAGTATTCGTTTCCTGGTCGCAAAAAACACGGTACTAAATTATGTGAATTTTGATCCACGGATGTAGATTTGTATGCGGAACATACATACAAACAAACACACTGTTTTATTTATTAGTAGAAGAAGATAATTTACTACACTAGTACATTTTAAACTAGAGTTTTCTCTCAGTTTTTTTTTTAAATGAGACAAGTTGATGTATAATCGTAACTACTTTTGACACGTTACGTCCCAGTTCTTTTGTTTGTACAATATTCCGTCAATGATTTATGCTCCATTACGCGTCAATCAGAAATAGACCGGCGATTATCGATGCATAACCATTTAGCGATCGTGGTATAGGCTATCAAGGCCTGCCAGCGAAACAGAATCAACGATGCTTTATAGACGAAGCTGGTATGTCTGCTTCTGTTTTAATTAAATGACGTGTCAATACTTTGGTGGTTTGAAGTTAGTGACAGCAGACAATAAAACGGTCACTGAAAACAAATAATTACGGATCGTAGACACAAGGGTACACAGGGTTTAAAAAATTGATTTTTGGAAAGGATCGAAAGCGTTGGGCAGGATTCAAGGATGTCATTTAATACAGATTCTGTAAATGACGTGATAGAAGGAGCAGATTATCTCTTAATAAAAACATCCGACGTGAATTTTTCTTTCAGTTGTATGTCCCAGTGTGCTTACGAAATGAAACTAATTAGCTGCTTAGAGAATAATAATTTTAATTTCAAATCACAATCAGAGGCATGAATCGTAAATTTTTTTTAGTTGTTTAACTCACGTACAAGACTCTGAATTGGATTGAATTAGGAAATCAGTGATATTGTTTAGTTATTAACGGTAAAATAGGGGTTCGTTATTGCTTTCATATCACGTGGTTGTGTTCCGTTCTAGGCCGTGTGACGACTCAGTATTTTTCGTGATGCGCAGTTCGCACTGTTAGTATTATTTCTTAGCTATACTGGGAAACTATAGTCGGATAATTTTTACTACAATAAAAATATTATAAATATGTAATACACGTAATAATAAGTGAAACACATTTATTTAATAAGTACCACAATGTTTGGAAGGTATTAGAGGTGAAAACTAAAGTTTCAATGACTACACTTGGATTGAAAATTAAATTGCAATATTAATGCGAACAGGAACGGTAGCTGAAAATGGTGCATTGCTACTTAAGTAAGATTCGGAATTAAGAAAATTTAAAAGACAGAATATAGACGATAAATCACGCAAACAGATGTAGAAGTCGTTAAGACATCGGAAGGAGGAAAATTCACTGCGATATAATAAAATTTTAAAACGATGAGGTCCAAATCAAGAAAAGTGGAAAAGAGTAAATTTGTATGTTATTCTCAGAAAGCTTCAAAATAACCTCTAAACGCAGCCAACTGAGAACGGGGCTTAGGTGAAATGAATTTTTTATTTCAAGGGTAAGAATACCCTAACAGTTTAGTATTAGGAAACGCATCAGCTATATATTATAAGGTGGGAGTAATAGGATATAATTCTTTAGAAGAGAACTGTCAAAAAGCAAGCGAGTTATCAGCGAATCGTAATCCGGCGACGTACGTAAAAGACATCGTCTAGCCCAGACTCCAGAACTCATCATATTCAAACGATTAGCCATTTTATTGACACCGTTTCGTTTAAATTCGGTATATACTTAGGCATTATGCTCATATTCTGCACAAACTGACAAAAATTAAATTAATTAATATTGGGATCTCACAAAGTGTAGCAAGTCTTCTTAAATATTTATTTGATATAAACTAGCTGGTTGCCGGCGTTGCCCGGGTTGTCATATATCCATAACTATACACTTTGTATCCCCGCTAGTGTGGGTTAGACGGAAAGTATTTATTCGACTTAAAAATCTGCCGGTTAAATTGTTTGAAAATTTCTACCTCCGCCCAACCCTTCCCACCACCGCATAATTAAACTCAGCAATATCCATAACCCCGGATTTGACTCGTACCTCGGTTGTTTTCGCGTTATATTTATGTAACGCCCCTCCACGCACAACGCCAAGCGTGCTCCCCTCCCATGCCGAAGGGTTTGGAATTATACTGAAACAACATCGGCAGAAATACTAGCAATGTCGTTGACCCCGACAAATGTTTATTCCACACAAATGTCGGCCGTTAGCCATGTTTGAAAGTTTGCACCCCCGGTTACTCACGCTTGGGGAGTTAAACGGCAAGTTGAATGTCATAATTAAACTCCGTGACAACCCATAACCCCGTATTCGACTCCAATATCGATTGTTTCCACTCCACCCCCATCCTTAAGGATGCTCCCCTCCCATTACAGAAAGGGGTTAAAATTATACACGGAGAACATGTAGAGAAATTTTATGAATCTCATTGATCCGGAAATATATTTATTCGACCCAAAAATCGGCCGGTTAACATGTTAGAAAATTTCTTCCCCCGCCAACGTCCGCCCATCCCCGCGCGTTGCCAAACTAAACTTAGCGACATCCATAGCCCCGATTTGACTCGAATGTGGGTTCTTTTTCGCGTTATTTTTTTGTAACTCCCCTACACCCCCTCCCTTATTGGTGCATTAACGGGTTGAAATTATACAGTAAATACATCTGGATAGACCTCAAAATGTAAGTATACAACGATAATACCGGCCGTTATAGCATGCTTTTTAAATTTCACCCCTGTTCTCCCCTTGGGAAGTTTCCTAGCGCTTCGAAAATCCGACAGAAACCTTCGCGCAACAAGTCACCAATGTTTCGTCGTAACCGGATGAATGGTTTAGAAACGCATAAGGGGTGGGGACACAGACATTCATTTTTATCAAATAGTGATGAACAATTTTTTTTAATATAAATAAAGTAAGAAATAGTCTTTCCTATATGATTGGACGCTGAAAATATGGAAGTGCTGGCAGTAGATGACATTCAATTCACAAAAATTGGTATTATGAGAAGAATCTAAATAATACCCGATAACTGAAGAAAAGCACGGATCTGTGATCCCGCGGAACGTGCCATGTCGTTTCATACAAAGATAGTCTTTCTAGAGCCGATATTTCATTAGTGGAAATTACCCTCGTGTGTTCCTCACAGCTTCGTAGCACGCGGAGGTACAGCAATAAAACAGCATTTCCCAAATATAGTTAGTGTAGAAGAAAAACTTTCAGAGTTCTCCGACTTCCGTCCACCAAAAAGCGCTTCGAAACAGTTTCTTGTAACATTTCCGATACAATAGTGATTACACGTAATCTTGCATCTGCTACAAACGTTCTTGATTTGTATCTTGTATCGAGCTGCACGGTTTTATTTCTCACTTATAACGAATTAATTCTGTGAAATAAATTATTAGGTGGTTATAGTTAAGGGGCAGTAACAGAGGTAAATCTCGAAGACCAATAGCCAAACATTCATTCTTCCCAGCGTCATTCTCTGTGGAATGATTAATACAATTTACTTACTCGAATATAATCAACATTCAGCTGCGTTTTTAACAGCGACTAAAATCAGTGAATTATGTCATCCGTTCAAGTTTTATTAAAAAAGGGGGAAAATATATTTTGGGTTTCGATTTCCGGTACTGTCGAATAATTTCCACCATACTTCATAATTATAATTTAATTCATTTTCCATGGAAACAATAATTTATTCCATAGTGTATCAGGGTCAATTATAGAACTGGAGACGCCATCTCATTTTTAAATTTATAATTTCAAATTAGTCAATCACGATTGACACGCTACGTTTTGTTTGTTTTTAAATTTAAATTAATTTAGTTTCTTGTTCAATTTGATCGCTGATGGATTAGAAATATTAATTTTTTGTCAAGACACCGCTGTGTTCTCTATCCAAAAATTTTAATTGAATTATAAGGGCGAAAAAAAAAAGGTAACCGTTCACACGAAGCTACCAACTGTCGGGGGTGGTAGAAGAAGAGAAAGTGGGGATCCACATCATTTGAGAGCATGATTTATAACACAGACGAGTCACTGGGGAATAAGCGGGACAATCGCAGATAAATTATGTGGCACGCTATTACAGAGGCGTGTATAATCGAAGCCGACGCAACTACTGTCAGCCACTATGACAACTGTCCACGGACAACGAATAATGCTCCTTATTGATCGACACATCACACATTTTCTTCTGTCGACTGAAAGTAGTCGCAGTAGAAAGACAACCTGTATTTTTAAACATTGACGGTAGATTTGCTTTTAAGGAAACAAATTGTCAGTTTATCGAAAACACTTTAAATGTTTTTTGTAATTAGGACGACCACAGTGTCAAAATTGGCCTTTTATCTTCCGAGTGTCTGTTTTAAAACTGTAGAATACTAAACTTACATGCCAAATATTCCATCGAAATTCAGTTTGTTGTACATGGAATACCCTTGCATAATATCCTGCGATCTCGAACTCATCGAGTCATCATTAATAGTTATAGAATTCCTCTAAAAAATAATTGTGTGGAATTCGTGATACTTCAGGCTACATGAGGGTAATCCACTTGGTAACAACTCCCCTTTAATAGCAAGGAAGGGATTTTAAAGGAGGGTTGCAGAAGGCAGCCAAGGGTTAACTGTGGCCCCCGGGCTGTAGTTCAAGGATCCAACCCGGCATTTGCCTAAAAGTTATTCAGGACAAACCCTAGAAAAAAAATCTGCATCAGGTAGGTCGGGTAGTCCCACGTCCTTCCGAGATGTTTGCAGTGGGGACGCAGCATTCCTTTCCACACGCCTCGACCAGTTTGGGAGGCAGCTGGCCGACTGTTCCAGTGGGAACACCTAACAACTCTTACCGTATGCCCAAGGGCTGCGGTCCCCGGAACCTACACATCTCTCAAAACCGGCCGAGGTGCCTCTGTTTGTGGGAACTTCAGTTAAATCACGGAGAGAGGAAAAGGCACTCCCAAAGGAAGCCCTCTCTGTCTCTTCAGAAAGGTTCTGCCAGCGAGAGAACAGGTTTCACAGTCTCGTTGACGATACTTCAGGGTACTAAGCTGACGCATTATTACCCAGAGATTTAGCTACGAGTTAAATAACTAAATTTAAATTTTGCAGCGATAGTTATTACGACAATAATTATGGAATTATCAGAAAAGGAAAAGGCCATTTCTTTGTATATCATTATAATGAAATTATGAAATAATAATTACGTATTACGTAAAGGTAATCACTCGAATCTTCTATATAATAAAAAAGGATGTATGTATGTATGTATTTACGTTAATCTTTATAAAAATTTAAACGAGTGGACAGATTGCAACATATATTCTTTAAAACACGAGAATCGGTACTGTGGGGGTGTGACACTAAATGGCTGACCAAGATTCTGACCAATTATATCTTGCAATACGCACCGGAGGAAATACACAATGATGGAAAAATCAATACTTAATATTTTTTAATTATTATAATTTAATAGATTTGATTTTAAATATTCAAAAACTGACGAAAGTTTCAAGTAATAATCTTAATATAATAAAAAAAATTATTATAATTTCACATTTGGTTGTGTGTGTCTATCAATATAATTTCACATATTTGATTGTAAATGTGTAAAGACTAAGGGAGTAATTTCAAGTGAGAACTGTTGAGAACTAACGACATTTCACAAAACTGATATTTTTCTATTGAATACAGTTGGCGTATATCGTTAATTTTTGCATTTACTTTATACAATGCTACCAACGTCAGATAGAAAAATCCATCAAAGAGTATTTTGACTTCTGTAAATTATCTGAATATATTCATAAACGTTATGGCCATATTCCATAAAGGTACCGGAGTATTTTTAATACACTTAAGTCATCGTTAATATTCTATCGGGGGAAAATATTGCACAGCCTATGGGGGGGGGGGGGGTGGACGAGGTTAGAATTTTTCCAATATGTTAAACGGCTGATATTTGCGTCGATTAAATATTTTTCGGAGTAAATTAGATACATAGTGTTTCGCCGGATATTGATTGTCGATAATTCCAACCCCCTTTCGTCATAGGAGGGGAGCACCCTTAGAGATGCTACGTACATAAAAATTAAGTCAAAAACTACATATATTCGAGTAAAATCCGGGGTTATAGATGTCGCTGAGTTTCATTATGACAACCCGGGACGCCGGGCACCCATCTAGTAGTTATATGTATGTAATTATTATTATTATATATTAAATGACCTATCACCTATATTTGACATTAACATTATTCTAGACCTATTTAATAGCCACAGATCTGCAAAAAAAGTTTTAATGATGGTATAAGGTAATACAGAAATATAAAAAAATAATTCAATACAAGAACAGAAGAAATCATTTCTATCAAAACTCAAGTTAAAGGGCTTACAAAAGAACAACTCTGGTCGACTTCCAGTCTTCTCTGTTCCGTAGTAAATTGTAGGTGAGCCTGTTCAGGCCTTACCTTGTCATGCGTCTGAGATATTAAAAAGGACTTTATATGAGCAAGAATCCATCAATCACGGTAAGCCAGAAATAACTGAGCGTGTGTATCGAAATCCTTGAGCTCGACCATAAACAATAATAAAACTTATGTATCAAAAATTATACACGAATAGATACATACATACTTTTATAAATACGTATATATATTTGACATATACGTATATATATAGTTTGATCTATAGATAGAGAAAGATTGCGTGTGATCGGGAGTCGTCAAGGACTGATTGCAATAAGCGAAGGTCCTGAGTTCGATTTCGAGTCATGTCGAGATTTTTTATTTTAATCTGTAAATTAAGTTTCATAGCCGTCCGTGCTGAGCTTTGATGGAAAACATTTAATTTGTTGTTGATCTATACGTAATTAAATTTATGACCAAATTATTGATTCGAATGTTTTATAAAAAAAAAATATGCGAAAGTCACTGAGATAAACCGGTGGTGAAAAATCCCTCCTCTGCGCCATGCATTCCTAATTGTTCAGTGTAAATGGATATTGTCTCTGTAGGACAGCTATTGTTGGCTCAGGTCTCCTGATGTTACACACAATACCCAGACCACTTGATGACTGTCGTATCTGTCATTAATGTGTGGCTTGATGCTCTGTGGGGTTGTTAAGTGCGTATATTAGGCGCCATAATCTCGCGAGACTTGCCCACATACGCGTATCTGGCGACACAGCTCGCCAAATGCAATCTACGAGGCTTTATAACACCCCTTTTAATAAAACAGTTCTTCAAAGCGACCGTCGAGTGCTGCCACCGCCTAAATGACGTATTCATCAAACGCCCGCGTCAAAGCTGCATACATACGTGATTTGAAGAATTTTCGAAAGGATGATAACATAATAATATGCAATATTACGGTATGTATTTCGACACGTCTCAAAGTTTAAAAGTACTTTTATATTTGCACTTCTCTAGCAAGTGAGGTTATTCAAATAACAAAATATCACAGCGTCATGCAGATAATATTTCACAGCTCGACCATAAACAATAATAAAACTTATGTATCATTTTAATCCTGTAGTCTACGTATTTGGTATTCTTACATGTGCTTATGTTAGAAACCAGTCATATGTGACATTCAATGTCCATGTACAATGTTTGGACAAAAAACCGGTTTACCTTGCAAAAAAAAATCGTGGATCAATCCCGACCTTTATATTCAAAACTACTCAGAGGCCACCATAAATACAGGAATAAATAGGGAACATCATGTTACTGAACTATTAAAAGCACATACACACACACACACACGTATATATATATATATATATATATATATATACCGTTCGGAAAGTTCTCGGTCTGAAACAGAAAAGGTGCTAGTAGGAACAAACTGAAATTTGTACTTCAGTTCTATTCCGTTATATGGCATAATAAATTTCAATTATGTAAATAATATAACTTATTTTTAAATAAATCTTAAAAACACCAGCCTATCAGTCAGAAAAATTTATTATCAAATTTAAAACATAATATTTAACTAACTCTGATTGGCACCTCTTCAGGTGTTCAATATAAAAAAAAATTAGAATACAAAGTCTTACAAACATGATCATTTTTAATACAATTATGTATAAATACAATTTGTAGACAGTTACTTACGATTTATTATAACAAAATTTAGATGGACAAATTTCTGTCATGTATGTAAAACTTTTATTTTCAACATATTTAGATAAATGAATTTAATTTTAATTGTACACTTTAAGAGGTCACTGTCAGTGGTGGAACGTTGTGCCTGTGAAAGAGAAGTAAACCCCAGTTAACTTAAATTTCCGTCAACAATTTGAACCGTTTAAAACATAAAGTCTGCCCATTTTCGCATCTTTCGCCGGCCATTTATTAGCTGTCAAGTGGAACCAAGAAGTGACAAAAGGTATTACATCAAAAAACGTGATACTGGGACAATGAGTTTCAAGTAACGGATTAAAGTAAAATATAGACCCAATAACAATAACAATGGTATACTCCATAGACAAACATTTGTGCCAATCTGTGGTCGTAACGTTAAAAATGTTTTCATTTCTGTATTTTATTTTTTTATTTATTAGACAAAACTTTTATCTTACGATTATTTGTTGTTACATAAAATACATTTCTGTATGAATCACTGGAATCCAATATATACAAATAGGGGGTATCATGTTAATGAACTGTTAAAAAAAAAGAAAACACATACACATAAGTATAAGTATATCGTTCGGAAAATTCTCGGCCTGATACAGAAAAGGTGCTGGTAGGAACATCGGAAATTTGCAGTCGTGTTCCGTTATATGGTATACTATATATATTTTAACATAAAATCGCGTGTGTCGGATTGGAATTATATGTATTCCATTTGTCCGGCGGCGGAAGTCTAACAATGAGTCAAGCGTATAGCTGTGTAGGTGGCGCGCGCTTAGCCTTAGTTCAGAACGTGGGGCTCCGTCTGAGACAAATAACCTGTACTGAAAACCACGTGGAAAAATACACACCCTGAGGAAAATGTGTTGTCACGTAGCTCGTTATTAAAGTTATTAAGCAGCAAATTAAGTTTTGGTATTTTTTCTATACAAATCACCTCGCGACAAATCATCACCGGATCTAAGGAAATTCGCAAACTACAAAAGCTGAGCGAATAGAGTAAAGACGATTTTACTACTATATATATATATATATATATATATATATATATATATATAAGAAGTTATCTCCAAAACTTGATTAAAGTCTTGAAAATAGAATATGGTGAACACAGTTCTTATGCATTAATTTATATTATTATTAGCTGATTGGAAATTAATAATAATTACAGAGTTCTAAGAGGTATAATTCGTAAAATGTCGAGTATAGAACCAAATAAAATTCTTAAATATAAAATATATTTATATATATAATATTCTTATATATAAAATATATTTATATAAGAAGTTATCTCCAAAACTTGATTAAAGTCTTGAAAATAGAATATGGTGAACACAGTACTTATACATTAATTTATATTATAGTTAGCTGAATGGAAATTAATAATAATTACAGAGTTCGAAGAGGTATAATTCGTAAAATGTCAAGTATAGAACCAAATAAAATTCTGGCTTCATTATAGTATAAGAGCACAGTGCGCTTTTGAAGTCTACACAGACCAGAAAAATACGGAAGACGACATTGAATAGACCCTAGTTTAAGATTTGTAAGATGAAAATTAATAGTTAGTAATTGTAAACTAGTTTTAATTTGTAATATAATACAAAAATTAAAAAATAAGCATAATATGACATTTCCGATGGAAATTAGATGTATTTACCCAAATAATGCATCTTTTTCTTATTTTTGAGCTTAATGTTATTAAAAAAAATTGTAGGTGTTCAAAGATAGGGTGGAGAGTAAATAAAAGTCGGACCGCGTTACATTGTAGATCTGCGTATTACCAGTACTGAATGCGATATATACCTATCTCGGGTTATTTGAAAGAAACCTTCCCTGAAAAGAAATGCAACAAAAGGGAGAGGACGGATAAGCCCGTCAGATAATACGAGACGAATATGCTGAGATGAGAACTGTGTAGGAGGAAATGGAACAGATCTATAAGCTTTCTTTTAGCACAAGTGACAAGTCTAAGAATCTTTTTGGTATTAAAATATGTTCGCACGCTTCATGTCTGGATGTCTCTGAAGAGGTTGCATGTTTAAACCGTTAGGTGTCTGATGCATTCGTATTATTTCATTCCGTAACAGGTTAAGTCCAGGTTCGCGTCTGGAGTGTGATATCAATACAAGAAAAAGAACCTGAATTAGAAGATCTACGACAAATAAATCTATTAAATAAAAATGAGTGTATGTGTGTATATATTCCGCATACAAATCTATACTCGTGGGTACACCAAATTTCGTACACGTGTTCTTTGCGACCAGGAAACAAACACTGTCGGGGTGAGACACACCTACCACCGGGGGTTGAAAAGTTCAAACATGCTAAAACAGCCGATACTTGAGTCCGATAAATATTTCTAGGGGTCAAACCGATTAATAGTGTTTCTGAGTATAATTTGAACCCCTTTACACCATGGGAAAGGAGCACCGTTCGGGGTGGGTGTGGACGAGCGATACAAGAAAATGACGCGAATACAACCGAGATTGGAGTCAAATTGGGGGTTATGTATATATGACAACCCGGGCAACGGCGGTAACCAGCTAGTTCTTCAATAATAATTAAATAATATTCGCACATATTGGGTATTTAATAACTTCATTTACCCTAAACTCAGTTCCTTTTATAATAATACTTTATTACTAAAATTTTGGGGAAAAAATTATAAATTGCATTTATATATATCTCCGGAAAACTGCGAAGTAAATGTACGTACTTTACACAGATAAATACGTAAAGTTTCCTTTGTCAAATTTTATTAATAAGTCTCTATCATCGTTTATAACGTACATTTCTCTACAGCCTTCATATCGAAGATAAAAAAATCCTTTCCGTGAGACGGACTTCCAATTAAAGAAAATTACCCAATTCAATTATGATTCCATAGGGAAAGGAATATTTTTCATTTCCGTTCATTAACATCTGCCTTTGAAAACGAACACACTGGACTCAATTCCAAGCCTCTGCGTCTCCAAAAGTTCTTTATGTACGTTTTTCTCCAACTATCCAGTAATTCCCAAACCAATCAGCTAATTTTCCGTACCTCAGACCCAATACTCATGAAACTCACGGATTTTACTGAACAACAAAAAAAATTGTTTGTTCTTTTCTTTAATAGTCACATAAAAAACAGTATCAAATTACATTAAAATGCAAACTTTCCATTAGCAATTGATTTGATTCTAAAATGTATACTGTGCATATTGAGACTTTATGCCAATAATATTTTTCTCATTTGTATTTATTTTCCAGATATAAATATTTTCTAATAGCTGAGTGTCCAGAATTGCCCGGGTATTCATTTACATAAGCCCAGAAAGCATTTAATTCTCTGTTAACGCGCATGTATTCCCGGAAGCATAAGCCCGTCAAAAATACTACCGGTACGTAAAAAAGTAAATTTTGTACACTTTCATGCACATCTTTGTATGGAACTGTGTGACATAACATTTTTCGCCAATTACAATGTATAAAGTTTTTATTTTTTCGTAAAGGCAATCGAGGTGTCAAAGACGATCACGTCTAAGTGCAGTATCTCTGATCGAGAAATTATCTTTGGCATACAACGCGGGATTTTATCGTTTTAGATTTGTTTTATAAATTTAAAAATAATTAAATAGCATTAACATCATGTTCTTGGACACTGTTTGGAAAAAAATAGGTTTAGTTGGCTGCAATGATACTAAGCGGGATCGTATTTCATTATAATATGCGAAGAACGATTATATTGTACGAGGTGTTGGAGAATTATCGCTGACGGATTACCTCTGATGTATGTACGTGCGACTCAAGAACGAAATTCAAACATGGACGATGAGTGAAGAGTTTCTGTGGTTCTTTTTTTTTGGTTTTTGGCGAAAGAAATAATAATTGTAAAGTTTCGACCATTTTTATGGAGGTCTATTAATGTCGATGTATCACTAGAGAAAAATAATACGGTCTGTATGTTGATTGAATTGTGTTAAAAGGGCCAAGGGGATTGTATGAGAGATTATTGAAAATAAGTGGTTGGCAGATCATTTGTTTGAAATAATTTATGTTTTTATGTTCGATTATTTTTAAGTATTAAAAATATTGATTCGTTGTTTGCATAAAATTTGTTTTATTTCTTTTATTTTCATTATGTTTATCGCGCCTTTGTGTAGTGGGGAAGATTGTCCGCCAGCTGATGACGTCAGAGCGTAGTTGTTAACCTGACCAGCAGCCCAGGAGAAATCTCCTGAGGTCAACCCCGAAACCTTGAGTATCTCGCTATCATTAAACAAATGAAAAACAGTGAAAAATAAATAAAAAATCATTCATTACAATACATTGTTAAGGGGAAGCAATTTGTCTTTTTATACTGGGTGACGTTACGTTGGAGCAGGCGCTGGAGTCGTTGGGAATGATAGTATTTCTCCCAAGGTTGTTTCAACCCCTTTCGGCATGGGAGGATTTTCGACGAGTGCGCACTGCCAGAATCATTTCATTGTCACAAAATTTATACCTCAGCTATTTTCAGTTAGACTAATTGTTTCGAACAATCATTCTCTATTGCGAACGTCGTCAAATGATAATTGACAAATTGATCATTCTCAGGAAATTATGTTGCCAGATATTACGAAACTGCCACTATAGATTCAATTAAGAACATCAGTAAAATGATAATGTTTTTGAATAAGAAAGATAGGCAATACAGACAACAAAAAAAGGGTAATGTAAATACCACACAACGTTTCTGGGATCATTGTACCTTTCGTCAGGTGCTATGAAGAGCCTAGAGAAACACAACTGCACTGGTCAGTTGACAACACTCAAAAGCGACGAAAACGTAACGACAATGGCAAAGCCGAAGGGTTGGCGTAACAATAAGGAAGCAACGGTAATGGGAAAACAGAAGGGATCATAGCAATTATTCAGTTTAATAGTATCTGTACATTAATAGCTGTGATGTTGGATTTAATGTGAAGCATCTCTGAAATGAGTCTGGAATTGTACTTGGTGTCAATGTCTAAAATCTCAGCATTTTGCCAATCAAATGTATGTTTAGAATTGATGATATGTTTGGAGACTACAGATGGGATGTTTGATATTAGACAGATGTTCCTTGATACGTGTATTAAGGGAACGTTTTGTTTGCCCTATGTAGCAGGAATTACAATTAGAGCAAGAGATTTTGTAAACAACACAATGTTTGCTGTAGGTGTCAAGTGAGTCCTTGTGGCTTTTAATCAAGTATGAAAGGGTATTAGTGGATCAGTAAATGATGGATATTGGATATTCTTTGAATATTTGGACAAATGTGTAGAAATTTGTAATAAGGGAGTACGAGAAAACATTTGGCTTGAGGGGTTTGGGTACGACTGACAGTAGGATGTTGGATTTTGTTCAGTCTGCTGTTTGTGCGTTAAATAATAAAATTTAAAGGGTACTCATTGGAGATTAAAATGTTTCGGACAATATTTAAATTGTGTTGATGGAACTTGGAGTTAGAAAGTAGAATAGCCCTGTTTTGGTTTGGAGGACGATCAGAAAGATAATTGAGAACACGTCCAGAGTACGTAGGTTTTCTGAACCAATTGGTGAGAATGTAAGTGTTGTGAATGGATACGGTGACATCAAGGAAATTAAGAGAATGGTTAGATTCAAGTTCATGGGTGAATTGGATCTTCTTAGCACCTGACGAAAGGAACAAGGATCCCAGAACCGTTGTGTGGCATTTATATTACCCTTTTTTGGTCCGTATTATTCACAATGTTGTTTTAATTATTCGTAGAATAAATGTTAAATAAATGTAATCTCGATTATAGTGTTTGTCAATTTTTTAAACTGGTTGTTAATTATATGGCTCAATCTTTTAATAAGAAATTATATATATAATCTATTTGACTGTTCCCTTAATTAAGATTGCCGACCCTTGCAGTAGACAGCCACCAATAAATGTAATGATTAGTTTTACGGCGTCGCTCTTTAATTGCGTATTTTTGTAAACTAATAACGTGTACATTCCGTCTGCGGGTCGGGGCATCGGAAGTGAACATTTGAATTAAGGAAGTGGTGTTGAGGCTGTGTAGCGTGCCTTAACTTGCGTCTGAATAAGAAGTGGCCTGCAGCAGCTGACAGCGGCCCAATTACCACAACACGCGACGTAGCTTAATTATGAACTGCTACGCGTAACGACCTGCGATTCGTTTGCCATTTGCCCCGAAGGTGCTGCTGTCCGACTTCGCTAACGGCGACGGCAAATAAATTTAAACGATGTTAACAAGTATTATATTTTAACACCTTCCAATTACAACCGCAGCCCACCAACCAACGCTTTTGGAAATGAGGTTTTTACAAATATCCTTCTAAATTAAAAATGAATCATAACGTCACGTTAATAGTAAAGAAAGTCTAGAAAAATATTTAAAATCTGTACGCCACTACCAAGAAATTTGTAAGCGTTAAATTACATCTTCTGCATTGTTTAAAAGTATCCTATGATATACTGAATAGTTAATTAAGTCCAGAAATTAATTATATTTTGTTAGCGAATATGTATTTTATACTTTAGCAATGGACGAGTGAAGGTTCACTGGCTTCCTTTTTTTCCTTTTGGCATCAGCTTATAATTTCACCAAACTAAAGAGAACACAAATTTTGGTATTGATCTGAAAGACAATATTTTTACTTATTAATTTTCAAGTAATACAGGTTCTCCTGCATAATTTCATGCTCTTAATTAAGTGATTTAAATGCTTGAGACAAAAACTTCACTGCTGTTCACTTCAGAAAATCACAGTCTTGCAAATATTCAGCAGTGAACACGAACAGTTATTGCAAATTAATTACACGTAGAACTACAGATTTTAAAATTATAAGATTGGAACAGCCAAGGGCTAGATCCTGAGAAAATTAATATAAAAACACTGAAATTTGAGAATAATTATGGATATCCTGGATCCCGTCCTGATATTCCTAGAACATTGAAACCGATAACCAACGTTCACATAGGAGGGTGGTTCAATAAGTAATGCCTCCTTTTCTTTCTCCTTAAATAAATTAGTTAATTGAATTTGGCGCGATTCCTCAAATATTATTTTACAATCTGCCGCAGTAACAATTAACTATGTCAACTGGTGTCAGCACTGCACCCTCTTGCAAAATGGCTGACTGACGTACGTATTAGACAGAGTTCTCATATTGAAGGAAGGTTAAACACCCATTCGCATTCATGAAAGATTGAAAAAAATGTCTGTGGTGATCTGTTCGGTGATGGATTCGTCCCTGTAACGAAGCTGAAGGGTAAATACCGTTGGATGATTAAAAGCGAAGCGGCAGGCCGGTTACTGCAGTGACTACACCGCAGTGGAATTCTTTCCTTTCGTTAAAAGGTTGGACAAAACCCGTGGGAAGAAAGGAGACTACACTGAACAGTGCAAATTTAATCATTAACGTTGAGGGTTTGTGCTGTGTAAATTGAATGTAGTAGTCTTGACAAATATATTTTAAATAGGGTTTAAAAGAGAAAACTGTATACTTACTGGTCGAACACAAGAGATTTCGATGACTATTGGATGGATTTAAACAATAAGATGTAGTTATGAAATAAAATGAATAAAGCGTTCTGAGCGAGAAACGCACTTAAAAGCAAACAATTCATATACCAGTTATGAAATTAATTGATGGTTCGTTTAGAGACACGAGGAAAATTAAAATTAAAACAGGAGGGTAAGTCAGAAAATGGTTTAATCACCTGTAGGTTTGCTGTACGGCTTTCTACACTCGCAAGACAATAGATGCCGCCATTTTCTTCAATTCAGACAGGTTATATATATCACTATATAGTCTGTTTAAAATTAGAAGACCGATGGCGAGGAGTATGGCCTCGAATCAACAAAGGGCGGGCCAAGCGGCGTTGCGAACCAACTGTCGTGTTATTGCAATGTTTTCAGTATGCTGTATAGACTGTTGACGTTTAGTTCCCGCGAGGGATGTGACCTTGCCAGCAAGTTGCCGCCCTCCACGTGGACACGTCAGCAGACTTCTAATTTTAAACGGAGTATAGTTCACACAGCGCCAGCGTCTGTTTGCAAAAAAAAAATAACAGCGTCTCGCAAATCGTCACTGAAGGTAAAACGTGGATCCATCTCTTCAAATCGGAGCACTGAAATACCCCGAAATTCCAGTGAAAAATAAATTCAAACGTGGACACACAACTGATAAATATTGTACATTACCTGGAAAATGCTTTTACAGCCGTCTGTTCGCCCGTCGTCAACAGGTGTACGTGTTTTTCTGCTCAACCGCAAAAAAAAAATATTTTTTATCGGAATATCGGAAAACTTTAGTGTAAGATTAATAAATCTAGGTTTAAGCTTGATGGCAGCTATAATTAAACAAAGTCATATATCTTAATTTAAAATTATCTTAAATTTTAATATAACAGCGAAAACAGAAATATTTTACCAACGCCTTCTTTCCTGGCAGTAAACTTCCAAACACGCAATATTGTCAAAGAATAAAACTCGTCAATTGAAAATCAGAGTTTTCTACTGTTACTGTGAAAACAAATGGTTGATTTACCCAAGCAAATTTTACTTGCAGAGATAGTTTTGTCTTTTCTAAATATTTAAAAACTTAAAATAAAGATAATTGATTATAGGAGAATGAGAAATGGCTCCACAGAGGCGTATAATCAACCGTGAAACGAAACGACAACCACAATTTCTAGAAGACTCGCATCTAATAACAATCATTTTCAACCCTCCCTACTTCCACAACTAATAGATTTTTGCTAATATTTTTTACAATTTATTTTTAGAATTTTCATTGAAACCGTTATTTTCTTGCAGTACAAATTTATATAAAATTTGTAGATGCATAAATGTGACACTGAAGCATTTCAAAAAATGTATTTCTTCCACAATGTTGACATCGTATTGTCGTGGCCATTTTGCTCCGAAACGAAGGGGAAATTCTAAAAAAATTTCATGCAAATTATTTGCAGTGTGCATAAGGGGAAAATAGTGGCTCAACTCGTCCGTTCTCAATGTTATTTCAAAGTCAAATTAATTTTTTTTAAAAATTGGATGATGTATTTTCTTCTACGGAAATGGCAAGAGCATTCAATTTGTAGCGCGATAGTTTTATTATTGATATATATATATTTTTTAAATATATTTCATTTTAATATAATCAGATATTAGCAAGGGTTGATAGCTTGGCAAGTTGGAATTTTACCAGGCGCCGCCGTGCCGGATAGATAATCCCTTCGGTCTGGACTTAAACACGTAGGATGTTGACCCTCGGAAGTTACCTGGACTGTCGCACCGTGGGAAACGTCTCTCCAAAATCCCAGAAAGCGAATTAACACGTGACTGCCTGAACCAATCACATTTCTTGGTTCAGGAAAGATCGATCCAAAGATGATCGAGACCATCGATAGTTCACATCCAGCGAAGGGGCTGTAAAGCAAGTGTAGAAAGACTCCTCGACGAACCGTCGCCAGGGACGGACGTAAAGCCCCAAACTCGCAATTTTTCCAGAGGACTCGGAGAGACCGAGGGTGCCACATGATCACGGCCAGAGATCAACGCGAGGTAACTGCCAAGTGTCTCAATCCTTGACGCGCCCTGGGGGAATTACCGTAAACCATGGTTTAACTTGGGATTAAGGGATCCGGCTATCTGAACACATATAATTTGTATTTATTTTATTTTTCTCATGTTCAGTTAAATGATTATTAAATTCTGTAAAATATCCCTTTATTTCATGATTTAATAAATCTACCAATACAAATTATTAGTATGAAAAGTTTAGAACATTTATCCAGTAGGTGACGTGATATTGGACCATACTTCACGTAACTGATTTGCCAGAAATACAGAAATATTTTGGACCAAGAAATTGCTTGAGGATGGAACGAGGTGCATGTGGTATCAACACGATGCTGTCTCGTTACACAGCTGTAGCTTGAGAAATACTAAACAGAGATTATCCTGATCGATGGAAAGGACGTTGAGGGTCTGTCCATTGGCCTGCTCGCTCCCCGGATCTCATTTCTGCAGACTTTTTCTTATGGGTGTAAAATTTACCAAGAAATGCCAACCGCACCCGAAAATCTATGTCAACAAATTATCACCCATTCTGGCGAAATGTACCAAACCTTTTATACTCAAAATTGAACGCTCCATTTCCGTAGGAGAAAATATACCATCCCATTTTTTAAAAAGAGTAATTTGACCTTGAAATAAAATTGAGAATGGAAATTTAAGGACGAGTTGAGGTCACGATCTTATGTCCACTGAAAATATTGTAAGAAAATATTCGGTTTTCCCCGACGTTTCGGAGCAAAATGGCCACGACACTGCCCCTGTAACAGAATTATTTTTTAACCTGATATTTTCTTAGCTGAGATAGCAGGAATGTAGAACGAAGTATGGTCGTTGACGGTAATGAGGAAAAATTCGTAACTTGAGACGTGCAGACCGAGTTGATTTATGATTGATCGCCATTTTGTGTTCTCCTACGTCTAATAAAAGTGACGGTAGGTCCATCAGCGAAAACCTGAAGGTAAATTCTGATAAAAAAAACTTAATACATCTTTCTAGTGATAATCTTGTGTACACGACCGTGACTATGCATAAGTCTACGTACCCCGAAGTCGTCAGTCCGCAAGTTGCCTGGACCTGTCACACGGTGTGCAGTTGTAGTCCGTGTTGAACAAGCCGTTAGCTCGGATTGTGTTCCTGTAACGCTGGCGTGTTTGACGTTCTCCCCTTGTCGAACGCCTTTTCTCACGTTTACAGCTGCGAGGATTTCGCGAACAATTGAACCACAGACATTTCTGTACAGAGCTCAAGTATCTCGGGATGGTAGCGATGAAATCAGATCAACCTCAGGACTTGGGTATCAGTCAGTACGTAAATGGAAGGATGACATTACCGTGGACTGCTTTCCAAAGAGAACTTTTAATTATTTGTAATAAACACCCTCCCTTAAAATTTTTACGACGCCTGAAGATGTCAATCATAGATTTACATAACAATAATATCGTTTAATTTTTTATTTTATTCTAAAATATATTTAACTTGTTGTCTTTAACAATATAAATACCGGGGAACTAATTTATTGACGTATGAATGTGAAATACACAATTTCTGGTTCATTTCTTTTTACAGTGCGTTTTTCCCAAAGAATCGGAGGCAAAGACTGCGGCGAAACCGTTCGATATTCATGATTTAATTTATTTGTAGAATATTTTAATGTGCTCCTGGCTGAGAACTTTGTGAACAATAGCGTTTCGTTCATAATACTTGAGCTTGTGCCCAGCCTCAGTGCCAATCTGCGCTAAGTGGTCCACATCCTGCCGAGAAGAGAGCTTTATTCACGCGTTGGTCCTCAATTACGTCTCGAAACCAAACTATTTTTCCTTTGTAACTTAAATTCTATGGGAACCTCCGAGGTTAAAAATTTACAGTGCCAATCAGTGATCTTTGCGCGGAATAATTTGATTTATCTAGAAAATTATTCTTAAACGTACGGGGAAACAAAACCGAACGGTTTCCACTGCATTGTAATTGGCAACCACGCACTTGGTTTCGAGATTCGGCTTTGCAGAATAGACGCATCGTGTCTGAAAGGTCGTAGCAATATATTTGTAACTTTAAAGGAGAGTAAGGATAAGGACCCGTGTCCCTTTATTCTGATTATATTTATTTTATATTCATTATAGTCAGCTGAAACTGTAGATGGATTTCAAAAACAAAAAAGGATTAATTCAGCAATTAAACATGTGAATTTTATTTATTACCGCTATCATTCTTTTATATTTTTATGCTTTATTTGATTAATGGAAGCCAACTAAAACTGTAGACATTTTTATGGTTCGTTGGAAATGTGGATTCTTAAAAATTTAAATTATTAACTTATCTTAACAACGAAATATGAAAATAAAGCGACCAACTGATTGCAGAATTGATTACAAAAATCCGTCCTTTTTTTAGTTCTTTTAAAATATTATTTAAAGTGAAAACAGGTGTCACGCGATGCTCGACAGTTCTGGGAGCACAAACACCTCTAAAAACTCCAATTAAAAATGTGGTTTTACTCCGGGACGAGTCGTTTCAAACGAGGAGCGATTCTACAGAGTGATAAAGGGTCAAACGTCTTTCTGCAGCGCTTCGGTCTTCGACCGGCATCCAATCCACCTCAGTGCGCCAGCTCACAGGTCGCCCAGGAGCGGAGCGTTTCGACACCTCTCATTGAACAACGTTCCCTCCACTTCTGTGCGCCACCTCACAGGAACCAACGTTACTAGAAGACGTGTTTATTTAAAGTGTTCGGCAATTTAATGGAAATCTTACAGAAATTCAGGAGAAACATGAGATATACTGAGCTGAACAGGGAGTAACACGAAGAAATGTTTTTTGAAACACGTTATGTTCGTATGTCGAGTATTATGTTACAAATACATTGGTTGATTTCAACGATAGCTATAGTAATGAAAAGTAAAATAGATAAGGAAGGTACGGCGACAGATCAAGAGAGAAAGAAATGAGGTGAAATTGTCTCTCAATTGTAAGTGTACGGAAAAAAATGTTTTTTTAAAATTTGAAAACAGGTAATGCGTAACACTGAGATCCTATCTCACAACTAATACTCTTTAAGAGACAGTTATGGACCTAGTATGCCGGCAGTTGCTTGGGTTTTGTTAAAATATAGACTTTCGAATGTCTGACTGGTAAAATTAGTACGGGAAAATATATAGTATGTAAATACGGCAAAAACAATGTGATATATTGGCAGATATCAGAGAAACTAAATTTAGGGATGTCAGTTGTAGTGAACAGTTTTAAGAGAAAGTAAGGAGGATTTTAGACACGTTATTGGGCGTCCATAGTGCGACGTGGACAATTGGTGGTGACGGCCAGAACAGAGGAAATTAATGTGTGACTTGACTGGGCGACATGTTTGAATTTAGTTTAAGACAAATTAGCTATTTTTTTTAGACCGATGTCCCGCCGATGGAAGTGATCAATCGTCCGAGAGTTGGGAGGAGAGAGTCAAGGAGAGAGTTCAATTACTACTTGGCGAAAGGAGGGAGGATAACAGTTGGTAGTTGATAAGTCGTGAGCAGAATTCGCTAGTTAGATATTGACATCAGGAGTAGAGGAGTTGGAATCTAAGCGAAAACTGTTGAGCTTAGTCGGCAGCCATTGTAAGAAAGTTAGATCTGAGTACCATAATGGCGTTCAAATTGGCTGTGATTCTCAAGCCAATTCCATCATCCGGACAGACACCAGCCTGCGTGATTCGGCATCCAGGCATCCAGGAACTCCAGTCGTCGCAAACAATCTCCTTCATGGTGACCGTAATTGTGAAAATACATACTCTATTATCATTTCATAAACATAATTCTTGTTCAAGTGTTTTTGCTGTTTAGATGAAAATTCATTATATGACTATTCAGTCTACCAAAAACTTTAAATTAAATATAACAAAGAAGAATCCGTGAAGGCTGTTATACCAGTATCATTAGTTTAGCCGGTATTAATTGGCTGCCAAATATAATTACATTATTTTGAAAACACCTTTAAAATAGTTACATATCGCTAGAACGTTTCCGCACACGGATAAATATGTTCTTTTTATAAATATTAAAAAAACATTCTTGTAATAAAACATACGTGATTTACATGGATAAGTAGTAGATTCTATTCCATCTATCATCTATTAACCGTACAAGATCGTCTGAGGTGGGAGCACTGGGGTTCCCCCTCGATTCTCAAAAAAATACCTTCACTTTCCTGTAGGTTACGAAATGAAACATAATTTCCTACTCGGTCGACCTCGTCGAGGGCCTAGGCCGGAACTATCAATTTATGTAATTGGAGACGAGTTGGAACTGCTTAAAAGAGACCGTCTCACTCGATAAACACGTCAACGACGTGTTATGGCGTTACAATTATAGCGGATAAACTGGCTGTGCGTAGGTTCGACGGGCGAAGACCGAATCACAGTTCGATTGGAGAAGAAGTGAAAATTAAGATTCATGTTCGTCGGAAACCTTCTCCTTTGTTACATATTAACACAAACAATAAATAAGCTTAGAAAATTACTTACACGACGAATAATACAAAAATGATTGTTGAAATCCAATAAATACAACAAAGTGTTTTGTTTGTGTGTATGTTCCTTATACAAATCTACACTGCTGCAACAAATTTCCACCAGGAAACAATCACTGTCGGGGTGAGACACGTCTACCACCCCCAGGAGCGGGGGTTGAAATATTTAAACATGTTAAAACAGACGATATCTGAGTCTGATAAATATTTTTAAGGGGCAAAGAGATTGATAGTGTTTCCACCGATGTGATATGGGTATAATTTTAACCCCTTACAGTATGGGAAAGGAGCGCCGTTAGGGGTGAGGGTGGGCGGGCTTTACAAGAAAATAACGTGAATACAACCGAGATTGGAGTCAAATCCAGGGTAACGGATGTCAGTGAGTTTAATTATGACATTCAATTGGCCATTCAATCCCCAGGGGGTGTGGGTGGACGGGGAGGGAATTTTTCAAACATGTTAAATGGTCGATATTTGCGTGGAATAAATAATTATCAGCGTAAATTACGTTGATAGTATTTCTACCTATGTTTTTTTGTAAAATTTCAACCCCTTTCTGTATGAGCACGCATAGGGTTGGGGTGAAAACATTCAAACAATCTAAAACAGTTGATGTTTTAGGCGGATAAATGTTTTTAGGGGCCAAAGAGAAAGATAGTGTTTGTACCGATGTTGTACGAGTATAATTATTATTATACATTTTCTATATCCAGATTAACTTATTATTCAGATCTGAATTGGGGCGTAATATTGGCACAAATTAGGCTGTTTGTTAGCGAAGATAGGAATCGACATCGATGTCGTGGTGTTAGTCAATCTTCCGGTCAAATTATTATTAATCCCAAAACGTTTTTGTAACCCCAGACGTCATTAGGTTTACATGTGCAGTAACAAATAATTAATCAATTCGTATTAATTGGATTGATAATATTTCTACCGAAGTTGTATGTGCAAAATTTCAACCCCTTTCGGCATGAGAGGGAAGCACGCCAAGGGATGAGTGGACGGGGGTTGAAATATTCAAACATGCCAAAAATACCGATATTGGAGTCGGAAATAAATATTATTAGTGCTCAAAGAGTCCGATAGTGTTTCTATTTCATTTTATATCATTTTTAGACACCACGTAGATATAATGAAGTCAGTTAATTTTTTATATCATCTCATCTGCAAATAGTAGAAATTTTACATTAGATATCACGAAACTTATATCAATAACGATATTAAATTACAGCCTTGAGGAACTTCAAAGATTTCTTTGGATTGTTTATATTTAACAAATCGATTTCTATGTGATAAATAAATTTTAAACCATATAATATGTATTCCTTGTAAGTGATTAATGTGATCAACACGACAAGTTCGGGTTGTATGGTTTCTATAATAATTGTAATATGTGGAGTGCAGTAAAGAGTTGTAAATCTTTGTTAATTAATGGGAGATATTACTCGCTGAAGGAGTGTGTGGATGGGAAGGAGAGATTAGATCTTCTTTAATAAAATAATTTTCTACTATCCTAGTTTTTCTATTATTTTACGATTTTAATCTTGCAGAATTTAACTGCCGACCTATTTTATTTTTCATGTTCGACGGGAATCGAAGTAAGATTTGCTGTTGGGAACTCCGCCGTATTAAAATTGAAGATTAATATACTTATCATTTCTTTACTTACAGCTTTAAATTATATGTATATATATTTGTAAAATATTAATATATATATTTTTTTCTAATTGTAATATTTTATTCTTGCTATTTTATATTATGACGTGTCCTATGTCCTCGACCGAGGACTAATGGAATGAGTAATAACGTTCAGTATGGTTTATTAATTACTTAAAATAAATGCGTGAGAAATAATATGACCACATTCTTCCAGATCTAAATAATAACTCTTTGTGAACTGTCCGCTCACAGCGGACGCATGACTACAACACATCATCAATAGAAAATTCCTGTTCGATATAGCTTGTGTAAATTTCCCGCGACACGAGTAAACGTGCGAACTGCGCCACAAATTGAACTAATACGACTTTAGAGCTGTTTTGTATTAATAGAAATTTATTGCACGCCATTGTCCCGTAACTGTTCTGGCGTTAGCGCATTGTTACCTGCAAATGCCCGCAGCGTCGCGTCTGTTTGCTCTTGCTCGCGTGCGTCGGCCGAAATTCCGAATTTTATGTGGCTCTGCATGTTAATTACGAATTGCCAAAAACAGAGTCTTCTGTAGCTTCTCCGCCGCAGTAATTATGCCTGAATACCGGGGGAACGACTGGATTTTTTTAAAACGTGGAACAGCTCATTCGCCCTTTTGTCGGAGCACGGAGATAACATCCAACGACTTGGCCAACCTGCGCAAGCTTTTCGTGGAAAAGGCGTTGATGGGCATTAGCTTTCCTCCTGAAAAAAAATATGAAGCTGTCTCCTAATGTTATGAATGGTTAAGAGAAATTTTGGCTGTACCCTACCCAGACAATTGGTCTCCCCTGTTTCACAAGGCTATGAACATAGCAGACAGGCGTCAATGAACTGATGTTCGTCGTAGTCGCAGCCACGTCGATTTTAATGTACAATCGACACGGCATCTTGGGACAAGCAGGAAAATATTTGATCTTGATCGGAGAGAACGTGAACCTCTTCAGCGAAAATACAAGCACAATTTTGACGTTCCAAAATATTTATTTTCCTCACTTTTCGCAAGGAAACGGTTCAACCGAAGTCGATTAAACTTTGTACCTTTCCACCCTGAAGAATTTGTTTTAGAAATATTAAAATACTATCCGCATACTAAATAGTCAATTATTAATAAATTTTTCGCGGTTGAGCACAAGTTTCAGATTTCTCGATGTTGACGTTTCTGCGGTCTTTCTCTACCGCTGTCTTCAGACTATGTCGCTGCTCATTTGTAGTGCTTGGAGAAAGATTTTCTTCGTTTTCTAGTAAATGTTTTTCCTGGAGCGGTATACGGCTTTCAGGTATTTTTTAATAACTTAAAACTCAGCCTGATTATCTTGTATGTAAAGTGCGAATTATGAGTTTGTAAATCAAATATTTACTGTCAAAAAGTTTATTTTCGTTGTTATACAGAGCAGACATATTTGATTAATACAGTTTGGACATGGTATTTTTTGGCTTCACTGAAAAACGGTTCAACGGATTTCTACTGGAAATTATCAATCGCTATATAAAGCGTTAAAATTAAAAATTCAGTCCGCAAAGTTTTCTTATATTTTATGGGTCGTTTAGTTACTACAAAAATAAATATATTTTGTCACGATTTCTTCTCTAAAGTATCCAAACACCACTTAAAGCGTTAAATTTAAAAATTCAGCCTTCAAAATTTACCTCAATTACTAAGGGGTGCTTTATTAGTACAGAACTAAATATTCTTTGTCAAGATTTCTTCAAGAAAATTATCAAACACTATATAAAATTAATAATTCAGCCTGCAAGATTTTCTTTAATTTTTAAGGGGCGTTTTATTAATGGAGAACTAAATATTATTTTTCAAGATTTCTTCTGGAAATTATCAAACACCATACGAAGCGTTAAAATTAAAAATTCAGTCTGCATGATTTTCTTTAATTTTTAAGGGATGTTTCATTAGTACAGAACTAAATATTCTTTGTCAAGATTTCTTCTGGAAATTATCAATCACTACATAAAGCGTTAAAATTAAAAATTCAGTCGGAAAAGTTTTCTTATATTTTATGGGTCGTTTAGTTACTACAAAAATAAATATATTTTGTCACGATTTCTTCTCTAAAGTATCCAAACACCACATAAAGCGTTAATATTAAAAATTCAGCCTGCAAAATTTTCTACAATTACTAAGGGGTGTTTTATTAGCGGAGAACTAAAAATTTATTTTCAATATTTCATCTGGAAATTATCAAACACCATCTGAAGCGTTAAAATTAAAAATTCAGTCTGCATGATTTTCTTTAATTTTTAAGGGATGTTTTATTAGTACAGATCTAAATATTCTTTGTCAAGATTTCTTAAAGAAAATTATCAAACACTATAAAAAATTAAAAATTCGGCCTGCATGATTTTCTTTAATTTTTAAGGGGCGTTTTATTAATGGAGAACTAAATATTATTTTTCAAGATTTCTTCTGGAAATTATCAAACATCATATGAAGCGTTAAAATTAATGATTCAGTCTGCATGATTTTCTTTAATTTTTAAGGGATGTTTTATTAGTACAGAACTAAATATTCTTTGTCAAGATTTCTTCTCGAAATTATCAATCACTATATAAAGCTTTAAAATTAAAAATTCAGTCCGCAAAGTTTTCTTATATTTTATGGGTCGTTTAGTTACTACAAAAATAAATATATTTGGTCACGATTTCTTCTCTAAAGTATCCAAACACCACATAAAGCGTTAATATTAAAACTTCAGCCTGGAAAATTTTCTTCAATTACTAAGGGGTGTTTTATTAGTTGAGAACTAAAAATTATTTTTCATGATTTCTTCTGGAAATTATCAAACACCATATGAAGCGTTAAAATTTAAAATTCAGTCTGCATGATTTCCTTTAATTTTAAGGGATGTTTATTAGTACAGATCTAAATATTCTTTGTCAAGATTTCTTCAAGAAAATTATCAAACACTATATAAAATTAATAATTCAGCCTGCAAGATTTTCTTTAATTTTTAAGGCGCGTTTTATTAATGGAGAACTAAATATTATTTTTCAAGATTTCTTCTGGAAATTATCAAACACCATATGAAGCGTTAAAATTAAAAATTCAGTCTGCATGATTTTCTTTAATTTTTAAGGGATGTTTTATTAGTACAGAACTAAATATTCTTTGTCAAGATTTCTTCTCGAAATTATCAATCACTATATAAAGCTTTAAAATTAAAAATTCAGTCCGCAAAGTTTTCTTATATTTTATGGGTCGTTTAGTTACTACAAAAATAAATATATTTTGTCACGATTTCTTCTCTAAAGTATCCAAACACCACATAAAGCGTTAATATTAAAAATTCAGCCTGGAAAATTTTCTTCAATTACTAAGGGGTGTTTTATTAGTTGAGAACTAAAAATTATTTTTCATGATTTCTTCTGGAAATTATCAAACATTATATGAAGCGTTAAAATGAAAAATTCAGTCTGCATGATTTCCTTTAATTTTAAGGGATGTTTATTAGTACAGATCTAAATATTCTTTGTCAAGATTTCTTCAAGAAAATTATCAAACACTATATAAAATTAATAATTCAGCCTGCAAGATTTTCTTTAATTTTTAAGGGGCGTTTTATTAATGGAGAAGTAAATATTCTTTTTCAAGATTTATTCTGGAAATAATCAAACACTATATGAAGCGTTAAAATTAACAATTCAGCCTGCAAGAATTTCTTTAATTTTTAATGGATATTTTATTAATACAGAACTAAATATTTTTTCTCAAGATTTCTTCTGTAAATAATCAAACACTTTATGAAGCATGCAAAATTTTCTTTAATTTTTAAGAGCTGTTTTATTAGTTCAGAACTACATATTTATTGTCAAGAGTAGATTAGAATAGAATCTTACGGAAAGGGACAATAAGTAACAAAAAATTCGAAATCGAAGAACAAAATTATTCTGGAAAAATGACTTGCGAATAAAATGTTGGAGAAAATACGTAGAATCAATTCCATATCCTGTGAATAATATGCATTGATCTGTGAGCTAAAAGCAAACCCAAATGTCAGCAACGTTTTCATTCACGTACCATATATATTTATAATTAGTGTTAATTACATTATACGTAAAATATATTTTCAAATTCAAAATTACCTGAATTTCTATTATAAGCCAGATTTTTATGAACTCTCATAACCTAGGAATATGTTTGTTGCGTCAATACAAGTGTAATTAATTGGAGAAACGTCATTATAATTCGCTCAGGATAGAATAGACGTAATGGGTTAATTCAGTCTGTAGTAATGATTAACGGGACGCAACAATTCCGACGTTTAGAGTGTGATCGGCTCCGGGGTCCCCCTGGCGGGTCTGGCTTCGTGTGGTTGGTTGCGTGGGAAGAGTTGGGGGCGGTGGCGGGGGAGAGGGGGAGCAGTTTGCAAATATTTGCACCAAACGTAACCGCCAGCTACTCTATAATATGGCCCACGGCAAATAAGCGTAGAAGCTATCACCTGCCAGATTTCCTAACTTTGTCTCCTGGCAACGAGAAAATTTCAGTTCAACGTAACCGTACTTACTAAATCAGGTCATTTATTATTAATTACTATTATTATTAAAAATAATAGCTTTTATAATATCTTTAGTGGTTTTCCAAAGTTTCGAGACAATGGGCCTTAACTGAATTTTCTTTGACACGTAGTGGAGCAACATTCAGGAGCCAGGAATGTTCAAGACATTTTTTTTCACCTGATATGTCGCAGATTGAACATGTTTCGTTGCTGCGTGATCCTCGTACCACAGCTACCACAGATGAACTTTGGTTTCGCAAACAAGCAATCTCGAATGCTCTTCCTCAGGCACACATTAAAACTCTTTCTGAATCGATGCCACGTCGTATAGCAGCACTCATTGGCTTCACAAAATACTGATTATTTTTCACATGTAATACTGTTTTTTCGATTTCCCGTTTTAATTGCTAATTTGTATCATTTAATTCTGATAAGTCCTTCGTGGTGATGCAATCTTTACAAATATGACTTTACTTTTACAAAAAAAAAGGAAATTAGTTAAACTCTACGTTTTTGTGTCTAAATATTTTATTTGCGAAGAAAGAGTCACAACCTGATGAAACGTCATTGCTCGTTTCGTTGACATTTCTGTAATAAATTTCAGATAGTGATCGGAAAATACTTATTTTTATATAGAAAATTTTAAAAATTATTTTAATTTCGTTCGACAGAGATCATTAAATTGTTTCAATAAAATTTATGCTCTTTTTAAAAAAATTGGTGGCACTGGTATTCGAATACAGAACCTTCTGCGTACGAACGTTCTTCTGATCTCCACCCCTAGGCTTTATAAGTGGTATCGACAATAGTTCAAAATTACTGTAGTAGAACAATGTAAAAACTAGAAAATCCTCACAGACCAGTTGTAACGTATATCTGTAATGCAGATCTTTGCATATCGGTGAGGAGGGGAAGAGGTGACCTTTGGAAGTGGTTGAGAAGAGTTCTTAAACTTGTGATTTTTTCCCCTTGTGAGTTAAAGAGAGAGAATAGTGTTTTTGTAGATGTAGTGTGAGGAAATTGAGGAAAATAAATTGATAAATCGTGTAAATTATTGTGGTTTTCTTCAAGAGTAATAGGGCAATTCGACTGGATCCTGCAATGGAAGACGTCAGCACTTCAGCACGAGCCCACGTGGACCCTGAGAGGACCTTGCTGAACACAAAATGAGTAATGTATTTTGTGTTAAACGTTTAATTAAATCAAAGACATAAAAATAGAACATTAAAAATTGTGGCGCCCAACGTGGGGCTCGAACCCACGACCCTGAGCTAGCCGTTCTACCTGTAACGTATATATTTGTATATCGTTAATGCAGATCTTTGGAAATCGGTGAAGAGGGGAAGAGGTCCTCTTTGAGAGGACGAAGTGTTTTTTTTTCTTCTGTGAGTTAAAGAGAGGGAGAGAGAGAGAGAATAGCGGCTTTGTAGGAGATGTAGTGTGAGGTAGTTCAGGATAAATTGATAACTCAAATAAATTATTGTAGTTTGATTCAAAAGTAATAGAACAATACGAACTAGATCCGGCATTGGAAGACATCAGCACGTTAGCACGAGCCCACGTGGATCCTGAGAGGAGGAGTATCTTGCTGAACACAAGATAAGCTATGTATTAATTAAATCAAAGATTTAAAAATAGAACATTATACAGTGTTAATATATTTATCGAAGATTTTAATCAATAATGTAAAAAAATAAAATTGTTATTACATTCCTAAAAAAATTGTACTTGTTTTTTTAAACCAAGTATGTATGCATGATATTAAAACGAAGTTTTGCAATCTGTAGTTTAGCAAATGTTAGACGATCTTATTTATTAAGTCTTTCGATCTTTAAATTAATTTAACTTTTCCAAATTTCGACTCAGTGGAAATTCTGATGAATAAACAGATTAGAACTAAAAGTGAGGATTCATGGAGTGGATTTATAATTAATATCACTTCGTCTTGTATACAAACAACTAGTTCGTATATATGTATCTGCTCGTGGTAAATTGACCAGAGACAGCGGTTCGACGCGTTCGGAGTCTGTAGCATTCGCATTAAAAGATTCGACCGGGAAATAGAGGGCGCCGAGTTTGCTCTCGTAACAATGCGCTTTGTGCTGGCTGCGCTCGGCCACTTAATTGCCTATGAATTAACAATCACTACCTCTCCTTCAAACTATGCTGCATTTTCCAGAACGCGATTCAATCCATTGCTTATGTACGCTAGTTGGTTCCCATAAAGTCTTCATTCCAACGCAAAGACAAGATTGTTCCATTCCAATATATTATGCAATTAACATTAGAGATCAAAGATTATTAAGTAATATAATTTTGTAATGAAAAAATGTCTCGAATAATAGCTAGACTCAGCGAACGTTTATAATTTGCTATTTTACTACAGTCAAGTCAACCTGAAGAAGGTACACAATTGGTACCGAAACGTTATAATTTTAAACTGCATTTCTTAACAAATTTATTTATCACTATATTATAATTTATATAATTTAAAACAGACGTAAAATCAATAATATACTAAACAGTTGTTCAGTTTCGTTTAATTTTTAATTACATCGAGTTTACATTAGTAAATTTTACCTCTGAAAATAAAATTACACATTAATACATAATCCACAATGTTTCCATATAAATAACAAGGAGGACAGGTGTAAGTGAATTTTAAAAAAAATTATGGGCCGTCCCACAATTTCCAAAAAATAATTTGAATTTTATACTAAGGATTGGTTAATTTATCATTACTTTATTTTTACATAATTATTCATAAATAATTACTTTTAATGTGCATTTCAGAAAGTTTATCTAAAGCACTATCCAAATCTGACATTGTCATTATGGGATTGTTTAAAGGTATAATTAGCTGTATAAAGCTTTACGATAAGCATTTATTTCCATCTATAGTTTCTATAAGATTTCTTAAATTCAATACAATATCGTTATTAACTAACTTCAAAATAAATTTTAAATCTTAAGAGCAACGTTTATATTACAAAGATGGGATTTTTAATGCAGCAGCAATATTTTTGTAATTATGATATTTAAATGGGATCGGCAAATTATAAAATGTTTATCCTGTACGGTTTCAATCTTCATGATAAATTTATTAGTGAAGGGTGAGCACACTATATATCCAAACATTAATATTGGTTCCAGAAACGATACATAGTTCAGGGAGAGTGGAATAATTTATATTTTCTGATAATGAAAATTTGAATTGCCTTATTTATAGACGCATTAATGTGTACTTCAAATATCATTTTGCTATCAAATAAAATTCCTGTCTTTAATAGCATTCAATTTTTCCAAGGCGCAACCACCAATATTATAAGGAAAAATCACAACGTTTCTGGCTCTTGAGAATGTAATTGATATATTTAATTTCATTCCAGTTTCTCTTTAGCATTTAGAAATATTATTTATGCATTCTTAAGTCTGTATTCTCAGCAACTTACGTCATTAAAATTGAAATAAACCTATATTCTATTTGTTATCCATGCTCTACATTCTAGTCATAGAATTATGTAATGTAAAATTCGATTTATACCGTGCAATTTGAAAATTGTTTCTCGGTCAATAACATATAGAAATCAAGTTTGTTGTTACATAATTTTAAATCCATAGAACAACGACTGGAAACTAAAGATTTTAATAAATCCGGTATATTTGTGTAACCACGATTATTACGTTCTCGTGTGACCTTGAAATTTGTTTCTTACAATATAGCATTAAGATACCCCACACATATTTTGTCGTCCTTAGAAACGTGTGACATACGAAAATTGAACTTTTCCGGAATCGGCGATTGGAATTTCCGGGAAACATTTTTACCTTCTGAACCTTCCCTCAGTCCGTTGTTCATGTAGAAAATCTTTCATCCCTTTCACGGCTGAAGGCTCATACAGAGAAAATTGCAGTCAACCGTGTCTCCGTGTCTGATTCTCACGTATAATATCTGAACTGTTAAGCCCAATCCGTGAAGGCAGTGTTGCCTCATCTCTCTCCTATATAGTTTAGTCCCATTTCAAAAACACCCATATATTTTTTTAAAAAAATTAATGTAGCAACCGACAAATATTCTCTCTGTATTCCCCGTATTTATAAATGGAGTGACATGGGAATGAGTGTATAAAGGAAGCAACATTATGAAAAGAGATTCATTTGTTTCTGCCGGTGAGCGGAGAGGGAAGCGTGTCTGCGCGATACGAATCAATTAACATACACTGCATTTTTATTTGTCTCTCCCGCCACGAAAACAACGAGTTGTCCTCCATAGTATAATTTAAGCATGTAATATTAAATGAAAGATTATTTCAAGAACAGAAAAATGCTTTCAATCGAAGATCAGCTTTGAAGGCCAATGAAACTAAATTTAAGGGGATGAAATTAAGGGATCGAAACCTGGGTCGCCGTCCGGGCGAGATTTTTCCATCCTGAATGATTATTTATGTGTATTGATTCAAGAATTAAATCCGTAATGTATTTACAAAAGATTATTGCAGTTTATAGATTCAAATGTCACTCTTTCTCTCAGGAATCGGAGTAGTGTTCTTAGCCACAATCAAAAATTAACAAAAGAAATAATTATATTTGTAAAACACTTTGACTATTTCAGTAAAATGGCAAATCGTGGATCTAGCATATGCAACATTTGTATTTTTATTTTACGATTTATTATAACAGTAGAACCGTCAACCACCAGCTGATGCTCTCAGTTGGAAGTTGACGGTTGTGCTGGTATAATAAATCGTAAACAAATTCTTGTTAAGTTTAGGAATTATAAGTAACAACACTAAATACGGCCATCATACAGACAAGATCAAATTAGAGAAAGAATAACTAATAAAAAGTAAATTTAAAAGAGGCAGTGTAATATAATAGTCTACACGTGCCCTCTTATCATAACGTCTCTTCAGCATAGCGGACCTAAGAGGGCGCAGCAGCAAGAACGCTGATGCAGTTAAAGACATCACTTTAGATATAGTGAGTAACGATACGCACAACAACATAAATCTTCACCCCTTCCGCCTATGCAGCTGTGAAAACGCTGCGTCTAATGTAGTCAGCATTTTAAGTGCCTTATGCAGACATACACACGGCAGCAGAAATCTTCCACTCTGCAAGAGCTCTCATTGGAGACTTAAAAATCATCAGGGAGGGGGAAAGGAGTCTTCGAATTGTTCAGAGCTTCTTGGGAACGACAGTCGTGATCCAGCCTCCAGACGGGTCGGTGGCTCTTGGTGCTATCCGTCAGTTTGTCTTACTTTATTTTATTTCTAACTATTAAATCTCTTTATTCTTCATCAACTCTTATTTGACTGAAGTGCAGCGAAACACCAACCACTACGCCTAGGTTCAATTAGTTGAACCCGAACCCTCACGTTACCGACTTTCCTATTTCCTGTTCTTAATTCTTCCTTTATCCTCTAGATCGGTAGCCAGGTGAGCTAACGGAGGTATAGCTCGGTTGGTGAACGATCTATCTGGACTTCCCATTCCCAACTGCTGGAATGCTACATGGTCACAGCGCTGGAATGTTACATGGTGGCAGCGGTGGGATGTTACAGCAGACTTTTCGATGCGGATTTAAAGTTTGCCTGTATGAAGGTCGTATTTAATATTATTATTGTTGACATTAACACCTGCGTTATATTGAGTAATTAACCCCAATGATTTTAATCAATAATAAAATTCAAATGAAAAAAACATATTAGTAATAGTAATTTAGAGTTTTGAGGAATTTTCTGCAATTCTTCCTTTTCAAAATCTTTAATTTAGAATTTTGAGGGCCTTTCTGAAATTTGCCGTATATATCTGTAGGACGAAAAACACAAGTATATCTTGGACTGCAAGTTGTTAAATAATTCAAACAAAAAATCAGTCCTGGAGTTAATCAGGTGTTACATCAACACCTCCGTATTTAAAAAATTGCTTTCGACAATTAGTCATAATCAGCGGAAATTTTAAAAAATTATAAAATTACACATCAAGTCAAGGAGAAACTACATCAAGGTCAACTTGGTTAAATAATTTAATAATTTAATACTCTTTAAAAAAACATTAACTTTAATTTTTGAAACCGAAGAATTACATTCTCATTTAAATTTGACTACTGATTAAAAACATTGCGTTTAATTACTAAAATTATCAATTGTCAGTCTTTTGATATAAATTTTATATTCTTGAAAAAATTTTTACATTATGTTTATGTAATGACTAAAATGTCAACCTGTCAATGAAAGGAGGGATTATTTCATACTTGAATTCAGGGTTTGGGTAAGATGAAAATGTATTTTTCAATTATTTTCGAATGTCTATTGCCTCACTTCAGGTATTACATTAAAAATTCTTCAGTGCCCAAAGACTCGCTGTAGGAATTGTAGACAATCAACTGAGATGCTGGCCATAACATTAAGGAAAAAACAAATATATGCTATGTTTATGTGCGGAGAATTAAAAAATATGCTTCGTCCCACCACAGCAGCCACACGGACGTCATTGTCAGAGAATCGTTGTTGTTTCTCCGGATGTACGCAGTTGCAGCTCCGGACGACACACTCGCCTCCGTCCGTTTTTTCCCCCGTCTCCGGACAGTGTGAAAGGGGCCATAAGCTTCTTCGGTCGACTTAAAGCATGTCTGCGTCCGTCTTTTCTCCGGACTGAGAATCCGGAACAAAAACGGATAGTGTGAAACGGGCCTAAGGGCGTTAGTTCCATTTACTCTCAACTATCAGCCGTGATAGTGCAAGACATCGCTGTCACGATTCTACACGACGGGTTGCTGCCATCGTGACAGCATCCATCACCGATGTTGAATAAGTTATGTTGACGCAGAAGAACCGAGGCAGGCTGAAGTACTGATATGTCGAAAACTAACAGAATAAATAGATTTCGGAGCTAATGGCTGTGAGCTAATGGTTAATGAGTGCAGAGACGATTGCACGCATGGCAACGTCTTCGCCGCTTGTGAACGCGTACGCGAGCCTGGAAGCTTTAATGCCAGAAGCAACAGGAAACAGGAGGGGAAGGTCGCGCCGGTAATTCACTTTCTGAATGCCGCAAATCGATCCATCATGCAGATGGCGCTGCGTAAACATCAAATTAATTAAAGTCGATGTCCGTATTACGATAAATTGCCAAAACGGAGAAGTTGCTTTCAAGTTTCGTCGCCGAGTTCCGCGACTGCCGAGTGTTCGCAGACGTGACGTCTTCTTTCTGTCTCACACGGGCGCTTTATTCAATCTCGCCTCTAAAATACCGCCGAATGGAATAGAAATTAAATTTCCACCTTCGACAAAGCAAGGTTCACCGTGAAAGATTTCGTTAGTGCGGATCTTCACAAAAGAAATGCAAAGTGCAATAAGTTGAAATAAGACCCTCCGTTGTCGGAGGATCATACGAGAAGTGGTCAGGGCAAGAGGATGCTCCTTCTTACGAAATAACATAAAAAGACATTTCATTCAATACATTTACTTTTCTAAATTTTATTACAACGAATATAGGATGATACTAACGTCTAACTATAATTTTTTTTAAAAAAAAATTAGGAGCCGATTTGTCCTTTGAAGCTCTTCCTAGCGCCGTCGAATCAAATTCGTCCGATTTATGTTGAGAGATGAAAGGCAATAAGTCCAAAACAACGTATTGTCATATTATTTTGAGATACCTACCCAAGTATCTCCTGATAAATTCATAGTAACTGGTTTTAATCATATTCAGAGAATTTTCGCCTTTTTTTGGTTTTGATTTAATTTCTGGTTTTTTTTTTCAAGAAGCTATGATGCTATCGGAGAGAATCACGAACGATCTCCGACTTTCATTATTCGGCTTTTTAACTTTTTCACTAGTTCGTCCACTGCGTTAAGCTACCCAAGCGCGAACGATGTCCGAAACGCCGCTGTCATCCATTACGAAATTTATAGCTCTTCACTCGGGCACAGACACCATTGTTAAAGTCACTTCTGTAGCAATTTATTGTTCCCGGCAGTCTCATCAGATTCATAGAAATTACATACACTACCTACCATCAGCCGTGGTCACGCTGTATATTTCCTGAACGGTTATAATGACAATTAAGTTTTATGAACTAATTTGATTTAATTACTTTAGTAAAAAAAAGGCCTATTGGACCGCATATCTTCAAAATTTGTTATTATTTTCGTGCCATATTACGATTTATTTCTTACATTTAATTTAAAGGCTTTGGTGTTTACGCAACAATTTTTTTTATCCCTTAACCTTGTGCTAATTACTATTAAATCTTTTACGATTTCATTACCTCGAAGTCTGACGACAATTAGCGGGATAAAAATACATACAAATCACACTCATCCATTCTCAGAAATGCGACTGCAAAGGAACCAAACGAATTAATCTTAAAAAAGACTATCCTACTTAACTTTAGCACAATTTTCAAGAAAAATCAACTACAAATCCATTTTATAGATGTTGACTGTAATAAAAAATAGGACCTAGCTGTAGGGATTCGTATTTTTTGCTACTTATTCTATTCTACTTATGTCAAGACCTGTACGCGGAGTCACAACTGCACGCCGTCGAAACTTCGCTCATTTCCCATTGTTAATGCCCCCAATCAATAAACAGTCCATACCGCTACTCCAGGAGAGCTACAATACTATCGCGAAACTGGTTTACCACGAATATTTACATTCGGTTATGTCGCACGGATCAGCAAGCTCGAATACCTCAGTCACGCTTCAGAAATATTGAAACTACAAAAGCGAGCCGTGTGAATTCTAGTCGCTGTGGACTAGAATTGCGTTGTGTAATAATTTACCCGTAAAACTTTTCATTTTTAACCTTGCCTCGAACTTATATTCTCGACATATTGAAGTTTGTGCTACACTAGAAATGATAAATGATTCGAAACTTCGAATACAAAACGATCACAATAGTCTCATTGAAACAAACTTTCGTTACTCCCATATAAGTCTGTATGATTCTCATAAATTAACACAATTGATCAGTAAAGTGTTTTAAAAATTTGCTAACTAACGGAGGATTTTATTCAGTTACGAAGATCGTTGAAACGTCGAAGTATATACTGAAATCTTGACGGAATTCTGTAATCTAATAAATAAAAATGAGTACAGCGGTGTATGTGTGTTCGCATATATTTATGTATGCATGAATGCTCCACATACAAAATTAGTACACATGTAACTTACGACCCGGGAACAAACACTGTGGTGGTCAGCAAAGCTTTGTAACAATTTTCTGACTATCGGCGGTTTTCGCTGAGTTAAGAAGATCGTTGAAAAGTCGAAGTCTATAGTCTACTTTTAATGTACTGAAAGCTTGATGGAATTCTTTAATTATAAATGTTGAGACATTTAATTCGTTAATTATACTTCTGAAATGTTTATATTTTCCGTTTGTGACGTGAATTCTGTAGAAGATCGCGAAGATCTCACGTCATGTTACGTTGAGAAATATTACGTGAGTTTTATATATTAATTTGAAAGTGAATAATTAATTTTAGGATGAGTAGTTGGTTAATGTGTTAAATTTTATTTTGAATAGTTGGTATGAATTAATTATAAAAATAAAATATATATTTCTCTCAATAATTGTTGACGTGTACTATTTGTTCTTTCGAGGAAAATGGAGAAATCTGTAAATATAAAACCATTAGTAATTTCCATCTTAATTGTTATCTAAGGCATTGATCTCCAGTCGGTAAAAAAATATTATGTTGTCTCTATCTGTGGTATGTTTGAAGTAACTTCGTTCCTCCTCCAGTAATTGGCCCAATTCTTCAATGAACTCTGATTCTGCTTCGAAGTGGATGTTTCAAGTCGATATCTTCCGTTTTCTAATTACATTCTTTTAATTATTCTTCATTTTAATATATATTATTCGTCCGATCCGTTTTCATGGCATCACGGCGATTAAGAAATGTATACATGTAAATGATTATGAGTAATGACTCAATGCAAACTTTTAGGCGTGTGTATTAACAGACGTCCTTCTGGGGAAGCGAAGCTGTTGCATCGCCACTTCCTCGTGAAGTACGTCTTATTGACGGGAGCCACTCCCCAAATGAAAGCTTACTCCATCGACAATACAGAAATTCGTAATCATCAATAACCAAACCTGGCCAATATGAATTCACATAATTGAAATAGGCATTTTTGATAGTAAATGTAAATTAATTGCTATAAATGAACGTAAATAAGATTTTAGAAGCATCAAATTGTTCTGTTCGGATTGGAATAATTGGCCTGCACACATTCTTGAAATATTTTCTCTCAGAGTTTAACAGTAACGAGGAAAGGCCATTCTAGAATCGTTGTAATGTATATTATTACAATATTAATAAGGTTTTCGTAACGGATATATTTTAATATTAGTACTTTTTACGGAAATTTGTTTCGTCGGTGCGTTTCTTTCATACGACAAGGAACTTTCATGTCAGTTCATGGTTCATGGATGTCCTGTTCTCCAGGTTGTTTCAGCCCATGAAGACAATATCCTCGTTGTAATAAAATATTCGTTTGTTCTGTCATTAACAGATTTCGCTATTAAACAAAAGAATTAATTGTGTCGACGTCTCTCGACCTTACGGACATTCCGAGGCGATAGTTGGGAACGGAAATCTTATATCTGCTGCTCATTAGGGCCACTTCCTCGAGCGGGCTACGTTTTCCGGCTCAGGCTTTGACTTCATGGTCACCGTGGTCGCGATTCCACACCCACTCGTTAATCACACCCACGTGGCCAAGCGTTCTCGAATCCATAGACTCTACAGCATGTTGAAACAATAGCTTCATCTATTAATAGGTTATCCAATCAGAAATTAAACCTGTTCGGGAATTTAAACTTGAAATCCAAGTATGTCTGGGACATTATTCTGACCAGTACTCTTGTAAATTTGGGCTTCTTCCTCAGAAGCGGAGGTAAAGTTTTCAGCTATCAAGATACAGAAAAAAAAATATTTATCTGAGCCTTGCGTTTGTCGTAATCGGAAACACGAGTAATTCTTTAAAAAAAAATTAAACAGATTTACTGTTATCCGATTGATTCCAAGGCTATTTGAAATTACTGAATGAGATGGATAACGAGAAACTATAGCACGCGTCAGCATCGATGGCCTGTGTCGCAGATTGTGGGAATGGCGGAGGGGAACCAGCGCTGAATAAATGCATACACCATTATCTAACGCGGGGAAGGGGGTAGCTCCTGCGAAGAAAGACACTAAACTGGGCCGCCAAGAAATCTGACACGCACTCTAGTCCTGCAGGAACAAAAGTTCGAAATTTAATTTGTACAAAATCGACATTTTCGGTCACGTCTAAATATTAAGTTTAATGCCTGATTTGGTCTCAGTTATCAATCTAACATAATTATAGGATGAAGAAACCTTTAAAAATTTTTAATTTTGTTCAAGAAGATGATTATGACGACCAGTCAAAAGCTCCTTAATTTGAATAAAAACTTGAGGAAAATTTAGTACAAGTCCTGAATTCGAGTGATAAACCAGGGTTGAAAGAATCATACTAAATTAAATAAAAATTAAAATAATCAGTCCTGTAGAATTACAAATGTTTTTCAAAGTCGGAACGGAGAGGAAAATTCTTTAAAAATTAATTGAATTCCAATACTTTTGGTAATGATTAGAAAATGTATCTATTCAGATTTGTTTCGTTTCTGTTATTTCAGCATAATGTAAATGGATGTAGTTAAAGGCTGAAGACGTATTTTGATTCTCAGATCCGAGGTCATTTATGTTAATGAGGCTTGGATAATTCTGCGTTACAAACTACTTACATTAGAGAATATGCTGCCATTAAGAATAATTGTCAGTCTCAAAGATAATTGCATTTGTGAATAATTTAACTTTGCAATTCCTTTTATAAGAATAAACACTAAGCGTGAACTTTAGAGGACGCACGTTTCAAAGGGGACAGATGCGGATAGTTAACACAAAACACTAGTTGAATTAGTTCCTGACACAATACCGGAGAAGATACAGAGAAGCTGAATTATTTGCAGCTTGGAGATAAAGAAAACAGCAACGTGACCGTAAGAAACCACGACAGGAACAGGCAGAGCATATTTGCAAACAGCGCGTACAGGCACGTTTTGTAAATATTGTGCACAATATCGGTATTGTGCAGAGGAAAGAAATGAATTGTGTCAGATTCAGCACGTGTTTACAAGCATTGTGCTCTATTGTGCTTTGTGAGTTTGGCAATGGGCGATAACTTCACTTTATGTTTCCACCCACTTAAAGAAACGCTAATTGAAACCGGGAGAACAGAGTGACAAAGGTCTTCTCAAAATCCCGAAATAACAAGCAAGTGATTGTGACACGTACTGCATAATTCCATTCTCGTATATTGACTGCTCTGTTATATTTTCCGGAAGCAGAAATAAAAATGAAATGTTTTCTCAAGAAATACGTTTTAAATATTTCCTCCAGTGAAATTTTGGAATTTATGTGCTACATCACCAAAAGAAACAATTTTTGCGGTGATAACTATTTAAAATAATAATACTATATCAGCGATAATTTTATCAATTCTCTGACCCGACACGTTATATGCTACATTTCTAATTCCATCTACTTATTTTCCAAAAGTGTCCAAGTTTTAAAAGCGGAATCATTAAGCGCCAAATTGACCCGCATTTCTAAAACGAAAGTAGTTTTACTTCGTACATATTTTAAATTAAGTTAATTGTTTGGAACAAGCCACTCGGGGTGTCAATGTTGTATGCAAGGTCGTGCGATATGATGATCCTTAAAAATTATTTTGATTTCCTTATTTACACCACCAATGCGGCTGCCTCTCTGTGTCATTGAATGGCACGGCACTGTTCCCACGTGCTTTTTTTATTGGTAGCACCAGAAAGCGACAGCTTGTTGAACTTTACGGGTGGCGCAGGGAGTGAAACAGAATACTGAGCATGCGAATTTGTCATTCGAGATAGAGACCCTATGCTCAGCCGCTTCTAGCACACAGATAGCCAGTTGGCTGCATTAGCGGGAGCGATTGCGCCGCAAGGCGGGTGGTTTAAAGTCTTCGATATTGAAGCAGAAATTCACGTAGTTAAAACACAGTTGTTTGGAATGTTTTTAAAATTAAGAAAAATGAATTTATGTGCTGTAGCACGTGAACACATATGCAGCAGCCGCCATTGGTTTACCCACAGTGCCGTGTTGTTATCACCAATGCGAAAGAAGAAGAATTGTAATTGTTAAAAAGCGACCTATTTAAAATCCAAAAAATGGGAAGAAAGTTCCAGCGATAAGTTTGTTCTTATACGGGTAAGAAGGTAGTTCAATACGTACTTACAAAATAAAATATTAAAACGTCTGTATTAGTTTAGAAATAACAGTTAAATAATTAAGCTACCAAAGAAAACAGACAAAGGTTATAACATTAGATATCGCAACCTATGTTGCTTTCTTCAGGTGTTGAGCTCTATATTGAACCTAACAACACTGAAATTTATGTGAAAATTGATACTATGAAACTCGCCTGGATGATTGAAGTACCAAAAACCTCTAAATCTCAAGACCTGAATAAAGGCACAAAGTTTACAGAATCGTTGTGTGGTACTTATCTTAATCTCCTCATTTTGTCACATTGTCCTTTCTCAACCTTGCCTGATTTCTCTAACATTTTAAGCCGTTCAGAAAGTATGTTTCCGGAAGATCCTACTGGTTGTTCAAAGTTCGGCGATAATTTTTTTTTACGAGCCAGTCATTTCTTGTGGTTAGAAAATTTAAATCTGGTGTGAACGTGGCAACAGTTTTAAAGTTAATAAAACAGTCCTTTGTCAAACGATGCTTAGTAGTCTCAATTTATCGTTCGTCGCTTCCTAAATAGCCCCCTTCGAATCCGGTTCGCTTGTACGAACTCATCTTTTTCGACTGGATCCACTATTAGACTCGTCAGCACTGACCAGCTCGACGCGACTGCGGCACCAACCGAAAAATTGAAACCACTAAGCCAGTGTATATTCTGTTGCCTAGACAAGTTTTCCAAACGATTGTTACCAACAAAAGCTCTAGAATTCTTCTAAAATTTGGCAACATGGAACACTTTATATAACAACTACCTGGTAAGAGCCCACCAAAATATATCAGCTGATGATCTAGCAAACGCTGTAGCTCCACTTTTCATGACGAACACCCGAGAAGACACATGGATATTCTTACGGAAGAAAATCAATCAACTGTGGGATGACTCTCAAAACCAGCCAAATTCACAGACTACTCAACAACGTTACGGACATCAAGTTTCCGCCCGGTATTTCTAGAAGGGAACAATCTGCATTAATCAGAATCAGATCCAACTTCTCGGATTTAACTCACTCGTACCTTTTCTCTAACTCCAAACTTCCCCCCAATTGTGAATGATGGTGAATCATAACTTTCATTCATGCATATATTAACCAAATGCAAAATATTTGACTCTTAACGACTCTCCGTCCTCGAGAACACAAACATACAAGGTTTAAACAGTTCATGAGATGAGTAAAATAATTATTAAGACTTTAAGTTATTTGCTAAGCTGTTAATGTATTAATATCAACCTAACCATGTACTAGTCTGTAATAAAAAAAACATTGTATAAGTAAGTTTCACTTAAAGAGATAGTCGCTAATTACCACTGTAGTAGACGAGACTATAAATAAAGATAATATAAAAAAAATCTTCCTGTCGAAAAGGAATTTTAGGGCCAACTTATACTCATCAGAAACCTCACTGCACGTTTAAAAATTACTTCTTAGCTTTAATCTTAGATAGTTTGAAACAACAGTCGAAGATAAAATTAGAAACTGACAGATCCCACTGTTCAACATTTCATTTCGAGTACATTTATAGCAGAATTGGATCTGATATTAAAAGGCAGAGGCTGGAGAAAGAATATTTATTAGTCAGTTTTAAATATTTTAGTTAAATTTATTGTAAGAAAATTGTAGGCTTGGTTAGTATTTATCGTTATTAATGTAAATTTATCATTATTGTGGAACGAATGACCTTGACTTCTGCGGTCCGAGTCTGTAAACGATCCTTAACAGAGGCCTGGTCTCCGTAACCTAATTGCCATTGTTAAGGCATGACCTTACCTGCAAGTAACAATGGAATGACATAGAGAAATTGAGATAGCGTTACTTGCGTGAAGTGGTGATGCGATTTTTGTTTTCTCCAATTATATCAGACGTTTATGAACCCAGGGAAAAATAATATGAGCTACGAAAAAGATACGGTCGCTCGAAAAATATGACTTCCCTCTGCGATTTATCTCCGATACAAATCTAGCAAGGCGCAGTCCCCAGCACGCCTCTTTTTAGCCTTAATGATTTACTTCCGACACATGATCCTTCAAGGTTCGTCGAGAAAACTTGTCTAACAAGTGCACAGAAAAGCGGAAAGATCAATTTTATAACGCTCCAGAGCAATCTCAATAACAAAGTTGACGTAGAACACTTTCCACCGTAGATGCGACGTATTCATTTACACTAAATTGACCTTCATGATATACAGTTGTTAAATTTTCTGAATCCGTGACGTCAAAAGGATCAACATGTTGTTACTATTTTTCTTCCTGATCTAACCTGTTTTCCGGAGTTCTGATTTGCTGCCTCAAATTATTTAATTTTTCAGTAATTAACTATCAATACCGACTGTCAAATGACATTCTGGATTTCCATATCCGAGTGGCCACTGTGACGATTTTTCTTCCGGTGTTCTCTGTCATTCTTGTGGAGGGGAAGGAAGGCCTGGACTTGTTTAAGGACTTCATTCCAGTAATTGCGCGAATGATTTGGGGAACAGCGTCCATTGTCAGATGTTACATTAAGTATTGTAAAGTTTAATGTAAATTTTTCCTGAGGCTGAATGAAGGAAGCACTGCGGTCACGATGCTTCCACCCTCTCGCTGACGCAACAGTTTGTAATGTAAAAGTCGCTTATATTCTTTCCGTAGCTTGGCTTAGTAGTCGCGAATATCGACAACGTATGTTTCTCTAAATGAATGCATTGTACGAAAAAATATATAATTTTTTGCGCTTTAAAAAGCGACTTGTACGTCGTTTCTGGGATGAAAAATCGCAATCACGTCCAGAATTTTGTTACAACATAGTTCGAGAATAGTGCGATATCTGGAAGAACGTTTTCAACAAATTTGATGACGTTTGGATTGGTATTACAAAAAATTTTAAAATTGACCCAAAAATTAGGATAACTTCAAATTGGGTTGTACGTTGTGGTTTTTAAGTTCCGTTACAACAGTACAAGCTTCAGAAGTTTTCTTCTGACTCTTGTTCTCTTGATCTAAGCTGTCGTGCTGAGGAGGAGGAAATCGTAAATTCTCGAACTAAATAACAGTGATACTCGCACATTATTCAAAACATGAAGCAACAAAGTCATAAATACAAGCTAGAAACATAATATAATCGAATGAAAGTTCTTCATTCCGCGACATCCTCCTCACCCTGGTCTCCAAAGTGATGACCAGTGAACGTTGACCCACCAGATGTTCCTAGGACGACGGTTCGGGCTCTTCCATCCTTTCCTTTCAGGCGATTCTCGACGACCATCTTCTTCCACATATGGCTCTTGAAGAACAACCTAAGTCTCGTTGAGTTCTGTCGAACATCAAGAAAGTTTCTAAGTTGGGTCAGATATTGTTTCTCCAATCTTTTCCAAAAGTCGTCCAACGCCGGAATTATTTTGTCAGATCCTTTCTAGCTCCCGGTTCTGGTCCTCTAGGTACTGCAGTGAGGCGTTCTCCTACAAGAAAATGTGAAGGAGTCAACACGTCCACAGTTTCACCTTGTTTGAATTCAGTGCGGATTCTATGCTAATCAGGATGCAGTAGAGACTTTCCTCGTCCACTTGTAAACTTCCGAGAACCTTCCGCAATCATTGCTTAACGGATGCTATCATCCTCTCCCACCACCATCCCTACCAAACCGCACGTGGAGTGATAAATTTCCACTTATAAAGTTGTAATAAAAATGCTAAACTGTCCTGCAAACGTGTTCGATTATATACATACTCTTCCATTTTCTCTTAAATATTTAATATTTGTGGCAAATCTCCCACAAGAAAAATCTGTGGTTTAAGCAATTCTCCAAATTTCCGCGCGTTTCACTACAATTATAATTAAAATCAATTAACTAAAGAACAGAAATCCTTCCACACTGATATAGTAAAGAACATAAGGTAATAATAATATGATCTGATATAATTAGAAGAATCCGGTCCCCTCTGCTTATAAATATCTGACACTCGGACAAAGAAAGTTTTATAATTACATTGGAACGTAAGTGTAGGAGTGGTAAATATTGCATTATGGAGAAGCAGTGATGATAAATTGAGTTGAACTATTCAAAATGAGACTGTCTATTTCCGAGTATTTGATACTGATTAAATAATTCAGAAGGGCGGATTTTTCTAATTAGTAATATGTCATTTATTTACTATTAGATGGGTAGTCATAATAAAACTCAGTGACATCCATAACCTCGGATTTAACTTGAATCTGTGTCCTTTTTGCGTTATTTTTATGTGACGCCCCTCCACCCAACCCCCCCCCCCCCCTAATTTATACACAAACAATATGGATATTAATTCTATCAACGTCATTGACCCCGGCAAATATTTATTCCACGAAGATATCGGCCGTGTTTGCATGTATCAAAATTTCCATCCCCGCCCCTGGGGGTTAAATGGTCAGTCGAATTTCATAATTAAACTCAGTGACATCCGTAACCTGCATTTGACTCCAATATTGGATGTATTCGCGTTATTTTCTTTTGACCGCCCATCCACCCCCACCTCTAAGGGTGCTCCTTCCCATGCATGTTTTTTATTATAGTTTGTGAGCAGTGCGTTATGATGAAGTATTTATTTTTGGGAGGAAATCTGTTCCAATGAAATCTGATTTTGTGTGTCTGTTCAGTAGTTCCATTTCTAAAATAATGAACGAGTACGAGTACGATTAGGAATTAATTTGTGAATCTATTTTTGGGCGTCCCCAACGTCTGTCTTTGCCCTTCACTGTTTCTCCGATACAAACATGGAAACTTTTGGTGGAGACATAAGATGCAAGAACGCGTAACTGATTCGTGTAACGCGTTCCGGAAACGTTTTGGGATTCGGGACGCACCATTTACTAATCTAGATCATTCACTCGTCTGTGTGTGTGCGTATAGGACGCACAACGATATGTAAAACAGTTACTGCGCCTCCAAAGAGATCGTTTCTCCCCGCAGAGGTAGTTTTTTTGCGACGTCACTGAATTTTTTACCGACATCTTTCATTTAGGGAATGAAAGAGAGAAGCTGCCAATTATAAATTTGTTATTTCAATTATAGTTTCGCAATTTATGTGCCGGTGAATGTGGCGCTGCTGGTACGACCTGAAAGATGCGACGTTTTTCCATTATAAGGCAAACATTTGTCGGTATAAGATGAGTCTCTCTGACCCGCAATCATATGATTTTCAGATGTCAGTGAGAGTACTTCGACAAAGCGTTGACCGGGTACTGAGAGTAATACCTTGTTACAGATTGATTATTGACGTGATCCAACGCGCGAAGGTTTTTATCGAGGCCTTTCAAGCACTCCAGAGCTGCTTAAACGAGCTGAAGAGTGGAGGGAAACTTTGACTGACTAGTATTTGCGCTGAGAAAGCAGCTTTGTTTCGTTTTTCTGGCTTCGGACAAGTCCTAAGACCACAGTACAGGGTGGGAAACTTTGCATAAAGTTCCTGATCGCTTCCCCGGGCACCGGGGGGGAAAAAAAGTTGTGAAAGGAACTAAAGTAGTTTACAGTTTCTAATGGGAGGAAAAGAAAGCTATTTTACGCCGAGACCTTCAAAGCAGTCAAAGATGAGGCCTTAATTATGTGGAAATAAGTCACACGAGAGGTTCTGGTAAGGTGATTGAGAAAATGTTTCGCTGAGGTATTTTTTAATATTTATTTCCTCCAATGAAATCCTATATCAAGTACCTGTAGCAATATTCTCAACAAATTCTTCCAAAAATTTGTGAAAGCAAAATGAAATTTGGAGAGGTAGAGGAATTTTTCACTAAATCATTTTATTCCATCCTGATCTGAATTTGTTTAAATTTTATAAACAATAAAGTGATGGTGACTGTGATAAAGATAAGAAAATGGTTTAACAAAAATTAAATTAAAAATATATCAGCAGTCGCCGTCAGCCCATTTTGTTTCTGTACCTTGAGGCGGGGCATTTGGAACGGATTCGATCTTCAAACTTATTTTGCATCTCCCGGACATGGGTAGACATTTGTCTACTAAGTCCCCCTCTACAAGAATTCTGAAACACTCTTTCCAACTCAACAATAATTTTAATCTGCAATTTACCGTAACAGGCTCTAGTACTTTAGCAGTAGGAGAGGTTTTTTTTAAGGATTTAATATTTTTATGCGTAAATTAGAGTAAAATTCAAAAACCTGAACGCAACTATATGATGATTACCCCCGGGAAAGTTAATTTACATAATATATACATTTCGGCGATGTAATACATCCACGTGGAGACCACGGTTGTAAAACGGTAGCATTTATGTAGATTCTAAATTATCATACGACAGAAAGTGTTCTATAACCCCACGCTGTGAACATGTTCATTATTTTGAATGTTGGCTTTTGAAATGTTATCAGGAATCCTCACAGATTATAAAATTTATATTAATTTACAAGAATTCAGGAATTAATTCCAATAAAAGAACAACATTATTGATCGCCGATAGCAAAATATAAGTTTAATCATTTCGATATTTACAGCTATCAGACGACATGGTTTTTAAAACTAGCTCACATACGATAATTTAGACACAGCACTCTAAAACATTCAGCGTTGAAAACCACGCAGTTATCTCACAGACTGCAACTTGTAAAATGTTCCCACTGTTTTAGCTGTTGTTACATGTATCGAGACACTTTCTGGATATTATACTTTTCGTCTGTCCACTGCTATATTTCCAGGAAGGCTTTACTGGAACTCGGCTCCCCACAGACTCAGCTCTGCGCGTTTAGCGAACCAACAATTCCCATAAACATTGCATTATTGCCATATTCGTGTGTACGACTTGTGTGTTTTATGCCGCTAACAATTCGAGTCCAAATTTTTTGTTTATTTTCTTTTAATTATCACAATATATATATATATATATATATATATATATATATATATATATATATATGTGTGTGTGTGTGTGTGTGTGTGTGTCTGTAGAAGTGCTCCAAATGTTGTGTCAAGATCTGATTCATTTTATTCCTCAAGATGAACACAGGTTCCTACTCGTCAGAATTTTGTAATAATATTCCTTCTTTCACTCCTTCATAATTACATCTGGTATAGGTAGTGAAATATAAAAAAATAACTGTATCGACAATTATATATCTAGTTTAACATACCAATAAATGCACTTCTGCTAACATTTAGCCACGTTGCATAAAATTAGTTACATTCAACATAAAGTTTAGACCTCAGTCTGTGTAACTCCATGTTAATAATTTATTTTTTTTACTGTTAAAATCTAGACCGTGATGTAATCGCCTATTTTTCTCGACCCTCAAACTACACTCTGCTTTGGCTGTGTCCTTATTACCAACTCGTCTCCTCCACTCATTCATATTACTATAGCAGACAATGAAAAATACGAGTAACTTCTTTTCCATCGGTAATAATAAACGTGGAGCGTTTGAGGGTTGGTATTTAATGAGATATGTGCTGTGCCATGTTTGATTGCGAGAAGGGCGCATTCAGCTCTCGCTTTGATCTTCTACCAAGAGCCTACACACTTCGTCGTTACTTTTCAACGACTATAAACGTAGGTGATGGTTTCTAAAATTAAGTAATCGTACATTTCGGGCCACGGGACACCAATTAGGCTTTTTATTCCAGAGAAGTGAAGTTTTGAAGACACTAATGTGGTCTGGTGGATAGTCCCTCAAGCCAAAGGCTTTAACTTAGCTGTTGACTGCTGAAAGTTAAAAATAAAACCGTCCGTCCCGTAGATATGGTAGACAACGACGTTTCACGTGGCAAATGCGACGCGGAGGCCCCCACATTGTTTTCGTGTGTGTTTTCTGCAGTGTGAAGACTTGTTGCTGAAACGATAATCGCAGTTGTTGAGATTCGTCGCAGATAATTTGCCGACTGTTGAGACTAGTTAGTCCAAAATTAAGTCGCTAACAATCATGGAGGCGTTCCACAAAAATTTATCTCTTCAGAAAAACCCTTCTCCAGCTATCGGACAAGTACCAAGAGTCCGAACTACCTGATTCAGGTTTTCTAGTGTTTTGCCCTGCATAACTTTTAGGCGAATGCCGGGTATGATCCTTAAACTATAGGCCGGAAACTACCTTGCTATTCCCTTACGCATCCCCCATTTCATATCCCCTTGTATACTATTAAAGGGGAGTTGCCACACGTGGATTACCTTTATGTAGCCTGTTACTTAAAATATAAAACAAGTCTGTTGCATACGTAAGAGTTTTTCAATGTTACGATCGGCCAACTGCCTCCTAACCTGTTCCGAGGCACGGAGAAGAGAATGCTGCGTCCTCACAGCAAACCCTACTCCCGCAATCAGAAGGGTGTGGGATAAGTACCAAATGCCCGACGTACCTGATGCAGGCTTTATAGGGGATTGTACTGCATCGCTTTTAGACGAATACCGGGTAGGATACTTAAACTATAACCCGGGGACTCTAGTTTACTCTTGGCTACTCCGCATCCCCTCATTAAAATCCCTTCCTTGGCCGTTAAAGCGGGCGCCGTCACCACCTGAATTGCCCTCACGTAGTCTGTCGTTTTCAAAAAAGAATTATAAAATCGTGAATCTATAAAAATTAAAATTTCAGCTATTTCTGTAAGTATTAGTTTCGAGCTTACTGTAAATCCTTTTACATTGACCTTTCCGACTCAATGGTAATAAAACGTACATGTGTGCGCTCTTTACTTGGGGAATGGAATTTTATATATTAATTTTGGTGAACATTATTTTGCTCTTAAAATTGTTTGAATTAATTAATATAATATTCGTATTTACTGGTTTAAAACTACAGTTAACACGTTTTGGTACACCGCACCAGGTGTGATATAAAGAAAAAAATTTTCACGTATAAATTTACAGGAGATTAGGGCGGACAGAGGTTCCGAAAATCGAAAAATATGGTAAATATATTTATATATATATATATATATATATATATATGAAAATATTCTCATCAGTGTCGTTAGAGTCACATTCGATGAGCCTTCTCTCTATCTCTCTACTCGGAAATAATAAAAATTGTATTTTACAATGTTATTCACACGACTTTCAATAACTATCTGCGCGGTACCCGTCGTTAGAAACACGAAAAACTGCTAATGGGATCCCTGAAGACAATGTCCAAAGTCTCCTTATAACTACAAAATGTCACTGTGTGAAAGTTGCTGTCGAGAGTTATATTTATTAAATTCACTGGATACAATTTTGCTTAATATTTCGGACTGATTTTTAAACCGTAATGATTTTGTCCCTTGGAAGAATGTGACGATAGAATAGCGCAATACTTAATTATCGTATCACTCATAAAAAAAATTCCAGCAAAACTTAAAAGTTACGACTGTTCATAAATTTATATGTTGTACTCAAAAGTTTGTAGGTAGGAAAACGCGAGTATTTTGTGTTTGTGAAACTTTTTATTGTTGTACAGTGTTCTGATAAGTTAAGAACATATTAATGTAAATTACCAGTTAATTATTTTAACATTGCTTGAAGTGGAACGTGTTTATGATATTTTGAAAAACAAATATAAATAAATTTACGTGTTAATATTAACCTACGTCATTTAATCAATTGCCTAAACTGTTATATTCTTTTTTGTTATTGATCAGTCAAGACTTGTATCTGTTACACGGACAATTATCTGTCCCCTTTAGACTTACAACGATTAACATTATGTAATGTTCTCTGAACAATAAAGATTTTTTAAAATTGGAAAAAATTGTCTGTAGTATTAATGCACTAAAAATGTAATCGAGAATGTCACTTCACTCACCACTGCTTTTAATGTTTCTAAATAAATTCGTAAATACTAAATGAGAGACTCAAACCTACGGTAACTCAGAAAATAAAAAACGAGCCCCCCCCCGCCCTCTTGAATACAACCCGCATCACACACTTGGTATCAATAATATACGAGCATAGTAGGTATTGTAGTTTCTTTTCTACAATGTGCACTCAACAGAAAATTTGAGCGTCTTTCCCAGAATGCAACACACATTTGTTTATTTGACAACGCTTCTGTATGATAGAAAGCATCTCCGTGAATTACAAAATGTCTTAACGATCAGTGTCTCACTTCGAATTCCCTTGGTCTTATACAAGGTACTTAATTAACTATATTTAACTTTCAAAAATAACGAAGCCTTTATTAAATCAGCGATTTGCGAGTTGCTAACTTCACCACGTATGAAATGATAACATTGTAAATATTCACCTGGTATTGGAAACCGAATTTTGAAAAACGCAGCGTAGGACTAGTTTTATTATATCAGAGTCGAAAGAGAGCAGACTCAATGGAATGCGACTCCGACGATACTCCTGAGAATATTCTATATTTTGTTTATAGTGGAGCCTAATGTTTTGATATTATCATTGACTACAACTATGTTTCGGCTATATTTTGTCCCAAATATTTATTTTGGTATTTTGATTTTTAATACGAGATCATTAATGAACGACTTCAGAAACACATCGAAATATTTCTTCAATCTCTTTCATCAATGTTACTTTTTTGAGTTCCCACAGTGTGTTTTTATCTCCACTAACTGATATATAAGAAATATTTCTTTTTTGGGGGAAGGTCATATTATCTGTCAAATAAAATAATAGGGGTGTAGTGTGTGATGCGGGTTGTATTCAAGAGGGTGGAGGGCTCATTATTTTCTGAAGAGTGTGCGTAGGTTTGAGTCTCCGATTTAGTACTTACGAATTTCATTAGAAACATTAAAAGCAGTTCTGAGTGAAGTGGCATTTTAGATTACATTTTTAGTGCATTAATACTATAGATAATTTTTTTTTTCAATTTTAAGAAATCTTTATTGTTCAAAGAACATTACATAATGTCAATCGTTGTAAGTCTAAAGGGGTCCGTGTAACAGATACAAGTCTGGAATGATCAATAACACAAAAGAATATAACAGTTTAGGCAATTGATTAAATAACGTAGGTCAACTGTGGAAACTGGACAATTACAGACAAAAATTTTAAAAACCGTCTGAAGATTATCAGACCTTCTCAGGTATGAACTGACGAGCCGAAAAAAGCTATAAATAAGGGAGCCAAAGAACTTAACTACACAGTAGGGGGTCATAGATTTTTCTGAAGTTATTGGTGTCATTTTGATCATTTAAGTTCATGAATTCTAATGTTAAACAAGTATTTTTAACTTAGTCCAATATAAATTATGATTAAAGTAGTTAATATGCTTTGTTAAACGAAATGCTTTTCTGTAGGGAGTTTAAAGTTGGATTTGTTTTCAAGGCACGTTTCGTTTGACCCATATAACTTGAGTTGCAATTAGAAAAATTAATTTATAAACTAAAATAATGGGTGTCAGTTGGATCGAAAGAGTATTTACCATTCTTGATAAAAACAAGACAAAGTGTTAATGGTTTTGTGAATATTCCGCATATTGTAACACTTGAATAAATGTAAAACGCTATTGTGTATGTGACTATAAAAAGGCTGAACAATCCTAATTTTTGGTTAATGATCGAAGGCTATCGCGGTGCAGCTGCATGCTGAAAGAGTACTAGGGTTTCATACGGGTACCAACAGCGAATAAACCACGACCGCTCTAGGCGAAGATGACAGAGCTTGCGGTGGTCGAAACGTTACGGTTTATTCGCTGTTGGTTAGCTCAATGGTTTTCTGTATGAGATTCAACGCTGCAAGTTATTGGTTTCTTGGGTTTTCTGAGGATGGGATAGGTTAATTTATTGACCCTTTTATGTAGAGAAGCGGATAAAGATTTTCCAGTAAAATTTCGGTCTCGCTACTTAAATTTCGTGAATGGAATTCAGAACTGGAAAGAAGTATGGATCTGACTACCAAGTTGTAAACAATAGCCCATTTTCTGATTTGTCTACCATATTTATATATCTTCTTATCTTCTTCCTGCTCTACAGTTTCTTGTCTTGTCTGTTATTGACCAGTTTCCACATGTTAACAATTGATAAAAATAATAGATTAAAAATTTTCCAGTAGATTCTTGGGACGTTTATGTTTCAGGCATCGGTGATTTCTGTCTGCAGGAGGATTCTGTGTAAAATCGCTGACCAGGGAGTTATCATGGTTGATCATTAATGTGAGTACCGAATTTTTTCCCTGTTCTCTCTGGATTTCCCAAATCTTTGTGAAAATTTGAGTTTCTAATATACCACGGAGTTCCGTTTATAATTCTAAGGCATCTATTGTGTGTCACATGAATTTGATTTATGTGAGAAACCACCGCTGAAAACATAATGGAGACCGCGTTTGTCCAGACTGGGCGAATGAAGTCCGATCACTCCGAGAGCCTCTCAAGACGAGGGCTAGATCTCTGACTTTTGATAATATTACCAACCCTTGGGTGTCATCGAAGGCATGCATCAAAATAGAATGCATTTAAGGTAATGTTCTAAGTTTTTAGGCTGATGTGCGCGAGAGACGGAATTATTAGGTGTTGCACTTTATTCAAAATTTGTGGGGCCATTTCGTGGAAACGAGCCAAACCCTTATTGGACAGTGGAAAAGCAGCAGGGGATGATACTCCATCTTGCAGAAGGGATTTATAAGAACATCTCACCACATAAAGCCCGTCCCTTTCCAATACTCGGACTTAATTCGACCCATAAATCGACAGGAAGTCTAGTGAACGTGCGCCCGGTACTGACTTGTCAACTTCTGCGGTGGTAGACGTTTCAAAGGCACTGAAGGCAATCAAAGTGTAACAATTATGCAGCACAAAACGTGAGAAATAAACCTACGATTTATTAACCGCGAGTCACAATTTCAAACTTGAATGTAGGAGACTGAGATAAAGAAATGAGGATTAGTAACATATGAAGCAAGTTACGAAATTCTCCATCTGGCTAAAAAAAATCTCTAAATAAATAAACATATATATAAGACACGGTAAGTGTTTGCATTACTGTAAAATAAAAAAATAGTTTCATCAATGATAATGTTTTCATCAATTTCATCCTACAGACATAAAAAAATTCGTTGATACGTTAATGACTCGTAACTCCGGTGAAATTTAAATAACTATCTGCCACCGCTTAAACTGCCCACTTTTAGATTCAATAAAAATACCTACAAACAATTCTTAATGGCTAACGATGTCAAAGTGACGAAATTAAATTAAAGTACATGTTTTAGCTAATTGAGAGAAATGAAACGCAAATAATAAGCATCTAATGTTAGTTTGTAGCGGAATTCTTGCCACAAACTTCATAAACGAATCCCCTGGTTCCATATAATTAATTTGAATGCCATTTCAACTTCAATCAACGATCCCTCAAAATAGTTGCGTAACTCAAGGAGAGTCGTTCTTCAAACATGCAAAACGTATAGGTTTTAATTTTATAAATATATACACCGCAATTTTTTATGAGTCGTGACAGCGGATTTGCAAAATGGAAGAGATAGAAACACAACAATTATACCTGATAGGAATTCATTTTCTACTGCCAAATAAGAATTATAAAGATAGTACTAATGTTACTAGAATAAACTGTAACGTAAAATTATTAAAAAGTGACTTCTCCAGAATTGAAATTTAAACAATAAATAATTTCTACGATTTCTGTTTTTCATTTCAGATCATTAAAATTACTTTTTCCCCAATCTTTACTCTTCACTCAAGAGTTTGTTTTACCAGACATTTTTTTCGCCATACGATGAGCGAATAACAGGACTATAGACCGTTTTAAATTAGAAGTCACCTGGCGTGTTCACGTAGAAGGGGTACTCAAAACCCTCGCGGGAACTAACCGCCATCGGTCTTCTATAGTAAAACAGACTATAGTTTATGATAAAGTTGATCTGTATGAGATTCAACTTTAAATTATCATTAATCCGAAGACTCGAGAACGGCACATTTTTTTATCCCTTCACTTGCGAAAATTCTACTTGCATCAGCGGAGAACTGGGTTAACTTAATCTTTTCAACGTTGATTAAAACTAGACCAAGCATTATTTTTCTTCTACATAATGTTATTAACAGACCTAATAAGGTCTTATAACTATATTTGATTCACACATGTGCAAAATAGATTTTAAAGAATTGATATAGCTGGTATTAATATATTTAGCAAACTTCCACACAGCATTAAACAGTTAAAAGGTAATGAAACCAATGTTTCTTTTTATAAAAAAAAAATACTCAGTGTTTTTCTTATATACTGCTATTCGATTAATGAATTTACAGAATTATATTTACATTAAAATGTATTACTGGATTTAGATAGAAAAATCTGAACAGGACAGGGAAACGAACCCAGGATCATCGGCGCTGTTCTCATCCTTCCTTTAACCATTAACATACGCTAACCTATTATTTATTAAATCACACTATTCGCTGCAAAATTATAGTACTTCCATGAAGAATGGACAATGATAGCAGCCGCGTACTAAGCGGTGACCTGGGTTCGATTCCCGGTCCTACGGAATTTTCTTTCTATCCTGGGCTCATTCCACAGCCTTGAAGCCCAGATCTAAGGGAATATGATCTAATACTAATATCATAATCATTACAGGTCGATGGAGGTTCAAACGCCAATCGTCTGGCTGTGAGAATCCAGTTTGTGTGGTCACTTAACCCTGCATTTTTAATTTTTATTACGTAATGCATTCTAGAAAACTTGAACAGATTAATATAATTGGAGAAAAATTTGAATTCAATGTATTCAAACCAAACTATTTTTTTAAGTAGATGGTTAATTGTATGGTCAATAAACACCCAATGTGACGTCTAATATGTTCAGAATTTCTTTCGTTGTACTCAAAATTTTCTAGTTTACGAACCCGATCCCTGAACCATTAGTGGACGAGTTTCATTGCGGGCCGGCGTTTATCAGGGGACAGAAACGACTCCGCTTGAAGAAACGTTTACACAATCTAGTCTTCCTCGACATTATTCGGAGTGACGTCCGGAAGTCAATTTGATGAAGGACTTCTGTCAACTCAATTCTTCCGCCTCCATTAGACGAACGATGACTGAAATGAACAGAAGACGGGTCACACATCTTGTTCAGTTGAGCGTTATTCTTGTGTCAGCTGCTGTAGCACAGGGACATCAGTTACCACCGGAAACGATTACTTCACCAGGAAATCCCCAAAACCGCCGAGACAAGGAACGCAGGACGCACAGTTTGTTTAAACTGATTATATATGAGACACAATGAGATGTAGGATTCATCATGCACGACTGGGACGTAATTGGAATCAGTGTAAACGCAGAATAACTTTCTCCATCTACGATTTCCGAATGAACTAATGCCCTGTAGCTTTCAACCGATGAAAAACAACAATGTAAATTATTTTTGATATTAGACTTTCTTAATTTTCTATCGAATGATACCTCAATTTTGTCTTCAATTTTTATTTTCCTCTCCGTTTTCCTGTATGCACATTCAAATTCATGTATTTTATCACTGGCCTAATTTAGCACAGTCAAAACAATTCGTGACCTAGATTGCTCTGATAGAGAATTGAAGGGGACGAACCCCTTACAACGTTTTCTGGCCCAAATGCTGATATGTTCTTCGAAGACTCCTTTAGTTCTGGCCATAACCAATAAAAGTAGAAAACGAAAAATATCAAAGAAATCTGTGAAACACCAATTCAAAGTCAACGGCGCGTAAAAAAATAGAGGATAAAATAGTGTATTAAAAAAATAAAAAATAAAGAAGCAGAAGCGTTGGTTGCCATTGTAATAAATGTGGTTAATTACTTGTTAAAAAAACTGTCAAACGTACCCAATGAGACGATTTTCTTGTCGAGACAATATTTTTCTTTTGGCCATGTTCGGAACAAGCCTATGAAGAAAATCTTGACAGCGTTGAGTGGTTATGAAAGGGTGGAAGGAATTAAACGAAAAAATCGTAAAATACAATGTCTCGAGGTTGCAGTTTGATGTTATATAAATTATTAATTAATCATTGGAAATCATTAGGTATACACATAATTTAATTCCAATGATGTCCTTAATAATTTTTCAGAATTTACAGAAGAATATGGTTTCCATAACCGAAAGCGGACAATTTTAAATCCTGACATTTTAATGTAATTTACATTCAAATAAAAATTTTATACGACACTGTATTAAAGAAAGGTTTAATCATTTATGATATTAATAAAATATTGAAATCGTCGTTAACCCTCGGTTAGTCGCGCCCTCTAAATTAACGCGGTTACTCTCTTTAGCTCCAGGAGACCTGAGGTTAACTAATCCGTTGCTGATCACTTTTCTGAATACATTATTTTGAACCTTTTCACAGACATTTGCCATGCGCATTTTTGACACATAATTATTACATCCAATGACAGTCTAGTTTAATTAAAATTTGCAATTTTATTCAAAATATTTGTTAGAGAAAATCAACTGTCAAAAAAAATTCTATTTTCTAATATCACAATATCCTATAGAATTATAATCAGAAAATATTGTGAAACTAATTTTTGTAAGCAAAAATCAGATGATGATTATTCAAGTTCTGCATATTTTTACTCCTTTTCCACAATTGTTCACAAACGAAAAAACGGAAAGTTGTAATAAAAATATAAATACTCACTAATGACAATAAAAATTGAAGTATCAGGTGAGAGTACTCGACAGTGATTTTTCCTCAAATGATTTATATTTTTACTCTGTACTACTGCGGCAAGAGCGAGAAAAATTCGGACACGAGTGGTCGCAGTAGGTCTCTTGGACCGAAGATACGTTACTTCCTTATTAAAACGCCATTTTCCGAGCATCTACTGTTTCTTTTGGGGTGTGGCCTTGACAGAATATTTTAAACACATTCCTCTGAGATCTCATAAAAGTTCATCCCTGTATCTGACCTGGCTATGGAGATAACAAAGAAATTAAGATGCATCGGTCCCCTGGACCTAGAGCGACTAATTTATAATATTTATAAAAATATTATTTATATATGTACGTTATAAACATCATTTATAAAAAAAAGTAAAGCTGTTTCAAAGCTCGAAAAAGAACATGTTGTGTTTCTTGTAATTATTATTAAGTTTTTATTATTAAAAAGGCCGTTCCATTTCTCATTTAATAATTTAGTGCATCATAAAATATTCTCAAGAGTATTACTACTTGTTGTCGTTTGCTGTTTTCAGATTTTCTACTTTCCCCGTCTACAGCATTCGAACAATTGTAAGGTCTTGTATGACGTACGAAATTGGTTCTACTGTATTTATTTTATTTTAGTCAGAAAAATTCTTTCAAAATTAAGTCCTTTGTATGATTTTGCTAGTTTAAAAAGGAATGGTACTTTCAGTTACTCTTAAAAGCAAAAAAAAATTTTTTAGATATTTTATTTAAGACTTTAAATAATGATTTCTTTCCCTTGGATAAACGATAACTGTTTAAACAACGCCGAAGCTCGTGATTAACGGAAACTTCGCTGAAAGCTTTCTTAAAAATGAACTGCAGAATTTTTGCAGTTAAGCCAGAGTATAAATTACATCAACCTCTCTGCCTGCATGTGAGTATTTACCCCAGTGTTTTAGAAGACCAGGGATATATTTTTTTTTGTACGCACAAAGCCCCCGATTCGTCTGTAGAGAGGCACTTGTCTCGCACCGAGCGTCTGCGCCTAATGGGAACGTGGAAAACAAAATCAACGGCGATTATTCTCCCTGCGTCGGACAAACGCAACAGTTCGAATCAACTGTCGTAACAATCGCTATCGCCTCGTGTAATTGAAACGTACAAAGCAAAAAATAAAAATGGCGCAATTTTTGAATACATAGTTCCCAAGAGATCAAATAATTGCCCGGCACGTGTTTTGAATAATTAACATGGTTAACTTTATTCATGAATATTCAGCCAAGCCAGTACGATGGTGAACAAGTCTGGGGCTCGAAAATAGGCACTCCATTGCCGCAACAAGCGTTTTATTATTCTTCGCTGAATTATATACGAACGTGGGTCTTCAGCAGTCGATTGTATTATTGATATTACAAATGAAAGACTTGTGTGGTACCTTCACGTCGTGAAAGAAAACAATCAACTAATGTAACATTAAGGGAGACAGTTATTAAACATATGGGACAGTATGACAGGGAAACGGAAACAATAAACTTCATTACAAGCACGTTGTAGGACCGTTTCGTGTTAGAAGTTTTGTGAGACTTGATATAAATAGTATGATTTTATTAAAAAAAATTTCAATACAGTATTTAATTAAGAATGAAATAAAATATTTAATAGGACGCATCCGAAGCGGAAATTGTTCGAAACCGGCCACAAACAAAATGAAGGAAGCTCCACATTTTAAATACACCGACGTGCAAAGACAAAGCAACAACTGGATTATAACTGTCCAATTGTAGGAAAGAAACTTAGTTGAGAAAATAGATAAGAATATTAAAATACGGAGACATCTTTGTTTGGGGCTCCGTTTCCGGATTTAGAGAAGTTAAAGGGGGAAATGTTCTCGAAGAGAGGAAGAGCAACGTTTCGAACGGTTAACATCTCTGTAAGGCTTTGGTGGTATTTCACAGCCCTCTCAAGACATTTTAGACAACCATGGTCCCTTCCTCTATGGACCTTTCACAGTAGATGGCACAGGTCATGCAGAACCCATTCCGGAACCAGCGGTTCACATCCACGTTTGCATACAAGTAACCAATAATTAAACATTTTATTATTCGATGGCTAATATTACAATTTTATTTATTTTAAGTAAATACAATGGTCAATTCAAAAGTACTACTTAGCCCTCTTCTTTTTTTTATTCACAATAGTCAGAATGCACCAGTTCCTTGTGATGACCTTGTCCATTCACCCCCGGTCCTTCCGCGAACAGACTCAAATCCTTCTACCCGCTCACTCCATCCATATAAAATTGACTATGGGAGAATAACAGGAAGGGGGGGGGGATACAGTGATGGGGTATAGGTGCCTATAGCCACGAGATGACAATTTATGTTTCAGAAAAAAAATAATAAACGTATACGATAATATTTAGACCTTCCAGAATACTTAAAAAACACGAGCTTGAGAAATATTCACGGAAGACGTCTCTTGTGACAAACGCAAATTTAATATATATATATACATAAGCTCTTACTAATTTTACTTATCCATCTGAGGAAAGCAACAATGATTGCAGAAACGTAGTGTGGATTTTATTTATTCACACCCAATTCTGGTCTGTTCTTGGCTATTTCATTATTCGATGGCTAATATTACAATTTTGTTTATTTAAAATAAATACAACGGTCAATCCTAAAGTAATACACAGCCTTTTTCTTTTTATGTATTCACAATACTCCGAATACACCACTTCCTAATCCATTCACCCCCGGCCCTTCCGGGAACACACTCAAATCCCACTGCATCTATATAAAATCGAGCATAAAATCTTTCTTAAACATTCACTTGCAGAAAGCCGAGATATCTAGGACTGGGCTGAACCAAGTAGGTCCAAAATCCACAAGAGCGTACGGACTCTCATGCAAATGCATACTCATGAGTTTTGATAATTAACCGACCGAAGCACATGACCTATCGTATTCCCATAAGGCGAATCAAGTCTACGAAATGAAATCCCCGAAGAATATTATCCCATCCCATTGTTGGATCAATGACAAAAATCAATTGCAACGACTGAAACTATAACCTCAGCCAACTTAAAAACAAAACAAAATTCTCATTAAATCACAAACATTTTAAATACAGCTTTAATTTTGCTAGCGTCACTATGCTCCACAAAAGCAACCACAATCGAATTACAATGAATACCAGAAACAAATAGTTTATGTTACCAAATATTAAACCAAAATTTTAATAATATAAAATTACAAAAACAAACAATTTCTGATTAAGTGTAATCCTTGAGATAGTTGAGAAGATCTTAGGACGATTTCACTGGTAGAACTTGTTTGTCTTTGGCCTTGTCCGTGGTTCGTTGGGTTGAAACTAGCTCTGCTACTAAGGTAATAGCAATAAGATTAAAGGCGTAGAGAAGTGTAATTACATTCAGTAATTATTATAAGTACTTTACCGCGTACCTCAAAAGAAACTATCGCCCTTTGACATTTTATCTAAGCATTCACAAAGTGATTTACAATTGCAATCATTTAAAATAATATTGTGGTAAAGAATCAATCTTTTATACAACAACAGACTAAGACAGGATCTAAAACTCTTCAGCCAACGTGTTGAGCGATAGTGTTTTGAAAATAAAATAAATATAAATGATTGAGACTGAAATTATGGTACGAGGGCCACTCTAAAATTAGGCTTTCCATTTTTATTTAAATTTATTTTTCATTCAACAATATATCAGCAATTTATGGAGTTCATAGATAATTCTTTCCCGCTCGTGTTCAAATTTATTTCAACACGTTACCGCGAGAGACGCTGTCATAGCATGTCTTCTAGATGGCTCGACATTCGTCAAAAGCATCGTGCTGTTCCTGTTCTGTGAGAACGAGATAGTGGGGAACGTCCACATGAATTTGAAAAAGGATGCTGCTGTCGATCACAGTACAGTTAGTCGGTGGGCGAGCAGGTTAGGTGTTGAAATAGGGCACACCAATATTCGGGATTCTCCTCGCGGCGGCAGACCTCACGCTGCACCAACTCCTGATAATGTGCAGAGAACTAACGACAAACACATCACAGAATTGTCACTCCAAGTCGGAATACGAGAAGCAAGTGTTTGCAGAATACTGGTTTTCAATGGTATTTTTACAAAGAGAAAGCTGACAAGAGAGGTACAGATGAGACTGGTGCGACAGTTCAAATGCGAAGATATGGCAAGAAGAATTGCGAAACAAGAAAAATACGAGGAAATGAAAATTTGAAACAAAGAAGGTATAGTAAAGAGAATTAAGAAAACCAACGTTTCGAACAGTAATGAAACCCTGTTCTTCTACAGGGTAGAAATACATACACTGCATATGTACGAGAGTCCAAACACTTGTGGATTTTGGACGTACTTGGTTCAGGCCAGTCCTAGATATCTCGTCTTTCTGCAAGTGAATGTTTAAGCAAGATTTTATGCTCGATTTTATATAGATGCAGTGGGATTTGTGTCTGTTCCCGGAAGGACCGGGGGTGAATGGACAAAATCATCACAAGGAAGTGGTGTATTCGGAAAATTGCGAATACATAAAAGAAAAAGGCTGTGAATTACTTTAGGATTGACCATTGTATTTATTTTAAATAAACAAAATTGTAATATTAGCCATCGAATAATGAAATAGCCAAAAACAGACCAGAATTGGATGTGAATAAATAAAATCCACACTACGATTCTGCAATCATTGTTACTTTCCACAGATGGATCAGTAAAACTTATTCCAGAATATTTAGACGTTCAGGAATACTTAAAAAAATACGAGCTTGATATATATATTCAAGCTCGTATTTTTTAATATATATATATTTATATCAAGCTCGTATTTTTTTGATATATATATATATATATATATATATATATCAAGCTCGTATTTTTTTAAGGATTCCTGAACGTCTAAATATTCTATATATCTATATATCAAGCTCGTATTTTTTTAATATATATATATATATATATATATATATCAAGCTCGTATTTTTTTAATATATATATATATATATATCAAGCTCGTATTTTTTTTAAATATTCCTGAACGTCTAAATATTCTATATATCTGTATATCAAGCTCGTATTTTTTTAATATATATATATATATATATATATATATATATATATATCAAACTCGTATTTTTTAATATATATATATATCAAGATCGTATCTTTGAAAGTATATTCAAGCTCGTATTTTTTAATACATATATTTATATCAAGCTCGTATTTTTTTGATATATAAATATATATATATATATATATATATATATATATATCAAGCTCGTATTTTTTTAAGTATTCCTGAACGTCTAAATATTCTATATATCTATATATCAAACTCGTATTTTTTTAATATATATATATATATATCAAGCTCGTATTTTTTTAATATATATATATCTATATATATATATATCAAGCTCGTATTTTTTTTAAATATTCCTGAACGTCTAAATATTCTATACATCTATATATCAAGCTCGTATTTTTTTAATATATATATATATATCAAACTCGTATTTTTTAATATATATATATATCAAGATCGTATCTTTGTAAGTATTCCTGAACGTCTAAATATTCTGGAATAAGTTTTTTTCTGAAAAAATAAATTGTCATCTCGTGGCTATAGGCACGTATACCGCATCACTGGACCCCCCCCCCCCCTGTTATTTTCTCATAGTCAATTTTATTACCTTCATCAGTTTTTTCGTTAAAATGGGACACAACTCTGTAATGTTCTTGAGCAGTGTTGACTTTTTCCTTAAATTGGTCTTCTCTATTTCATTAGTTGTCTTCTTGGCCCAATTGAATTTGATGAAGATTTTTTTTCTTCTGTCATCCGTTATAACCCTTTAATCGATGACAGTTAATTCATAGTGTCTTTCTGATTCGTTACTGACTTGTATCAAGTACTGATGGACAGTACGTATCATGTCCTCAAATTTACGAGATCTCACCGATTATGCCCCATTTCATATGAGTTGTTTCCTGTTCCAGCGAGCTTCATCGTTTAAGGTTCAGCAGTTGTGTGTAGCTATCCATAGCCCAGTCGTTATCTAGTTGAGTTTGGCCTTCCGGAGAACAGTGGCGCGTATGTAAATCAGGACCATTCAGACCTCTGGAGAATGAGATCATGTACATGATGTAGATGGTCCTCTAGTCACCACGTTGGGGTACAGACACCGATTCATCACCTTTTATTTTCGTGCAACACGTAGATAATTGAAAACCCTCATTTTTTTCATTATTAACTACATTATATTTCTCTCTTCGTTTTTCAATGATATGAAATTAGTAAAAAAATTATTCACATTCTAAGAGATGAATAATATTAAAAAAGTAATTGAAGGGTTGGAATATTTTTTAAACCGGCTCATAAACGTTGGAAAGTTCGTGATTGTTACAGATCAGAATTTTCTTGAAATGTTTTGTCTGTTTTTCAACAAATTAAAATAATTTCTGACACTGCCTTCGTTTAACCAGTATATAAATTTTATTATATATAGGCTACGTTACATATTAACGGACTAGTATCAGTAGTAAAAATAATTAAAGCTCTTAACCTAAAAAAATCAATTACTTTTCAACCTTAATGTACATATTCCTGAAACAATTTAACTATCACAAAATATTGGTTCTTAGAAGAAATTTAAATTAGTGACAAAATCATCAAAGAAATTGTAATCAATTTAAATAACTGTTATCGTGTTTAGCACTTGCGATATATTTCATCATTTAAACTAATTCTCAAATTAGATAATGAATATTTATGTCATAATTCTGTTAGTTATTGTAACTCATTTGATCATCATCAATTTTCTCTCGCTCGTTCAAGTGTTGGATAAAGACCTAAATTAAGGTTGAAACGTAAACATATACACAGGATTTATTTTTCAAATCGCTCTCATTTTCTTACGCTGGTTCAATGAAAATAATACTGTTAATATTGAGAAAGTAAATATTTCTAAATGCTTATGAACTATGCCAAAGTAGCCATAACTCAAAACAACTGCTCCAGAAAAAAAAATACAAATAAATGCTTAAAAAATTATTTTCGGATATTTATGTACAATAAACTTTAAACCCAATGAAAAATAACAATAAAAAGTTACAGTAGAAATAATCTAGGCAAGGTAGAAAACAATTGCAAAAAACACGTCCAAATTAGCTACTAAAAATAGTATAAGTAGTCCATTTTAGTTTTTTAACTTATCTTCCCCAGAAAGATTATTGTAATAGTGAGAAGATTCTAAAATAAATTTAACCTCAACCACGGATGAAGGTTTCCAGACTAAAAATCGATTTTACGCAACGTAATTATTTTAAACACTCAATGTCCATTATTTCCTTTCAAGATTAAAAAAAAGTGAGACTTTGTATCGCGTCTACTTGTAATTTTTTTTTAAAAAAAATTAAACTTACAGCTGGACACCAATTTTAAATTAAAGAGAACGCACCGTAATACTCACGTGTCAGCGAGTAAGAGGGAAAAAAAACATATTTCCCGATTGAAAACAAAAATTTTTAACAGACGTCAGCACAAAAATATTCCTAACTAAATATATGTTTCGCTCATTTTATAAATGCTAAGAAATACTATAATTTTAGGCAACGACTGGCAGAAAAATGTTTCACTGTTTTGAACAACAGTAGCGAGCGGTAGATTATAATTTTTTTTCCTTTCGTGAATTACGAAAGTTGTGGAGTCTGAAACTAATTTAACATCTGAAAATCAATAAATAACAATTGATTAGTTAAGGCGAACATTGCAAATATGAGCGAAATTACTTTTTCGTCACTAGAACGTACATCAAGGCAATGACTGCTGAGGTTGTCTTAGAAAAAAAAATATTATAAATGTCTTAAAGATATTATATTATGTATATATTTGTAAGTTGCAATGACATGAGTGTATTGTTACTGTATGCTTTTTGCGAGACTTACGGCCGGCACATGTGTCTAGGTGTGCATTGTTGAGGCGTGCGTGCAGGAATGAGGAGCGTCGTGAGGCGTCCTCTCCGTGTGGCCGCCGCGGCGCTACTGACTCTGAGTCAACGGCGCCCCTCTATAAGTACCCACAATAACACACACACACATCATCTCCCTTCCCGCCGATTCCATTCACGTTTTACTTCTACGTCACAGGAATTATCTTGTATCGTACTTGTAAACGCAATTCGTATCGTCAACGATGAAATGAAATTCGAGTACAATACTGCTGGTAATTAAATCAGGAGGTGACGAAGTGAACTATGATTAGTTTCAATTACGGATGGATTCATTTTAGAGTTACACTTTAAAACATTATTTTATAATAATGAAATACATTCTGATATTTCAACAACTTTTTTGTATAGATTAAAACTGAGCTTCATTTACTTTCAAATGCTTTTGATATTTCTGTTACAAAATTAGAAAAAAAAAATTCATTCTATCTAAATCATTATCCGAATAGTTTTTTAATAATTATTTTTTTTTAAAAAAAAACGAACACATTTTAATACATTTCTAAAACAATATACAGACACTTTATTTTTTATTTATATTGTAACGACGAAGATGATACAAAACGGTATCGCAACGTCGTTACAATATAAATAAAAAATAAAGTGTCTTTATAAGGTCATCAATTGTTTTATTAATTCAAAACGGTCGTTGAATTAAAACTTATAATACATTTCTCATAAATTATATATTAATTTTGAAATCTGTCGGAGCTTTTGGGGATTTTCCTCAGCTATATATAGATTAATATAATATTCTATTAAAGTATCAGAATGGAAAAATCTCTGCCGGAACCAGGAAGCTCTACCATTTGACCTACCCGTGTTGAAAATTCTGAAACTCTTGATAAATTTATATATAAAAATCCGTTCTCCTTGAGGTCCTAAAATTTATGCCATTCAAGGATTCTGATTTAGTAAAAACTGTAGGTGAGCCTCTAATATGGCGGTATTTCACACCGGATCTGGAGTCGATACGGGTAGCTCAGGTGGTACATCTTCCTCCCGGTAAATGGAGGTCCCAGAGTAATTCCCCTCTTTAAACCTTTATTTTTTAAAGAAAGTTTAGTAAAAATATGGGAGAACATTTTCACAAGCTTAAATAAGTTTCTTCTAAATAAAAATTTTGTTTTATTTATCAAAATCAACTTCAAGGTCTTTAGCGACCATTCATTTACAATTACATTAGTTACAGGCCTCGATGTATTTACAATATTTACATATACAATTTTTGGTTTCCATTTGCGTTATTTTATATATTTACATTTTTTTCTTTGTTAGGAAAAATTTAAATTATTGGACGAGTTAAGTAATCACTTCACAAGACTGACGTGTGAAATGATACAAATTCGTTCAAATATTATTGCATTACCTTTAAAAAATTGTCACTATTAATTTAAACAAATTTCACTATACCTTATTGTTAAAAGGAATCAATTTAAATGTATCATTTTAATAATTATATTTATTTCAATTAGAACCAAAAAACAATATAAATGTTTCACAGCTTATTTTTCAGTTACAACTGTCGTAGGACGCAATCCATGACTCTAAATTCACATTCATTTGAATATAGAATATATATATATATATACTCTAAACTCACATTTATTCGAATATAGAATATATATATATATATATTAATAATAAGGTTTTCATTTCTATTATTTATTTATTTATATTATAACGGAATTTAATTCGAATCTGTATGTTTTGGTCAATTAACATTTATAATTTATCGTATAATATTCACTATTTAGGCACATTACTAATTTACCCGAAGAGATCCCAAAGTTGTGAACGAAACGTCGCATGAACTTTTCTTTTGATTTTATTAATTAGTAAGATTTATTTCCTAATTGACTGAATTGTTATAGGAATTCCTTACATACTCACCTTCAGATTGTTCAGATATTTGTCTCGTCCCATTTATAAATTATTCGTTATGTTAAATTCATGAGTCCAAGGGTTTAATCGGTTTGTGTGTCCATCGGTAATCCTGTAACGATGGACATCAATTTATATTTATTTTCCAATTATATGTCAGAATATTGTAAAAAAAATTAAAATTAACCTTTTTGTTAATAATTATTAAAACCCCGTATTGTACATCAAATATATTTATCACGGTATTTTAAGTGATGTCTATTTATCAAACTTCTTTGTTTTAAAAACATTAAAATTACTTAACTGTTCTAAAACTTGTCGGCAATTTCCTTTCTAGAATACATACTTTAATTGTTTTAGAAAAATTACTAATTATTTTTTCTTAACGTTATGTGATGTGAAAATATCTTGAGAGTCTTCCAAGTTGGTAAAGCTATCAGTTGTGTTTTTTTCAAAATGTGATTCTAATTTTTCTTTCAGAATATAAAATTTACATTTTAATCAGTAATCAATGTAGATTAAAAACTATGTTTTCGTTTCAAAATATTTAATTTATATATTCATCTGTACAAATAATTATTTTTCTGAAACCATTTGCATTCTAACAAGGATCTTTAATAAAATTGTAAATTAAATAAATGATAATTTTTTAAAAAAATTTAATTGTAAACTAATAATTTCAAAAGTTCTTTGGTGAATTGATGTCGGCATCGGTTTCTAGCAGGTACGTGTCCATCTTACGGAAATTCCAATAAAAAAAAAAGACTACGCAGCTGTGTTCCAGATACAACAATATTATCTTCCTTCACGAGAAAACATAGTCGAAATTTTAATGAAATCGGAAACGTCAAAATTTAAAACACTACAAAAAGCAAATATTACACGACTGATTTTTTTCTCTATTTTTATTCATAACATTTTTGCATTTAAAAAATATATTTTAATTTTAGGTTATGTGGCTGTTTTATTAAAGAATTTTGGCGGTTCTCGAAGACATTCACTTCTCCGAAGCCGTAAAAGTTCCCGCACTCTTCCAGAGATGTCACGTCGAATTCGTCACGCTTTCACGTTGTATTTTTGAAATATTCTGTAATATGAATTTTGAAATCAGACAAAACTTTGACTTTAAATTTACTATAAGAGAAAAGGAGAACATGAAGGAGAAGCGACGTCTTGATTTGAAGCAGTCATCTAGACTATCAAGTAATCTCATTCAGGCGTACGTTGGGGAAAAGTGCGTTTCTCGCTGGTAAATAGAGAAGATTGATGAAACCATTACGAAATCTCGAAGGCGTTACGTCACTTTTTCGTATTATTTCCAGACGCACGTGGCTCAGAAACGTGAAATTCAAATACAATGCAGGTCAGTGAAACAATTTGGGCACGAGTCCCTACGAATACATTTTAAAGAAATGTATTCAAAATATTATTTCACAGCTCCATTTTTTTTTATTCATTGAATCATTTCTATGAAATCCGTGCTTGGGAAATTTTACGCTCCTTTATCCTTCTCCACATTTCACGTCATTTCCAGTATTCTCGCTTTAATTTAAATTTTTATTCGGATTGTGTCTAAGTGAATGGGCATTTAGCCAACTTTCCGTACTTCAATGCTCTTCAAGATGTGTTTTGTTCGTTTTCTTTGTTAGATTAATACTGCCCTTAGTCACATTTAAGCCACATTACAGACGATTGTCACATTGTCAGCCACACGGCGCGCTCTACTCAAGACAAAAACTTTACAAAATATTGTCCTGTTTCTACACTTTGTCAGTCTTGGACGTGTTATTGTATTGAAAAACATTTGTTTTCATTGCTTAACCAGGACCATTCTCCCTCATAATTCACGTGAGGTGGATCTGCTTCGCATACGGTAAACAAAGGCCGGATTCTCATAACTAGTAATTATATAAAATAAGTGTGCGAACGAGAGATTTAATTTCTACGGTAAAAATTGGGGTCAATAAAAACATAAAAAATATTTAAAATTAACATTGATATATCTACACTGGACTGCTTTTAACAGTCAGATGTATTTATCGACCAATAATATTTTTTATAATTAAACAAATTAATCATAAAATATTTGTTCTCTCTTCAGGCTGTATGACTGAAAGAAAGGTTTAACCGTCATGTTAATTTTTGTGTTTTAAAATTATTTCCGACAAATTTGGCTGTTTTCATTCATTTAACGTTTCTAACTGAATAAAACAGATGGGATCAAAATTGCTATATTCAAAATTAATCAATGTTCTTAAAGAAATTAATTTATAACTTTTTGTATATTGTTGGTCATTGACTTAGTGCATTTCCTTTTGATGTATAGGCAATCAATACATCTGACTTGGGCAGCGGGTTGCATATCCAATTCTTCAATAGCGCTCTAACGCCGCGTTTTTTAAAAAATAATAATAATAAATAAATAGGAAAAAATTCCATGTTTACACCGTTGGCAACAAAGTTAACGGGTCTTGTCGCTCAAACATTGTTGGTGTCCAAAAATGTTGAAAATATTTTGTGTAAACGCGTTTTTAAAGTACAAACTTACACGAAAACAATTTTTTTATCATTAATTTTTTCCCTCATGAACAACCACAATTATTCTACACTATTACCAAACGACCTCACAATTTGTTCACGATGTAAATTATAAACACAGGAACGAGAAGAAACAAAGATAAGACGCGCTGATGAGTCAGTCAGATTATTATGACTGTATTCAACCTTAGATGTACACAAAAAAAATTAATAATCAAACATACTTGCTGTTTATGGAAGGGACAGTCAAATTGAGCGACCACTAAGGATAATTATTGGTTTATATTTTGAAATATAACGAATTGGCTACTGAATACATTTATTTTATTTGTGGAACTTCACAAAAAATGAACAGAAAATATACAAAATATAATAAATAATTCACACGAAAATTTGCATAAAACAAACAGACGCAAAAACGTAACATTTAAATACTGTAAAAAAATTCATCGACATCCATAACTCCGGATTTGACTCGAATCTCCGTTGTTTTTGCGTTATTTTTACGTAACGCCGCTCCACCACTACCCCTAAGAGTGTTCCTCCTCCCTTGCCGAAAGGGGCTGTAATTATACACAAACAACATCGGTAGAAATACTATCAATCTCTTTAACCTCTAAATATCGGCCGTTTTAGAATGTTTGAATATTTCCAGCCCCATCCAACCCGATGATGTTTGTTTACTGGCTGCAAGGAACACTTGAACGAAATTTTGTGAAATTTATTCCACGTGTGTAGATTTATGTGCGTAACATACATACAAACAAACACTCTGTTTTATTTATTAGAAGAAGAGGATAGATTAATAGTAGTAATCCGATTTCCTTCGAGACTTAAATTCAAATTGTTGAATAGTGAAAATATGTCCCATAATTATGGCAGTTTTGCAATCCATTCGCCGTTAAGAGAATGTATGTCAAATTGGTTTTTTTTAGAAAGTAAAAATGCTTGTACTTCATTTCTTAATTAATGTTGTTTTTGTAATATTCTACCCGTCGACACTTCTGTATGGAGTAGAAAATTCTCATGCTCTGATCCCATTTCATTGCACAGAATTGAAGCTAATTTACCATTTAAAGCGTTACATTTAATATAATTTATTATTACTGATTAAGTACGCGATTCAAGTCTGGAAACATTTATTTTGCAGCTGAATGCTGTTGATAAGCGTAAATATCATTGCAGCTGCAGTCACGTCTCTAATTTTTAGTTCCGACTGCCGAATGTTTCCCACTCATGCGACTTAAAATAAACTAAATTGTATATATTATATATATAACCATTTCTGTACACTTCAAACGGGCACAGTTGAAACAACTGGTAGTCTCAAGTGTATGATCATGACAATATGTCCGAAGCTTCCGAAATACGTGATATTTTTGTGACCATATACGGTTTACTTTCTTCAACATTCTTACTGATTCAGCAGTCATCTAAAATTAAGTATTTAAATATTTAGTATTATTTTTATTGTTTGTTAGCGGACCACTAAACTTTTCTTGTGGACCAGCGGTTGTGAAAGTGGATTTTCCCATGTTAAATTAAAGAGAAAATATTTTTAATGGTATTACTTTAATAACATCTCAAAACAATTACATCTGTGTTCGATAATAGACTACAATTACATCTGTGTTCGATAATAGACTACAATTTCGCACGAAATCTACAAATCAAAAGATTCACTACGGTTAAGATCACTTGTTAATGGTAAACGAAGAAATCAGTCCATCCAAGCATATTTAGGTGTGTAGATGTCTTTAATCTTATCGATCGTTGATATGTCTTTGTTGATATTATTTTTCTTGAAATTTATATTAAATAGGGCATCCATGCTTATTATGGAATCGTCTCCGCTTCTGTTTTTCTCCCAGTATTTATGCAAATACTGTTCGTGTCCTGAAAAATAAAAAAATTGTATAACTAAAGTCTAGTCCAGATAAACATTAGCTGTGGTTATGCTGGTGCACAAACCGGGGTTCATTCCAACAGCGGTTAAGTTTATGTGATCTGGTGCATCCTTTAAAGGTCCCAACAAGGATAAAGCCCTGCTAACTCCTGCTTGATTGTGACGGACGTGGTGTTCAACCAGGTCGGCGCCGACAAGTTCGTCGTAAGCTTCCATACGAATCGGCACGAACTTGTTGATAATCTGAAATAAATATTTCTGATTATTTTATGGTTTTTAATTATTCGAAAACAGATGAAAACTTAACTGTACAGAAGTCAAACATCGAAAAAAGAAACTGCCACCATATTTCATAAGACTTTTCTAGAAACAATGGATATTGAATACGTAAAATTCCGTTATTGTGATTTATATATATAGTAATAAGGTTTTTGTGTGCTTATAAAATTATTATACCAAACAGTTTGCTTTAAAAAAAATTTAACTCAGGAAAAATTGAAAGAAAGCTTACATTGAAGCTCCGCCATATTTGTTTATAAGGATTTGGATGGATAAATCCTCGACCGGACAGGGAATCAAACCCTGGTCTATTGCATAGTAAACGGGCGCTCAAAAAACTCTGCTATCCGAGTCGACTCCAGGCTCAGTACGAGATTCATACATCATTTATATATATATATATATATATATATATATATATATATATATAAAGCCTTATGACTTCTCTAAAAATAGCTTTTATTTTAGTATAAGGTACTATTTCATTTGTATAATGTGAAGCAGTATCATAACTGGTTTAAATTTCATCCCCCTTAATATATATATATATATATATATATATATATATATATATAATGTTAATATGCAGAGAATTATTTAATTATTATATAGCTATTGTCGGATCGTTGCAAACGATATTTAGTTGATAAAATGAAAAAATACAAATAAGTAAATTTAATTTTTGTTCTTGTTTTAGATATATAACTGTTGAGGAACGTCATTGATTAATGGCCGCAAATATAATCGACTTTAAACGAATTATATACAGAAAACTATAAATCTTATTAAAGGAAATATTCGGGATAATTATTTTAAAAATCTAGACATTAAATCTGAGGAAGCTTGCCAGTACATTTTCTGAGGAACATCCGTAAATTCTTTTCGAATTTTCTATTTCAATTTGATTGCTGTGACTAGTGTTGTGGTTGTAAACCTGACTTTTTAAGTATCCCCAGAGAAAAAAATTCAGGAATCGAGGGAGATTCACAGAAAATTCACTCCGCATGAAAAAAGTTTTCCTGAAGAAAATCAAATATATTCCTTGAGTATATGCACTGATTGATTGGGATTTATTACTATAAGATCGTCATTGTTGGAAAGATTGGCTTTAGTAGGACGCGGAAAATTAAATATAGAGCAAACGGTGAACAGCAGCTTTTATTAACAGGATTTAACTCTTTATGCATCTGAAATATTACTTTCATTCATTGTACCTCTTTATTGCATTTAAAACAGTGACTCTCGTAATTCTATTCTAATAGTAAAAAAGGGCACGGATTTTAAGGTATATTTATGTATTTATTTCCTTCCTAAATTCGCTAGCACAATATTCTGTTTTTTAAAAATATTATCTTTATTCTTTCGTCTGTGCGTACGGTCTTCCGCCACTTTACATTCTATAAACACTTCAAGTTTTAATATTTAGGGAAAACGAACACTCATCGAGTTTCCTTATATTTACCAACCAACTGCTTTTACTTACTGCATTTGTTTCCATTACCGTAATTATAATTGTGAGTGCTTCAAACGGCGCACTACTTGCCCTCTCATATTTATTTTAAAGTTCTTCACAGATTACCTCTCAGTCTGCTGGAATAGAATTCCTCGTCAAATGCACTTACTTTTTAAGTTCCTCGTTTATATTTTTTTTCAATTTTTATGGTCGAAAATTCACAGCACTAAAACGCACTATCTCAACACAATAGATCATTATGCTGTACATATATACATTAGTTAGTGAATTAAATCTAATTACCTTTGATCATTATTTCACGACCTGCACGTCCAAATAATTTTTTCGTCTGTTTGTAACGTCGTTAATTATTTTTCATAAAATTATATTTCGATAAATATAATCGGTAATGCTTCAATTTAAGTTATAACTTATTGAATTTTGGAAAACAATTATTGTAATATATTATAATTATCTATTTCTCTTTTCCAATAACCAATATACATCACCAGTACTGAATATATATATATATATATATTGGAAAAACGGGCAACTATATTTTCATTATATTTCTTCCTCTACATTATAATTAGCAAATAGTATATTCTGAACAAAATTTGGTGACAACAATATCCATATATAGCAAAAATACCAACAATTTAAGAATAATTAGTTACATTCTAATTTCTGTTTCAAACATTATCAACCCTCAGCATGCCAATATAAACTAACAAAGCTGATCAATTCACAATTATAGTGGTTATAATAAATTTTTATGGCTGCAATATCTAATCATTGAGAAGTGTTCACAAATATTGCAGAAAATTGCATTGAGAAATTACAATTCTAAAATGTCTCTCTCAGTACCCAAACTATTACCCCTGTGAGTCTTTTGGTGAAACTGAGCAGATAGTTATAGTTGTGCTTACCCAAAGAATAATTATGTTTGTTGTTATTCCCCATGAAGCAAGGCACAGCACAGACAATGACTGTACTCCAACCATATACCAACCACCACCTGAAATTTTTATTGTCGATTAAAAATATAACTATGTTTAACTATATTTTGCTAATAAAAATTTAAACACAAATTTTTAACTTTTATCCTGCTTTATAATCATTTTTGAACTCGTGTGCTTGTACAATAGATGTAAAAAGATATATTATATGCATTGATTTTAATTATTTATTAATTTCATATTTGTGATTGCTCTTCCCAGTTTTCTCCATATTTAGCTGTTTAGTTTGGTACCTGAAACCAGTCTTATATTATTTGTCTTAAATATCATTTGAACAGTCAGTGATTAATCAACATGTTATTCATTGGTTGTGCAATGCACATCATGAAACACAGTTTAACAAATTACATAGTTACTCATAATAACCAGTGTCAAGGAATTAATGAAAATTCATTAATATTCCAATAATTTTCCTATGAATTTATTGGTAAACTTTTGCACAGTAAAGAAACCACATCCAAAAAGATGATTTAACTAGAAATTATATACTTTTGTATTACTCAAGCATAGAATAAGAAGTATACAAAATGACATAGCTTTGTGCAACATGAGTGCACATAAGACAACATTAAAGGGTAAAAAAAGGTATTTACCCTTACTTGTTTAGTGAACAAGTAAAAGAAACATATTTCAACTTAAATTTCCAAGGGTGGAACACATGTATAAATAATTTTAAACAGTCGTTTACATAAATTTATAGTATTATTGTACAGAAAAGTTAAATGAAATCCAAAACCTAAATAAAAAACCAAGGAAACAAATGCATTCAGATATCTCACCTTTAAACAGTCCACTACGACCTCGAGTGGTTGTTAGGGGATAGGGATTGTCTGCGAAAAGGCCAACAGCTATTACACCCCATATGGCTGACATTCCTGTTAATTAAACAAAAATTATCGAGAAAGTATCTCCAATATCTTTATTTATTATTAATAATCCCCACCTGGTTCAGAAAGAATTGATTAAAAAGCTAGTAATGAAATTTCTATTATTAAATAATTTAATTTCTTCAAAATTTTCACATTTTACTGTGAAACAAATAATACAAAAAAGGAGATTTTTGTTTATGTTTTCAGCTAATTGCCTCATACTGTTCCAATGAAAGTTTGTCCTTGTTCTACTATATATCATATTGACACTTTTCTATATATGTATGTATAATATACAATTAAATTAGAATAGTATCATGAACACACATACACTACCATGACTCACCATGAACAGCAGATGCTCCAACTGGGTCATCAATTTTGAATTTGTCAAATAAAGGCATGGTGATGCATGCTATTCCTCCTCCAATGAAGCCAATCAATACTGCCTCCCAAGCTCTATATAAGAAGCACCCAGCTGCAACATTTAGTATACATTGTGTTTTACTTAATTTAAAATAATCAATATACTTTTGTTTGATCACTTTATCTTAATGTAAATCAACTGATCATCATACTGAAAAAGTATTAGTGAGTATATTAATGTACTGAATGGTTTGAATTTTGAAAATATTATACAGCTTGAGTAAACTTTCATGAACTTGCTTATTAGTACTCATTTATTGAGGAGAATTCAAAATTTAAAGAAGAATACATTTATTATAAAAGAGAGAGCACTATCTTACATTACCGATAAGTGTATTTAGTCGGTGGGAGCACTATTTCAAATTCAATTTCCTCACTTAAAATAATAAAAATGTTTATAACAATTACACCAAGAACTGCAATGGTAATTATGACAATGACATCACAATCAACAATCATTAATATTATCATTGATCTTAAAATAAAACTCCTTATCACAAGATTTGTTATAGTTAAATATTTATTAGTTTATAAACAGGGTATTCTCTTATGGGCAACAATTGATGTAATAAATGACAGTAAATTAATAGAAATATCACACCACACAAAGTGCATGTTCAATTGTCAGAGATTCTTGATCACAGCTACACAAAGTTGTCATGTATGCGGCTATTAAAAAAAATTCGATTTACACACTAATACAAACCCTGTAGAAATCAATGGTTACTTGAAATATACAAACTCCACAATTTCTGACATTAAAGCAGAAGTATGAAATTTGCTTACCAGTAATAGATACCAGAGATCCAAGAATACTGTTGATGAGATCCATCATGTTAATACGTCCTGAATTCAGAAGCATGGAGTAGATGATTCCCATGGATCCTCCACCAAAGGAGGAGAGCATGGTAAGGACAGCTGCACGTGCAGAATAGTGCCATTTTGCACCACTAAGACCATATGTGCTGAAGAGTAGAAGAATCATTCACATGAAGTGTACCAATTGGTAATTTTTATTAAAAAAATAATTGAAATTAAACATAAAAATTTTCATAAAACCAATTGTTAACCTCTAACGTGATCATTTATCAATTATTGTCAAATATCTGGTGTGTTGCTACAGCTATACTCCAATCTTTAAGCAATGTGTTCTGCATACAACAGATCCATCAATTTAGACCTAAATGTGTGATTTCTAATAAGTGTCAATTGTTTCTTTGTGTCACTTTCTTCATTTTTACATAAGGTCCACTAGAAAATTCATGTTTCACAAATTATCTTTATCAATTAATTTTTTTTGAAATGGTTGACTGGAGGGAGATTTTTACCCGGTCACCATCTCATTGTTCGGAGTGAGGTGTGAGATACTAACCTGCCCGAGTTGAAAGCGAGCCAGCCCCACCACAGGACGAATAGCCCCATGACGGCGTTGACGGGGCACCCCAGGGGCATGTTCGGGACCCCATCGTCATAGCGCCCCAGACGAGGGCCCAGCATCAGAGCCCCCGCGAAAGCTACACATTAAAATTTAGTACTTAAATTGTAGCTAATTTAATTTATATAATACTCAAGTAAATTAAATTTTGTGGCTTATTATTGTAAAATAGTGTGATAAGAGTATTTTAATCCAAAAAACGTGTAAGATGAATTATCGAAATAAATTATGTAGGCTCGTACTCATTCTGCCATGTCAATTTTTTTATTCGTTAATGGTATTTGTAATAAACATTTACGATCAATATAGACTCAACAACGGTGGACGATAATTTACGTCAGTGATCAAAGTTACCAAAGTTAAGAGATGGACACTTGCAATTCCTACAGAAGGAATTTAGGTTTTGGTACGTCTTAAGTGGCGATTTGATATAAATAACAATGTTCTTACTGTTCTGTATAACGACGAAATAATGTTTTATCTAAATTGGTCATTAAATTTGACTCTTTAATGATGACAAGATACAAGTAAGTCAGAATACACTTTCTAAATAGTTATTTGTTTTTTTTTCGTACTAGAAAACAAATATGAACGTTTCATCCCTTATTTTGAACTATGTTATTTTATATGAGGCGTTGCAGAAGAAATGGACGATTCAACGAGCCCAATGCTAATAAATATTTCGAAATTTCCTCAAGATATATGTTATTTATTACGCATTGTTTCTGGGATTTTGTTTTGCGTACACGTTTTCACTTAATATAAGATTCGCTCCAGGTCTGAGTGTTAACACCGATTTGTGTCTCAATTCAGCAGAAATATCTGAAAGTGTTCAGCCCTGGCAGAAATTTGTCTCCCGGGAAATCTTCTCCATTCACCATAAAACAAAGGCGAGTTGGGACGAATACATTATGCGAATTTTTGTTTCGTATTGATTAAATCGTGTGTTATATAATTACCTCGGCTCGTGCAACATTCACATAAAATTTGAAGAAATATTAGGATGTACACTACTTGATGTACCAAACCGTTTTGTTCGGTTAACGTGGGGACGAAAGTGACATATTTGGTTAACAGCGTTAAAATAGGTGTCAGTTAAACTTATAATCTATGTCGCACTAATTGTATATTGAATGGATTGCTTAAAACGTTTAGATAACCGACTAATCACTATGGATAAACTTACGAAAAATCGCTGATTCATAAATTTATTGGCTTTTCAGCTTGCACGTTGGAAATGTGTTAGAGTTGGATTTAAGGGACAAAGTACAATAGATTATTAAATGTTAGCCTTACTTTGAACTTGAAATCAGTTTTTTACCCTCCGTACTTCCTTGCGATAAAATACCTTCCCCATCAAAATTGCATTTTAATGTGACATAACCTTAACACCTGTAATATTTTCAGACCAGTATCATTCTGTGGAAGATCCTGCATCGTTATGCACTGTGATTCGAAATTGATTCTATCGTTCCGCGGATCTACCTACGTCCAGCTTGAAGGCCCTTTGGCCAAGTGCCACTCTCACTCCTCCATGAATTACACTCTACATCAATCATAGAACCTTTCACATCAAGAACGGATTATATAACAACAGCCAGATTTGAATTCCGTTCTTTAGTGAAAGTACTGAAAGTGGAGTAAAGACATTTACAGAGCGTATCTAGGCAACTAAATTAAAATTGGATAATTCCTTCCATAATAATAAGATTCCTCTCAGCGTAGTTTGATTTCTAAGGTAATCATAAATCTGCGAATAATCTGACCCATATGCAAGCAATTTGATTAAAAACTCAATCGCTAATATTGTTGACAGTAAAATGTTAAAAAAATTTGTATTGAAGTCAATATAAATTATAAAGAATTTATATGTAATATTTCTCACTCCTGCACTATGCAGTCGAATTATTAATTTATTAATAAAACGAGCTATTTTCAAAAATAAAAGTTTCAGAAGCATTCGACTATTTCAGCCATATTCATATTTAAAGTAGGAACCATTTGTCATTTTGCACCAGCCGATAGTACATACAGTAAGTTATTGTTCGACACACTTTATTGTACGACGCACAATAACATATCTGTTTAGGCATCTGTCGCTTCGTGGGATGAGTTTGAATATCCCCCCCCCCCCCTGGTAAAAATTTCGTATTCAGCCACGTTGTCGCGAAGTCTTTCACGTCCTCGTCTGAAGCGAATCGTCGGCCTCCTATGTGCCCCTTCAAGTGAGAGGAAAAAAGGCGAAAGTCTCACCAAGTCCTTCACGGCCTCATACAGCCCAGAAAACCACCACGCTGTTGAAGCAGTTTCGCTGGGGCTTCATCGACCACCTTCCCTACAGCCCGGACGTCGCTATTTGCATGAGGACTCGCTCTCTCTGAAAGAGGGTTCTGGACCAGGAGGAGGGAATGTGGTTGCAAGGTCGGTTCAGGGGCTCAAATATATATACGTGTCCCAATTAATCTTGAAGCGACTGTGCAGAATCGCGGTTAGCCCATATCAACGAGTTTAACCGGATGAACGCTGATTTTGTTGTGCCACGATAAATAAAGATTTATTACGTAAACGATGTTTTCGATTATATCAAATTTTTAAAACTGAAACATTTTTTACTACTATTATTATTATTATTAGTCACTTAACACAAAAATCCTACAAACCCGATACTACTTACTACAACACCTTCCAACGTTGCTGTCGCACTATTTACACATGCTTTTGCGTTTTGTAACCCAATAGTAACTCCCCATTTAACATCTTACTCTATGGAGCTTCTCTCTTGTGTCACGAAAATTTATTCCTGATATTCTCTATTAAATTTTTTTTTAAAAATCTTGTTTACAATTCCACCTATTGTAACTCGTATGTTAACTACACGGCTCACTCAACACTCAACAGTATCGCGGCTGATACTATTTATAACAATTACCTCGAATAGTCAATAATACGATGCACTTCATTGACGTAGCATGTTAGCTGGACATTTATGTTAGCAATAAACTGCTGTAATTCCCTGCTCAGCGCATAACTATCATCAATCACTACTCGGAAGCAACTACATGAGCTGGTCAAGCGATCTAGTGGTGTACGATGAAAACCTAACAAAATATATATACATTTCGTTACGTATTCTTAGAAATAAATTCATGTTTTTCTCAAATGTTGAACAGAAGTACGATTATTACAGAAATCTTCTTGCACTGGACCACTTAATTGTTACAATTAAAAATACAGAATTCAGTATTATGTGAGCGTTAAGGATCCGTAAATGATTACTGGACACTTGTTTTAGAGAATTTAGCTTAGACAGTTTTAAAGACTTCGTTGTTTAAATGAACCATTCCTAAAACTACTGGAACGCAAATATTGAAAATATATATTCATTTAAGAGTCGTAACGGAAACAGAACAGTTTTTTAAAAATAAAATATTATATTTAGAAGCAGATTTCAACGATAAATATAAGCTTTATCGCATTAAAGGGTATATTATTTGTTTGGAAACAACGAGAAAGAGTTCAAATGCTGACAAAAACCTACCAAATTTTCTAACGCCAATTTAAGAAATTTTAGAAAATTGTAACAGAACGGTTTGTTATATATATATATACAGTGTTTCATCTAGAGTATAACTTCTATGAATGGGACGTTTGTAATAATGTGTTATATATTTATCAAATTAACAATATACTATCGACTCAAGACAATCGATCAGAGACATGTATGTTGTTAAACAGTTGGCTACAGTGTGTTCATGGAACTAGTTGTATTGAAATGCGATTGTTAATTTTTATGAAATACGGTGAGATTCAATTAATGTATCGGACTCATTACCATTAAGTGTGCGTAATGTTTGGCCTAATGTAACAAATAATAAAAAAACATTACACAATTTATACAAAATAGATGGATAACAGTCGACAATTCAGACACTACATTTGTTGTTTCCATCAGGCGTATTGTGCCAGAAGCACCATTCCATGTAATTCATAAACAAGGAGTCGTAGATATATTACTTGAAGTACAGGTGTCACCATATACATTAGTAGAAGTACTAAGGATAATATACAACATTTCGGAAATTAATCGGATACATCTAATACTTCAAATTCTTCCTATCACAACTATAAATATGTAAAATAATTTGTTTTGTAATAACCACATGTTTTTGTTAGAATTATAAGTCCTTTTTATTCGTTCCACGTGTATATATATATATATATATATATATATATATATATATATATACATACATATATTGTAATAAACAAAATTAAAATAATTAATATAATGGTGCCAAATTGTTGTACACCAAAATATTAAACGGAAATATATCCCAGGGGTCGCCTACGGGCCTCCAATATAAAATAGGAGTTTATAAAATAAACCCAGAAAACTATAAAACTTTTTATAACAGAAGTCAAACACTTATTTACTATCCTTAACTGAAACCAAACAAACACCTTGGACTGTCAAAATTGGTTCCCAAACGGTCCAACACCCTTCAACGGATGCACGAGAGTTCGTGGTTCGTTAATGATCACAACAAACTCCCAACCCTACAATAAGCACCCTTCTCCACTCTGCTACAGCAAAGCTGCATTGCCCAGTGTCACCATAGGAGGTGTGGAGATAGGATTTGTTGGCAGAGCTATCATAGATAGACGGCTTTTCCCGAGATTACCATCTCCCGGGGCCTTTTACCAACTTTGGACTGGCCTGAATCTCGAGTGAGATTCGCTATACCAAAAAAAAAATACAAATTGGATCCACTATAGCACAGAACTGCTTAGGATCGGAATGACTTCAGAACAAAATAAGAAACAACGACCACGAACGACGGCGCACCTGGACAGAACGTCCAACTCGACCAAGCTTTCAAGACACACAAATACCAACAACCACGCGACTGCCCATGGGCGAGACTTCTCCACTACTGACGTTCTTAAACAACAAACGCAACGCGGAAACCTCGCCCGTACTGCCGAAATGAAGACAAAAATATCTTACATACAATATATTCCTTAGTATTCGCTACAATAAATAAATATATATATATATATATATATATATATATATATATATATAAGGATCACAAATGCCTGTATCCAGTATCTGAAAATACGAATGATAAATTAGAGAATACATAAATACATAACTTAGTAAAATAACTGATATACTAAAGTTTAAACAATTAAATTCGTCAAGTTATATATTTAAAAAAAATAGTGCATAAATAAAAATTTAATAATTTAAGGGAAAAATCTACATAATTGAGAAAAGGTAAAATAGTTGGGGGGAATTAATGTTTGATACACAGAGTAGAACGCGAAATAATCAAGAAATAATATTTTCTTTATACTAATTCATTTTAGATACTCGCGGTTGAAAGCCGAATCGTGACCTCAAAAAAAACCTGCATTTTTAATAAAATCATGACCCCTCTCCGTTTTTGAACTAAGGTTCCCACAAGCCGAGGCACCTCGGCCTGTTTTGAGAGGTGTATGCATGTTCCAGGGTCACAGACCTTGGGCATACGGTAAGAGTTGTCCGCTATTCCCATTGGAACAGTCGGCCAGCTGCCTTCTAAACTAGTCGAGGCACGAAAAGGGAATGCTGCGTCCCCACAGAAAACTCCTCTCCCGCTATCGGAAGGGCGCGGGACAAGTACCCAATGCCCGACCTACCTGATGCAGGTTTTCTAGGATTTGTCCTACATTACTTTTAGGCGAATGCCGGGTAGGATCCTTAAACTATAGCCCGGGGGCCCTAGTTAACCCTTGGATACCTTCCTCTACCCTTCCGCATCCCCCTTTTCAAATCCCTTCCTATGCTATTAAAAGGGAGTTGCCACCATATGGATTACACTCATTTAGCCTGTTGCCCTAAAAATATTTAAAATAGTTAATTGGATAATTGTTAACGTATTTATGTAATGATATCCTTCAAGACAAAATTCTCGTCGCTAAAATTACTATTCTTTGATAACAAGTATAACATTTATATATTCATATATAAATAATTTACTGTGTCTGAGAACATTTGGACACTGAGAAGTGGAAGTATCTCGTTATAATTATAAGAATTATATATAAAAAAATAGGATTACAGAAATATAAGAATTTGTGAGCAACCTACTTCAGAATAACTGATAAAAAAAGCATATGTCAGATTGATTAACAAAAAAACAATGAAAGGAGCGGATTAAATCCCAGTGTTGTGAGGTACGTTAGTATTCCGCAGGTTGCTAGTCTTGTCCTAATTAAATTGCTTTTGATAAACGATTTTAAAACAAATAATTGATTGCTAAAAATAAAGTAACTGTGGAAATGATTCATTCAAACCGCCGTCGTGTTTCTTCTTCCTCCCAAATTTTCTTTGGGGGGGGGGGGGGGCTAATCTGGTATAACTGGGTTGTGACGATCTTATCATTTATTCCGTTGACCAGACTACAGCGATAAGGTCATTCTGTAAATCCAGAATAAAATAGATGATCATTACCTGAGCTACCGCCGATGAGGTGCACAGGTCCTGATCCAGCAATGTCCACCACACCGAGGCGATACAGGAAGCCATGTTCGCCCCAGACCCAGCCAGCGGGGATGCAATACACCACCGTATTCACAAACGAAAAGATGCAGTACGCCTTGAAGCTGCATCTGCAAACATAACAAAAAATGTTTCAATTTAATTGGTTACTTGCAGGTAGTGATCCCCGCGGGGAAGAATACAATGTTCTGTTGGCACAAATATTGATCTATGATGTATAATATATATTATGGTAATTAAAAACATGTAATTATTTAATAAACAAAATTTTATGATTTTCATTATCGACGGCATAAATATGAGGATTGTTCACAAGAATATGGAGCCTGTAATGCTTGCTTGCTAAAGTTGCATTGTATCTACAAGATTATTGAACAGATACCATCTTGACGAATCACGACAGCAAAAAATTTTATTAAAAAAAGTTTGAGAACTGTGTAGGTATGGCGGACAAAAAATAAAAATTATGAGGTCATAAGGTGGAGAGTAGCAGAATACGAACAGGTTGTGGGGAGCAGAGAACAGAAAGTATTAAGACAGAGCTGAAGAGTCAGAAAGGAGTAGTGAGGTCCTTTGCTTGAAGCCGGCAATGAAAGGTATGAGTGGATTACTTTACCTTTCTGCCATCGCACCGGAGACTATAGTGGTGGCGGTGGTGGCGAAGGAGAGCTGGAAGAGGAAGGCCGCCATCACAGGGCCCATCAGAGGGTCTCTGTTGTCGGCGTCCAGCATGAATTCCCCGACACCCATGAAGGGCGTCGTGAACGGTCCCTGACCGAAACTCAGTCCGAAGCCGAACAGCCAGTAGCTGAAACCCCCGAAAACCACGTCCACCACGTTCTTCATCATTATGTTCACTTCGTTCTTCACGGACACACACCCAGACTCCAACATTCCGAACCCTGCAACGATTTAACATCAAAGTAATTGAGAAATTAGAAAAAAAAAATATTTTGTGAACAATTTTCTGTTGTAGTAATTTGTAAAACAGATACCATTTTAGTGATGTGTCGATTTATTTCGATACTCTGCTTTTGTTTACAAAACTTTTATAGCGAGGGCTAACAGCGTCCGTATATTAACCTACGATCCTGGCTCAGTTTTGACAAACCGCCTTATCCTTTCGTCAGTCATGATATTTTCCAAATATTGTTTAAATTACGATTTTCCGTAATTTTTAATACGTTATTTCAATTCCAGAGTATTTCTACCAGTATAGTAAGACCAGTTTGGATTCACCACAGTTAGTATTTTTCTGATGAATTATCCGGCAAAGAACAACTCATAATAAAACTCTGAATCGTGGGGGGGGGGGAGGCGTTATAACAATATTACTGTATGATTATTAAGCTGAAGTAGTAAAATCTGATGTATTTCAGCGTGTACGATTTATTCTCAGAGTTTCGCTAAAGTTCCATAAATCGTTCATGAAAAGAAAATTTTTATAGTTTAAAAATGGTATAATTAAAATCCAATATCAGAAAGTTTACTTCTCTTTTTAGACATGATCACAAAATTTATGTAAATCACAAATCTCTCCATCGGCCATATTTAACTATTTGCGGTTGAACAGATGCCTAAACGTTATATTTTCGTCTCAACAATATATTGAGTAATAATTTGATAATCCTCGGATTTTTATATAATTACCATGGACATTTATTGGTCCTGGTTGGGAAGGGAAGAAACATTGAAGGGCGTCTGTGACGCAAAATGTCGGCACGTCTGTTGACTGCGGGCTAGATTCTAAGATTAAGAATTCTGGAATTGTTGGAGTTGAGTCGGGGCCAAGAGGAACATTTAAGAAGGGTTTGAGAAATGGGGTAACAGGGAGGATAAAGAAATAATTCATTCGTTTAATTTCTAGAAGCAATTTGAGCTTGAATAACGATAACACACTGGTTCAATAGACGTAGAACAGAAGAATCAAATAAAGCAGACAAGCACTGTGTAGATATGAATTTTAAACGTAAAATTTACAGAAATTAGTAAGAATACGCCATTTTATTTTTGTTTTAATAACCTTTTATTTTTCTAAATTTAAGTAATACCTCATTACAAAATGTCTGATGTTCCACTAAAAATAACTGTGATCGCTTACGCGTTTACCTGTCTGCATGGTGAATATGATGAAGGACGAAGTCATAACCCAGTTGGTATCTTCTTGGGTTAGATCGAATAAACCAGGAACACCAGCGTGACTGGAGTTCGTAGAGTTGCCATCCATGGTCGAACCGGTATTGCTTCTCTACTTAAGCAGGCGCATTCTTTATTCACGCCTCCTTTGGAAAACAGGATGAAAATTTGATGTTTCCTTTGAACAGATTTGATCGATAGCTGCAAATTACGCCTCGAACGAAGACAAGGTCCGGCTTCGGTGTTATTGACAGCGCATACATCAGATCCTAGCAGCTTTGACACTGCTTCTCCAAGACAATATTTGGAAAAGTAATCACCGAAGCAAAGAAAATCCAATCTCACCAAATTTATTGACTTCACAAACTTTTGTCGTCTTTAAGTAATTTACTTTTGACATTTAAACCTCGCGGTACATTTAAATAACGTCGCGGGGATAGAAGGGGAATAAACGTTCAAATAGTTTTTGTCATATAAATTTCATAATAATAGAAAATAATCTTATATTTCACATAATTAAACGGTTCAATTAAATATATATTTCATGCACTTGTCATAAACCATCATAATTATCGAAAAATACACAAGAAATATATAAATAAAATATAAATATTACGGAAATTAACGTAATTATTTCCGGAATAGAAGGGTATGTTTTATTTGTTTTCAAAATTATTTTCTGTGCTTTCATCAGGTTAACGTCTTTATTTTATTGAACATTGTTACTTCATCTTTTTACCTTGAAATATTAATTTTCAAGGTCAATAAGGACTCATCTAAGAATATATAAATATACAATTTGGAGTGCTCAATGCTATATAAATTACTAATTGTAAAGTAGCTTTTCCTCTTCAACCGATCTGACCCATTTAATTTCCAACAGCTTATAAATTCTGTAGGTACCCTTTTCTTCTTCGTGTCTACTTTATTCGACTGCAGTCTATGTCTAGCTTGCGTATTGGCTTTCAAAAGCTACAGACTATAGAGAAATGGACGAAACTCATAGAAAAATGTACATTCCATAATAGTACTAGGACGTTGATGATTGGGAATAATTTAAACTAGTGGAGTGAGCCCATTTCCTTGTTTCAACCACTGTTTCACCTGAAAGAAACTGCCTACTTTCACACTCACCATTGTATTCCATGTGGTCAACTTCATGAAACGCATACACTTTCTGGTATCTTAAATTGTCGTAGGATCTGTGCTAGATTATCAATATCAATGGAGTCATAGGCTTTGCTGGAAGTCAATAAACAGTTGTACTGTATCTATATTACATTACCAAACCTTATCAAACAACTGTTTCACCCTAAATATCTTATCTATAGTTGACCTGCCCTTCCTGAAGCCTGCCTGATGTTATATCCCAGAATATCTTCTGTCAGGGGTTCCACATTGTTCTTCAATATAAAAGTAAACAGCAGCTAAATTTATAAGAATTGTTAATTAGAAATAAATTGACAAGAAAATGTGTGTACTAAATTTACCTGGTATTACGCTAGTTACTAGTTCATTCCCTATGGAATTACCCAAAAAATATAATTCCAAAACACAGTAACAAATTATTTATTTTAATTTGTGACTCTTATGGATTTTACCAATTTATGAATTTTCCTAGTGGGTGTTCTTTTTACTTAAATATTATTTTTACAGAATGAATTTCATATTTGTATCACAACTTTTGTGTGCTATATTCACTGCATTAATAAACTTTTCAAATCTTTCTTTGTTTAGTTAAGCTTAATGGCAATATTTCAAATGTGTAGAAGATAACATTGATAAAATAATAATCACTTGATAATATAAACTGTGCAAATTTAAGTTTGGCGGAATTTAATTGTCAGCATTATAAATGGAGTAAGCTGTCAAATTTCATGCTACACATATTTAGCATTAATTAAAACTGTTTTTATTTACTGCCAGTACATTTTTCAATTCTCTCTGATAACAGAATGTGTATGTGTAATTTTAAAATGTAGACTTATTTTTGTAATATTAATTTTCAAACTTGTATGGGACTTGTTATTTACATAGGTATTTGAAGCAAAGTCTTATTTTAAAGTGTTTATAACATTTTTGTGGTTTGTATTAATCACAGATGAAAAAAAGATTCTTTGGTCAAACTATACATTAATTTAGAAATTTACCTTATAGGAATAGCTGTATAAATTAATATCTACGTATATTACAAATTCATAAACTCCTATTTAAAGTAAACACAACATGCCATTCTGTTAAGCCAGAAAATTAAAAACAATGTTTTCACCTTTGCATTCCAATTTTGGCGAAAAATAAAAGTAGAACAAATGTGTATGAATGATGTTGATACAATCATTGTGTATTTTATTAATGGAAATTTTGTTGATACACTCAAAAAAGTGAATTTGTTATTATAGTCATTTGTCTTTAGAAAGTGGTTTTCTAGCAATGAATTATTTTTTGGTGCCTCATTGAATATGTACACATTTACATAGAGCCACTAAGTACTTGTAACTTTGGAGGTAATCACTTGAATCCTGATTATACATAATTTAATACTGGAAAGATTCCTCAACATACACATGCACTCAATTTACCAGGAGTTATGATTCCATAAGCTAGTCATCTGATTACATAATGCAAATTTCACTTTCTTCCATTTGTACTATGAGATTCTTATGTATGTAATAGGTACTCATTCCCCCTCATATTATTTAACAGTAATGTTCAGTAATCATTTCAATTTTACATATTCACTTGAGTCTAATTCAAATAATCTTGGGTACTTGCCATCTAAAAATTTCACTAAATTATTTTTATAAGTTTGTTCAAATTTGTTTCAGTTTGAAATTTAGCTGTATTTAAAAACTATGAGTATCTCAACAAAAGACAGCTGTATATTTAGATCAACATGTGATACTTTATTGAAAGACACTCTATAATTATTCAATGATCACTGTACCCAAAACATATATATTATAAGTTAGTAATTTTGACAACCCCAGACTAGTCATTGAAATGTAGCTTAGTTTTATTGTTTTTTTAGATGTCCCAATATTGAAATGCATATTCACAAAAAATTTAAGGAAGGAAAAAAACAGAAGGGGATTGAAATTAAACACATTTTTATGTTTTCTTTCAAAAAATAGCTCAAGATATATTTTGTAAAGAACACGTACAAAGTCCAGCTGAGAATCTTGAAAAATACAACAAAGTTAAATATTTAATTAAATTCACACAATGTCATAAAAAGATATGTTAGTTAACAGGAAAGAAATAGTTTCAGTAGTCTTTTTTTCACAGTTATACTCGAGGAGGTACACTTAAAGCACCTCATTCCAAGTCTTGATGCTCCAGCTTAAACTTAGATGTATGCCTAAAAAATAAATAATATTACATATTTAGGAAAATAATTTGTTTCAACATTATTACAGCAGTTTTTAAAATTAGTTTACCATTGTAAATTGAAATTATCACTTTAATTTAGTCCACGTGTTCAGTTCTTAATAGATATATAAAGTGACTTTCTACCTCAATAATTAGTTCTTAAACAGTTTATGTGGTGTCAAAGTTGAACAATTTGATGTTCTGCCCTCGAAATAAGTTGTCTGAAAAGTTTGTTCTAAATTTATATCTTGAAAAACTTTAATAATCTGATGTTGTTTTACATATACTAATGCTACCATGAGATCAGAAAATAACTATTGTGTGTTCGAAAGTGAACCAGTTTTTAGTTTAATATATTTAATGTAACAGACTTCCTATATTTATTAAAGTAGATCTTTTAATGTGATTCCATTTGTTAGTCTTTCAATTAACTGAAATGAATCCAATAAATGGAATTATTTTCATTTTATTATTCACATGTAATTTACAGAGAGTAATTGTTCTAAATTTCTATCCTTATAATATTACTATCCCCTAAATTGTATGAAGGTAAATAACATTACCTGAAGTTGTGTCTGTGTCTACGGCCTAGGTTTCTTTTGTCAGGTACTGGTGATGGTTCAGGAGATGTACTTGATTCTAGTCCAGTCCCTTGGCCCTGGTACAAGATAGCTGTTTAAAAAAAAACATCGTGGGTTAGGATTTACAATGCCTTATAAACGGACAAATAAATTGTTCCACAATATTTCAAGGGTTATAAAATCAATAAACCTATTATTACTAGCCTCACACACAAACATGATTGTAAGATCATTCAATTTTGTGTGTGAAATTGTGAACAAATTTGTGTGAAGTATAACTTATGTTCATTCAATTCATAATTTCTTGGATTGTTCCTTGGGAACCTTTGTAAAAGGTGTCTCTACTCAGAATTATACTCATCTGAATTATTTGGTGTTCTTATTTGTCATATTTTTCACACCTATAACTGTAATGCTTTTGTGAGATAAAACCATTTTTTTTGTAGTTTCCATCAGAAATTTAATTTTCCCAAAGGTTTAATTATAAGATTAATGTTTGGTAATTGTATGTCCAAGTTGGTGGTGACCAACACCTTTAGAAATTTGAAGTGTTATACGTAGGCAAGATGAGTTTTTGATGAAAAACAAACAAGTAGTTTGTTCTAATGCTCTATTGAGATCTCATTAGGATGTAGCAGAATACTTTTGCAAACAACGGTGAACCGACAAAAAACATAAAACTGGGGGGAACATTAACATTATATATAATGTATAAGAATATGATATTGCTAAAAATAATTGCAATCTTGGTATGACAGTCCACAGTTGGCTGGTGCCCGGATTGATGTAACACTCCTATCTGAAGAATGAGGCTGAGAGTCTTCAAAAATTTGAAGAACTTCCTTCGGTTCCCTGTGGCTACACCGTACTTCAATTTCAGGTAAGCCAGAAACTATCTTCCCTTTCCATACCAAAATCACAATTACATGATGTTTTCAATATCAACTATTGTATTATCCATGTATTATTTGGTTTTCCTTTAGATAAAATATTAAATGCCTTGATTATGGCTGGAAATATAAAATATCTCTGTATGTTTACAGAAAAAAAAACTAAGGAAATATTGAATAGTATAATAGGTAATTTATAATTAAAAATAAAGTTTAAAAATTATGTTCATAAATTGGACAGTTAAAGTGAAAACTTACTTTCAAGGGAAAGTACTTCTCGTTCCACCCTTGAGTTTCCTGATACTGGCAGACCAAGAACACTTGTATCAATGCGAAGGTCTGCTGATGTTGAATAATCAGAGCTTCCTGAATGGAAGCATTTTGATTTATTGTTTGTTGCTAGTTTTGTGTAGTCATCATGTGGATTAGCCTAGGAAAATAAAACTTTTGTTCATAGGAAATAAAAATTAGAACAATAATTTTACATTTAAGAATTCACAATAATAAAATTATAATTTCTATCATTTAACTAATTATATTTTATTTTTTATATTGATGGATTTTCATGAAGTATATAAGAATCTATTAAAACTACATAAAGACTATAGTTATAAGACCACATCATGTTTATATAAAGCTGTAATTCTGGTATGAGTGAAAATACCCATAGATATAAAACTTCTTTCATATTGCTTCTTTTCTAAAATTCTAATTTAAAATACCATATACTTCTATTAATATTATTTATAAAAATAAGAGAAATTTGCTAATTATAATATTTGTTAAGTATCAATTACAGTGGTTTATTTAGTAAGTTTCTATAAACAATAAAACAGCTACTGCCAACATGCGAAATTATATTTAGCTATTTCATGCAAGAATATAAATATGTTAACACATACTCCCTTCAATTTCATTGTTTCCATAGCTGCCAAATGGTGATCATGGTACAAAAAGGTTTGTATGTGGGCTGGAGGTGATACTTGTTGACTTTGAACATGAAATGTTGCATATGGAGAAATATCTTCTGCATACTCTAGAAAGAAAATAGTCTAGCGTTAATAATATTTTTCTTATTTAATATGAATTAATTCTTATATTTTCATTAACTAATCTAATATTCATATTTATCTGAGTATTAAGATATATAGTCAGTTGATTGGTTAGTTGTTTTAATTGCATTATTGAAGGTAGTATTTATTAATATTATAATTATCAGACCATACAGTGGTTACATATATTACAATTGAATTATTGAGATATTACATAGTTCATTATACATCTTCATAACAGTTAATTGTTGTCAAGAATTTCATTATGCGTTTTTGATATTCAGATGGGTGGTTGATCAAGTTTGGGTGTCGTCTCCCAGACATGTCTGCCGTGGTGTAATTTTCGACATGTTTTTATCATATGCCCCTGGGTGATGACATTATTACAGAGTTCACAGATTGGAAGGGGACTATACAAAAATATGTGGGAGTCACTCTAATTCTTGTGAGGACCACTTAGTCTCTTCTGGATAAGTTATTGTTAAGAAGAATAGTTTACAAATTGCCTAACATTATATACAAGCTATATCTTTATATTTGTTTGTATGTGTTTCCTTCCCAGTTCTTGCATGTATTTAATGATGTCAAGTTTTATGTACACCAAGTCAATCTGCATGATTGTTTTCTGTTTTATGGTCTGATTAATGATTACCTCTCAACAGTTATTCAGTCAATTCATATATGTTACCTGGAATGTGATCTGCCATGTGTGGACTGATTCCTTTATGCACTGCAGCATAGTATTGTTCTTTCTTATTTCTACTGGCTTTGTTTTCTAATGCCATTAACACTTGTGGTTGTGCTTCACCTTCATTTTGAGGTCCTGGAATAAGATAACTCATACTACTATGACTATTAACATTATATGAAACATAAAAATCATATGTATCTACAATGCACATATAGACTATATTTATTAATTCAAAATTATTGTTAAAATTTTAACACACAAATTAAAATTATTGAAATGGTATTGAACTATTTAATGAATTAATAAGTTAACAATAGCCACTATTACTTTGCACAAAACAAAAACTGTTACAATATACAAATAATTTTACAATGATTTTATTGAATCTTTCATTTGTTAGGTTGTCGTGTGAGGCATATATATGATAAGGTAATGCAAAAGAGATTTCATGGTGTGGAATTTAAATAGGACAGAATGGAAGAAATATTATAGTATATAACTAAGATGCAAACATTTAATTTCTAGCAATAAAACTCACTGACCTAATTTTAATTAAGAACAGGCTAAAACTAATTTTACCAACAAGTTTAGTTAAATCCAAATTTCCTAGTCTGTGTTTGATTAATAAATTAAAAATTATTCATATTATAAACTATATTATTAAACTGCAGAAATTCAAATTATAAAAATCTAACAGATGAAAACTATGTGAATTAATAAAATTACAGAGGAAATAAATCCTAAAATATTTTACAGTACATAATATTTAGTACATTTCCCTAAATATTTCAAACCTAAATAGAATAGATTATGTAATTTCCTTGGATTATAAAATGAACTGTTATTAGTTACATATATACATACTTTTATGAAGGAAGATACAGACACCTGCTGCTGAAGCTACCAATGCCAGCACCAAAACAAACACAGGAACAACTACAGCAACTTCCATATAAAATGGAACTTCTTCATCAATATTAACAGAACCTTGTTCAGGTCCCAAGGGTCCTAAAAATTTTTAATTAGTTGATTAAGTGACTTTTAAGATTATGTAAATACGTAACATTTAATTCATTTACTAATTTATTAAGACATAAGGAACCTGAGATATAAATACCAAAACCTTTTTACCTAATCACATTTAGATGCTTTTCTAATTCAATTAATATTGTCATAGTAATGTATTTGGTTATGATCCTTATGTTTCAAGTTAGTATTAAACATGAAGTAGAGCACATAAATTGAATAAAATATAATAATTACATAAAAAACAAGTTTGAGAAATAATATTGTTGAAGGGTAAATTCAATTACTACAAAGATATGTTTATGAAGCAAATACACCTGATGATATATCATTCCCAATTACATTTTCCCAAGGAAGCTAATAATTCAAATATCTTTAAAAATGAAGCAGCACATATTTTAAAGTTTTTAAGGAGCTATATGTAATTTTTAATAGTTTAAAAAAAGTATCTTTAAAAATTACAACTTGTTCCTTTCAGTACCATTATTAAAATAATTTTCAACTTAAATTTATATTCAATATTGTATATCATAGGATTGACTTCCTTATACCTCCAATGAACTGTTGTGTCACAACAATATATTCTGCAGTTGTGGATCCAGCGCTGTTCACAGCTGATACTCGAATAACATATCTTGTTCCCGGCCATAAGCCCATTATAACATGGGTGTCTTTCTTCAAGAAATTGCTTCCAGCTGCAAGGAAAATAAATGTATAATGTATCAAGTATATAACCAAGTAAAAAGCAAATAATATGGTAACATCAAATCGTTTATCACAAAGAATATAACTAGAAGAAAATATATTATATGTAAAATATTTGATTAATTTTAATCCAACGTAGTTTAATCAATGCCCATATAATTGTTGGGGTAATACTAAAAGTTTTAGTATTGAGTCCTTGTATCATGCTAGATTAATTTCCAAAATGATAAATTTACTAGTTCATGATGCTTCAAAGATGCTTCATGAAACAGCTGAAAAGTTGGTAGGCCATATCCTTTGACACAGTGGACTGTTAAAGGAAATAATTGAGTGAGCCATAGAGGGCAAGAATGGTAGAGGAAGACCCAGACTGGAGTATGTTAAACAAATAATTAAAGACATGAATTGTACTTCATATTAGGAACTGAAAAGGAAGGCAGAGAGGCGAGAAGAATGGAAAGCTGCTGCCAACGAACCTCACGACTGCTGACCTAACAGAGAGGAAATTATTTTATAAATAAAATGGAAAAAAAATGAAACAGTAGATGAAGAATGAACAACAAGAACGAGGACACACAATGAGAGCGTGGATACACAGAGTCGCCGTGTGAGCATGCCCATTGTCGTAAATGGTCCGTCAGCCGCCTGCAGACTTTAAAGACTCAGACCGCCGCAGGTCCCAAGCGACTCATTTCGTGAATCGCAGACGTGTCGACGACGTTACTCGCCGTGTGGCTTTGCGCCCACGGTCGGTTTGACTGCTTCAGACGTGACTCGCAGACACGGAATCGCCGTGTGAAAGGGGCCTAAGAGAGTAAAATTTCTTTCGGTAACCTTACGACAGTCTGAAATCTCCCGGAGTGTTATGAGAATTAAATATACTCCTGTGGACGAGTACGACATGGGGATTGTAAAGCTCGTGGACAGATATGACACTGGCCTGGTAGAGGGTGAATATGTGGAGGTGTAAAGTAAGCATCACTTATATATGGAAATCATTTTTTTTAATAAATGTTTTATAGCCGAACAGATGTTACTTTGTTGATGATCCTCGTATAATTTGTACTCCCCCGTCACTGTGCCAGCTTCATTTGTCCTACTCTCGTTTGGGCGAGTTATACCTGTTATCCAGTCTTCCTGGGCGTTGTCCCTGTACTCGATGGTGAAAGAAGTAATCGGGCAGCCGTTGTCGTGCCAGGCCTTAATGTTGAGAGCGATGGTACTGACGTTGGTCGCCACGAAGTCGGCATAACTGGGTTTGAGCGGGCGGAATCCATCGGTGCGGGTCACGAGGAGGTCGCTGGGCGCCCCGCTGCCGATGGCGTTGAAGGCGAACAACTGCAGCTGGTACTCTGTGCCGCACGTGAGGTTCCTCAGAGCGTACGAGAGAGCGTCACGAGGCAACGCGCGTTCCTCCCACTCGCCACTCGCTTCCCTGCGGAAGTTGAGCATGAAGCCGCGCACGGCGCTGCCGCCGTTGGCCACCGCGGCCCACTCCAGCCGGATCCAGGAGGTCCCCACCGCGGACGCCTGCAGCGACGGTGCCGACGGGGCCACTGTAAACACCGTAAGAAATGCAAGGCACAACGTCGCCTTTGGAGACTAATATAACTGAGTTGAGCAGTGCAAGGTTCAAAGAGAATACGGAACGAAAGCCACGTCATATCGATTCTGGGCACGTGCCGATCGGGACGCCGATGTAGTAGCACGTACCGCAACTAATGACATGTGCTCTCCTACCCTACATGAATATACACACGAGGTGCTACACAAAATTCCCAAGAATTGGCATATACCATTCGGTAATACAAATTTCTGAGCTAGTTCGGTGGGTCTATGTGTTTCCTTGACATGATAACATTATAACAGACAAACTTAAAAAAAGAAATGAACTTAAACTAAGTAAAATTTAATTTAAAACTGCAGAACGTTTCGACGCCGATTAGCGTCTTTTTATAAACAGCGAATAACTTAATACTGTAGTTGAACAACAAACTAAAATCAAAGAGCCAAATAATTTAAAACAAATCATCAAATAACTTGTTGAGACTTCCTGTGTCGTGTCTAATATTAACAGAATTTATATTATTTTCAATATACATTTCGAAAATTAATATTTCCGAATAATATGGTTCTCTGTCTAAAATAGAAGTGTTGTCAAATTCATGTTTGGTGATTGGACCATGTTTACAAGATGACAGTTTAAAATTAGATTTATGTTCTTTAATCTAAAAATCTAAATCTTCAATTTCTGGTATCATTAAAGGACACAAATATCATATTAATAAGTTTCCCACCACAAATGTTGTTTATAAAATTAAGTACTCAAACTGTGACTTTTGTTATATAGGCCAAACGAAAGGAATTTTATATTAAATATAAATGGGGCTAGTAAAATGACCTTGAGAGGTTTTCATTTTGAGTGTAGGTCGTTGCATTCACAAATGTTGTTGGGGTGTGGATAAATTCAAGGCCTAAACAGTATTGGTTCCACACAATTTTAGATCATGTGTTGAAAGAATCAAATGGTGATTTTATAGGTTTTCAATCAGGTACTGAGAGGCAGTTAAGAAACGTGAGTGATAGGCGGTTCAGGAACGGGAGTTATAGGCAGTTTAGAAACGGGAGTTAGAGGCAGTTGAGTTCGAAGTTACTATAAAAATTCAAGAGATTTGTTCTGTACGTATTGCAATATGTAAATATGTATCCGTTTAAGTTGAATTACATTAGAAACATCTCTTTAAGAAGATCGATTTTTCTTTCTTGCTAATAAAGGTTATAATCGGCTAACCACAAAATTTTAAAATTTAAATAATAATTATAGGGATACTTTGTTACTTTATGTTCATATATTGATGCAAATGTACGAGTATATTGCATTTTGTAATGACTATTTTGTTAAAACATTCTTTGTTTACGGCCGTATTTATATTTTATATGTAGTATCGGTTCATTATTGAAAGGTTGGCTTAAATTTACTTTTTAATTACAGTATATATATATTAACTGGAAAATATTTAAAACTTTTGTTTGGAACAAGAGTAAGACATAATCTCTGATATTAGTTCTGAGCTCAGTCGCTTATTTTAGCGCACGCCTTAAATATCGATTCATAAATTCCCTAAGTAGATAATTTGCTTAAAGTTTCAGACCGCCATCAAAGTTTCATATTCCAGCAATCTTTAATAATCACTCTCGTTGGTGCGGGACGTAGACCACGATCGGAAGCGATGCCGTAGGGAAAACGTTACCCGCACTGCATATTAAAGCAAGACAAGCTGCTGACTTTCTGTTTCTTGACACTTGTTGCTCAGAATAGCGTTCCGGGACAACTCTTGTGACGTGTGTCTCACTACAGAGCTTATTTTCTAAACGTCGAGTCTGAAATACAGCGTTGAAGGGAATCTCGGGGGGAAAAAAAGAGTGTACTTAAGTAAACGTTCAGTCAAAAGAGAAATTCCTCTAAAAAATATTGGTATTTGGTTTTCTCTGTTCGTGAGTGTTGAATTGGGGAATGTTAAGGAAAACGAGACGAACGACTGAGATTCTTCTGCCCCCTCTATAAATATTTCTTTATTGACCAATTCACAAATATTTTCAACACACAAAATAATTTATTGTGCTGCTGTGAAGCAACGTCGATTATCCTGTTAAAGGACATCTTCCACGCTTTCGCGTATCATTTACCTTTAACATGAAAATGTATTATTTGAATGAAAGCTCGTATAAATCGTGACAGTGCCCGGCGAAGCGACTCGATACTGCATTTTCAAAGCATCTGAATGGGTAGATCTTATTTGTATATAGTGTAAAACGAACCACGGTGAAAGTTAATTCATGATTCGTGTAAAACTAACTATTTTTATCTGATTCCTCAGATTGATTACCCAAATGTTGTTATAATAATAGGAAAGGGATTCTCACATTATAATCTATCTAAAATTCTAATAAATAAAGCAGTGTGTTTGTATGTATGTTCCGCGTACTAATCTACACCCGTGGAGCAAATTTCACCAAATTACGTACACGTGTCCCTACGACCAGGAAACAAACACTGTTTGGGTGAGACACGTCTACCATCCCCAAGAGCGGGAGTGGAAATATTAAAACATGATTAAACGGCCGGTATTTGACCGATGTTATGTGTGTATAATTTCAACTCCTTTCGGCATGGGAGGGGAGCACACTTAAGGGTGGGGGTGGAGTGGCGTTATATAAAAATAACGCAAAAGCAACCGAGACTGGAGTCAGATCGGCGGTTATGGATATGTGATAACCCGGGCAACACCGGGCAGCCAGCTAGTTATAAATATAATCCGGAACGATAATTAGCCACTGCTTTTTAATGGAGAGTAACAATTAATTCCGATAATTTTAAAATATTTATTTCATGTGACTCTCGACCAACATCCGATGCTGTTCAATTCTGCTGACAGTGGGGCAGAAGTCCTTCGGATGTTACGTCTTAACGTTGTTGGAGACATCGGTTGGCCAGCTGTAAGAGAATTTAGATTTTTTTCGAGACGAGTAGGCTGAGCTCCAGATGTCATGGACAATGTGTTGAGGGACGTTAGAATCTCAAATATTAAATTTCAAATCAAGCCCAGAAATTGAAATGGTTTTTTCGAGGCGGTGCCTACCTAAGACTCTGAGGAAGTAGACTATCTTGTCAGAGCCGTTGGCGTTGCTGACGGAACAGGTGTAGTTGTCCTGGTGCTGGCGCTGCACGTCGCTGATGGAGAGCGTTCCGTCCACGTGGACGCTGAAGGCGGCGCCGGACACTGGCGTTCCATCGTGCGCCAACCACGCGTGCTCGGGCGTCGGGACGCCCACAGCCAGGCACGCCAGCTGCACCGACGCCCGTCGACGGACCAGTACCGTCTGTCCGAACGATATGACGGCTGCAGGAACTGAAATGAAATTGAGTGGTCTGAACGGTTCTTCCCTCAACTTCGAGTACCGACTAGGAAAACGGAAGCTTCCACCTGCAAAATTAGTTCATTAAACATAAAATTTACTGTTATCTCAAACCAAAGTAGTTTCATTACTACTGTACACAGTTATTGCTTCCAGGGTTCCCACATCCGTGACATAATTTCAAATAGTGACTATTCCGTTGACATTCCACTTGCGTAATATCCAAACTCTGAAGGGTTTATGCTGGGAAAGTGACACAGAGGAATGCTGTCAGCCTCACTGAATGTCAATGCCTGCGAGATCAGTATTTCTGGAGACGTGAGATGTGTTAGGCCTGTTTTGATCCGTCGAGATTAATAATCGTGACGTATCAGTTATATTGAGCTTAGTTTATTGAAGTACGAAAATACGTCAGTGCTCGTTCAACTCGCACCGGAGAACAGAATCTTCGAAGGATAGAGTGGACCAGGGACATGTTTAGGCGTGGCGAGGATTAGCCACAAAGGTAACCAGCATGGACGTTCAACGTGGGCCGGGATTGTTTTTTATTCGAAAGAGACTCGGTTCGACTGGAGAACGGAATTCACTCACTAATAGTTGCATGAATTCAAATTAAGATAAGCTAGGTTTATTACTATGCAATCAATTTCTTGACGCGTTATTTACCTCTCTGTGAGACAGTGGCGTACACCACGTGGGTGCTCTGACCCTCGCCAACCTTGGTGAAGGCCGTCACCCAGAACTCGTACTCCTCGTCCTTCCTCAGGTCGCCGACCTCGTAGTAGGTGAGCGCAGGGGACAGCTTCCTTTTCCACGAGTTCCTCTCGTGGCCTCGTTCCAGGACCCGGGAGTAGAGCGTGTAGCTGATGAGAACGCCGTTGGTTTGCGCTGGTCGGAGCCAGCTCACCACCAGCGACGTGGGTGAGCTTACCAGCACCTTGATGTCGGCAGGAGCGTCTGGAACTAAGAGCGTTTCCGGCCTGATGTCACGCTGACCACTTCTTTCACCCCTCTTCATTCTCGTAATGTGTAGGTGAGCCTTATTTAGGTCTATGGAGGAATTTAGCACCAGATCGAGAGAGCGGGAAGTCCCGGTTTGGATTCCTCACTTAAAAATAAATAACTTTACATGGTCTCAGATCTGATGGTTAGTTTCCTTATTCTTGAATTCAAATATTTTCTGTTTATTCAGTACAACAAATTGGATGCCATATAAATATTTACCTGGGTTGGAAAATTGTTCGTGTACATCAAGATTGAAATTTATCATTTATTCTTTTAAAATGAGTTTGCAGTTCTGGTCGTTAGTAAATAAAAATTTTCGTCACTCTCACTTTTCATAAGTATTGTCCCACTCATAGCAGCAAGAACAGAAATTAATAAAACAAAACTTTCGTATCTCAAACATTAGAATACTAAAAGTTTGTGACATTAAAGTTTATTCAAAAAGGAGCTAAACTTATGCTCTAAACGTTGCCAAATTTCTTAAAGGTATCTCGATAAACATTTGTATTCTTACTGGATTTTCTGAAATAGTTTTCCTCAGTTATAGAATTACAGTTAAGAACTAAATATGAATATACTGGGATAAAGGGTTAATAGAGACTGGATTTGATTAAAGCTTCGTTACAGCCCTGGGAAATTGAACAAAGGAATCCGTAAAATTCGGTTTTACAAAGGTAATAAGCTCGAGGGGCTACATTTTAAAATTACGCTACATAAGAGTTCTTCGTACGTACAGACTTGAAGTTTCTTTCGTCCTTAAACTTCATTTTTCTTGTTAAAATGTGAACGTTTGATATAGCGACCATTATTTCGTAATTATTGGCTTGTGCAAATTTGGTATACTAAAAACTTTAGAAAATAAGTTGCCTATCAACGGGTCAATGACACGAATAAATCGGGAAATCCCATGTTGCCGCAGTTCGACGGAAATTTGCACCCTAAAATTACTTTGTTGCCGTATTGCGTAGAAAATATGTCACGTAAGCTCAGCGTAATATGATAAAGCTTTTCAGACTAAAGGTTTAGAGGAAAAGAGACTTAACCGTTAGCAAAGCCTCTTGTTCTCGGCCGCGTTTTCTCTCGTTATAAAAACCAGTAGAGAGAGGAAAGGACCATAACAGAATACGGGTGAAAATAACTTTTCATTCAAAAATAATTGTATTGTGTTTCGGTCAAAAGGATATTTCTTGTCAAAAATACGTCTGGATTCCAAGTATTATTACATTGCGTTGTTCTGCGATCTAATTATGTAAACTTTGTGGCTTTATCGTCGGGAATGCTTCAGCGTTCCGTTATTGGTGCCTCATTGTGTCGACTTAAGACGTGAGGCACAACGGAGATAGAAAAATTTCTCAATAGCAATTGGTTGAAAGTAAAATATATATATCTATAAAATTCTACTGTACGAAGATTATTTTTTTAATTAAAAAGAATTGTCAGACAAAAATGAGTTCAACCTATTGGTACCATAGCTGCATGGTATAAAGCAACTCAATAAACAAATACCAAAATACTCAAAATGTTGGACGCCATATCATTATGAATATTTCAATTAAAATAATAATAAAAAATAACTCTGAGAATCTTAACGAAAGATTAGTCGTGAGGTAGGCTGGTGTCTATGTGTGAGTAGTGGCAAAATCATATCCGACGACATATCCAAAATTTCTGCAAATATAAGCGTTATGTTATCAAAAAAACCTTTCGATGTTTCGGGCGGTTTCATTTTTGGTAACAGTACTATCAACTTCCACTTGCCTCTTCCAAAATAATAATCTTTCCCAATTCCAACGTAATAATTACATTAATTAGCATTAACGAAAAAACATAATCTTATTTTCTGCTCCAGATCCACTCCTAAAATCTCGTACGCTCCGAGGCGCTACCTTAAACAAAGTTCGTTAGGATTTCTCACATAACTTAACTAATAGCGTACAAATTTAATTCCTCAGGCAAAATTTTAATCAGCCTAGGGTAGTATTTATTGTCTCTGACCTGACGACGGCAACCCTTTATAGTCACCGGTCGAACCTATCTGTCGCGAACTATTCAGGTGCTCAGCTTCGGACAAACACGTGATCGGGATGATAAAAAATTTATATATATATATATATATATATAAGTATATATAGTAATGATGAAATATCGCCTGATAATTTATATATTAAAATTAATTATAATATATATATATATATATATATATATATTGTAATAATCAAAAGAAAGCCTTTTATTTAATATGATTTTTGAAGAATTCGAGCCCCCACGTTGTGGGCCAATATGTAATAATTAAAAGAAAACCTTTAATTTGCCCCACGTTGTCAAAGCGAATTTGTAATAATTAAAAGGAATTAATTAAATGAAATAATCAACAAGAATTTAAAACAAAATTATTTATTTTACTTTGTGGCAATAACTCAAAAACAATTACAATTTAAAATATTAATTTCTCAGGGGCTTCACTGGGTTTGATAATGGACACAACAAATTGATTTAAAAATCTTATTAATACACAGTTCACATTTACCTAAACAATACGTCGATAGAAATAAATTAAGAAGAAAAGAAATTAACTTTGATTGACAATTAAAAGAGAACGAAATCTGACTCTATCCTTTAATTACGTTTACAATTAATCGTTAGTTTTGCTTTTTTTGTTACTTACTTAGTGTCCAGCTGGTTCCAGCATTCCTTTTGGTTTCGGAAATACACTATTGCAAAATTTTACACTGATTCTAAGATTCACAGATTTTACACTATTGAAGTCAAAATTGATAGGCTCTCAGGCACTCGGATGATCCTTCATTTTTGTCAGCTATCTGATGTCTGCTTGCCTTATACGAATCCTATGATTCGTAGATTTGTTAGTCTTTTACCGCTTTGGACTGACTTCCTTTCCTGGCTGGCTACAGATGTAAAACAGCACTCCTTTCCTGGTTGCTGATAGACGTAAAAACTGCTAACTTAGTGATATTTACGGGGTAATACTTCCGTGTCTTAAATTCACAACTTTGTTTAATAATACATTTACGATGACTAAACTCTGCTCTAGTATAATTCGTTCCGTCCTCTGAAATGTCCCGCCACCAACTAACAGTTATATTACTTGTTCTGCTCCACACGATGTTTATCCGCGAACTGAACTCCTAGTTTGAGCGCGCATACGCCATTTTTGACTTTTCGACAAAGCAAAGTGAGTTCGCTTTTCCATTGTCGCTTTGTTCGATCAGACCGCTATAATGGATTTCTCAAACAATTCCAATTTTACGTCCAAACAATTAATGGCCTCATTAATTGGCATTAAAATATATATAATATATAAATTATGTAATATTCTTGATAATTTATATATTAAAATTGATTTGTATAATTATAATTTATGTATTAATTATATATACATTTGTAAATTACGATTAGATTTCAATTAAAAAACTTTCTTCACTACTGCTGATGGTGTGGAGAAATTATATTATTTATAGAGAGAGAGACAGTATTGATAGTTCTATAAAACAAATTACTGATGATTGCTCAATCAGATAACATTGGCCCACGAGCGGGGAAGGAATTTATCCGCACGGCATTAAAACGGCAATTTGGAAGGTGAATAAATTTTTTATCCCTGAAAAAGAACGAAATTTAATTGGTTTATCAATCAGATTCGAGAAGATTTCGAGCAACTAAAAATATTACAAAATATTAAATGCGTATTTATGTACGCTCGCAATCAGCAGATTCTGTTCCCGTTGCTCGTACAGTCGACAAGGTTTAGATATACACAAAAAAAAAGGTTAGGAGTTACGATAGATTATTTAAAATTCCGTCTCCGCGCGTATGTCAACAATGCTGTCTGATTGAGCAATCATAGCACTCTATATATATATACATATAGCTGAAAATGTTTTATTTTAGCTAACATATATTGAAGCTTTCTCTTTGATGATCCCAAAAGGCGTGTGTGGTAACATTAAAAGGAAAATATTCTGTTAGAAAAAAAGACAGGTATGATAAACACATAAACTTTTCTAGTCTGATTACATTGAAAATGAAACTGTTTTCCTTAAGGTAGGAAATAATAGAAAATATTTTGCCACAAAATTTGATAAATCCTGAGAGCCTAATTTTTCAACGGTTGGTAGTATCTCTATGTGATGTTCAGTTTTCCCGGTGTTTAAAGAGAAGGAAGCCGTGAAGTGCTGATTCTGCAGTCAAAAATAAATCTAGGATAACAATCAAGCTCAGTAATTTCTATTTGTGTAATGCCGGAAACGTGTAGGAATGTAGAAGGCAACCGCACTTGGTTGTCTGAATTGTGATCTCAAAAAGGAGTATGAGGCCAATTTTCATTAAAACGGAAGGAGTGGAATCTATTGAACTGATATAAAAAGTTTGTGTCACACTACTTAGGGCTTAAATATTGAAAATATTAAAAGTATATGAAGTTTGAGTCGTGCGAAGAATCGGAAAAATCTGCCACGTGGTTGTTTTGCATACTTGATAAAATTGGGATGTGCCGCTTCCTTGAAACTAATATGGTTTGATTGATATGTAGGATATTCTCCAAACAAACGTGGAAATGAAAGCGATGAAAATCCTTGATTAGTATTTTCATTTAATTCGATCTTTAGAATTCCTTTGTTAAAAAATAGATTACATGTATTATTTAATTACGTTCGTACTGCTATGAATATTTAATCGTCCTGAATAAATATTTCTATTGCAGATGTAGCTTGGGAAAATCTAGCGGTTTGTAACACGCATTGGACATATTTGGTGAATGAGTCGTACTCTCCATGTAATCTACCGTGTGAGATGTGAATATTGACACTATCAGCTGTGTGTAACATCCAGCCAAGGTTCCGGGACTGGTCTATAATTAACCTGAGGGACGCGTGACCCCAAGTGTACCGAAACAACGTGTAATTATAGTGATGGTTAGCAACCACAATATTCAAATGCTGCTGTTCGTGCAATTCTTCTAACCGGCCTGTTAAAGACGATCGGGAATTTCGCCGTAGTCGATTTTTCAGCATTTTATTTAACCGGAGAACATAAATTATTTGAAGTATTAAATGAAAAGTCGTCAAATACGATATATGTCAATTTGTAATTAAATTGTATCAGATAATCATCAGTGTTCCGGTAGAAGTGTTTGATTACAAAAAGTTACTCGTGCCAATGTAATGTTTCTCACCCCTGCGGAGACAGTCCTTTCCTAGAATTGACTTTCGTGACCTTTTCTCGTTACTTCAGTTCTGCCAGCCTCGGGGGAAAATATCAAATTTAGTTTCAATTACAAAAAAAGGTATCAAATTAGGCGTAAATATTATTATATATACCAGGGAAGCAACAGTTTATTTTTGAACGTCTTCCTCAATCAGGAAATGTGGGTTACGTGGAAGGGGTCAAAATAAAAATGTAGACTGAAAAGTGTGACAGTTATTTCAATTATCCCTTTATCTATATGGCATTCAGGCGAAGCACGGAAGATCGGTAGATTGATATTTATTTTATTCTAGGTTAAGTGGTAGTTGGGGATACTTTATAGGATTAATAATTATTATTAATGAATAAGAAAGATAGTCAATACAAACAAAAAAGGATAATATAAATACCACACAACTTTTCTGGGATCCTTGTGCCTTTCGTCAGGAAGAGTCTAGAGAAATTTGAAATTTTCCCCCCGAGGCTGGCAGAACTGAAGTAACGAGAAAAGGTCACGAAAGTCAATTCTAGGAAAGGACTGTCTCCGCAGGGGTGAGAAACATTACATTGGCACGAGTAACTTTTTGTAATCAAAGACTTCTACCGGAACACTGATGATTATATGATACAATTTAATTACAAATTGACATATATCGTATTTGACGACTTTATAGGATTAATAATTATTATTATTGAATAAGAATAAGGAAGAGGCTAGAGAAACACCATTGCACAGGTCAATTGACAACACTCAAAAGCCTTTTCATATAAATTAGTTTCAATGAGACGTAAAAAATTTTTCATTTTAATTATTATTATTATTATTTAATTGTGAATTATTTGTTGGCCTTGAAATGAACTGTTCAGTAAATTCAATAAAAATGTTCTTGTCTTTGACGTCGATCCTTAGAATGGTAGCAGATACACACACGAACAATTTCGTACCAAACAAGACTCAAACGCGCGCGTGGCCTCCACTGTTACTTAAATGTTAGTCTTAATGCTACGTTTTTTTAATCCTTATGTTCAAGGATGATTTTATAAAAGAATGATTCTTATTGCAAAAAAAATGAATACATTAATATTGACGTATTTAGTCAATTTTTCTTTATATTTTCAATTTTTAAAGTAACTACATCAGTAATGTTGTTTATGGAATCATAAATATTGATTTTTGCTCTTAGATCGGTAATGTATGGCTCGGAAATGAGTTACAAAATGCCAGTTAAATTTTCTATTCTGGAAGTTTATCGTGCTCGCTGATCGTGCTTTATTTCTGTATTCTAAATCTTCTTCCGATAAAGTTCCTATTGGCAAAAGGGTATTGGCAATTACTTTATTTCCGTGAAATAAAATTTTATGAACAGTAGGGGTGAGTAACCCGAACGAATACTTCTCAGTTAATAATTTGAATGTTTCCAAACTTATCTGCATTAATATTTTGCCATATATAAATCGCTGATAATGTAACACTGAATAGTTGGGTAATTTCTACATATGTGTTATTCTAATTTCTAAATGTTTTGCTGAAATTTCCTTGTAGTATTCCATCGCGTAAACAATGCAACCCAACTGCGCGCCTCAATGTAGATCAATAATGGCAGGGTGTTTAATGAGTACTACAAGAAGTTTATTGTCGATGTTGAGGTTATAATTACGTTTCTTGACACATGTGATAATCAGAAGAATGCTTTAAGAAATGATATTAGTGACGCGGTTTGTGAATACTTAATGAAAAATCTTAAGATGGATGAGTTTATACTAGATAATTTTAAGACTGTCATTTCGTGAGTGACGGTTGGTGGTGGCTGATTGTTGCGAAAATATTATCTGGAATGTTTGCTTAACAAAATATGTAAATTCCAAACAGATGTTTTTGGTGTTTTATTTAAAAAAATTATCGTTAAAGTTAGTAAGTTACACTAAGATTTAAATATAATCATTCTGTAATTCATTTGATTAATATTTTTTAAAAAATAAAACAATGCGAGGGGCGGTTAGTGGTGGCTGATTGTTGCGAAAATATAATCTCGAATGTTTGCTTAACAAAATATGTAAATTCCAAAATCGTGTTTTCTTTTATTTATTGTTAATGTAAGTTAGTTACACTAAGATTCAAATATAATCATTCTGTAATTCATTTTAATAATTTAAAAAAAAAATAAAACAATGCAAGGGGCGGTTGATTGTTGCAAAAATATTATCTGGAATGTTTGCTTAACGAAATATGTAAATACCAAACAGAGGTTTTTGGTGATTTTTTAAAAATTATCGCTAAAGTTAGTAAGTTACACTGAGATTTAAATATATATAATCATTCAGTAATTCATTTGAATAATATTTTAAAAAAATAAAACAATGCAAGGGGCGGTTAGGGGCGGCTGATTGTTCCAAAAATATTATCTGGAATGTTTGCTTAACAAAATATGTAAAATCCAAAAAGGTGTTTTATTTGATTTATTGTTAATGTTTGTTAGTTACACTAAGACTCAAATATAATCATTCTGTAATTCACATTAATAATTTTTTTAAAAAATAAAACAATGCAAGGGGCGGTTAGGGGCGGCTGATTGTTGTAAAAATATTATCTGGAATGTTTTCTTAACAAAATATGTAAATTCAAAACAGGTGTTTTTTTTAAAAAAAAAAATTATCGTTAAAGTTAGTAAGTTACATTAAGATTTAAATATAATCATCCTGTGATTCATTTGCATAATTTTTTAAAAAATAAAACATTGCGAGGGGCGGCTGATTGTTGCAAATATATTATCTGGAACGTTTGCTTAACAAAATATGTAAATTCCAAACAGATGCTTTTTTTAAAAAAAATTATAGTTAAAGTTAGTAAGTTACAGTAAGATTTAAATGTAATCATCCTGTAATTCATTTGCATAATTTTTTAAAAAAATAAAACAATGCGAGGGCTTGCAAATATATAGTTTTGATTGTTTGCTTAACAAAATATGTAAATTCCAAAAAGGTGTTTTATTTTATTTATTGTTTATGTTAGTAAGTTACACTCAGATTCAAATATAATAATTCTGTAAATCATTTCCATAAGTTTTATTAAGAAATAAAATAAAAATAAGTATTTTTTTTGTGAAATGTTTTAATAAATATCTAAATAATTATACGGAATTTAAAAAGGTGAAAAACTTATTAAATATAAAAGTTATAACAAATTTAAGATATGTGCGTTTACACGACTTGTTAACCAGGCATATTTTTTACGGACAGATGACTCAACTTTGAAGACATTTTATACGAAAATAAAATGACCACGTAATGTTCAATTTTTTTGATCTTCTGATTTGAACAATTAATAATTAATTTATATAATGAGAAAAATATTTCTTTCAAGGTGAAGAGCATTAACAAACTCGTGTTAAGATAACGATGTCTTCCTATTAGAAAACGTCGCTGATAATTATATTTTCTGCTTTCAATCTCAAACGTAGTTTTAATTTAATTTTTATTTACTTGCATGAAGACTGGTGACCGATTTTTAGAACATCTAAATTCTTAAGACAATGTTAAAAATTACTATAACTTGGCCTCTGAACTGTATTCTTTTTATTTATTTATTGTAATTTCGTTCACTTTCTGTTTTGAATCTTCTACGAAACTTTTTATTTAACCTATTTGCACGTATTGTTGCCACTGAGCGTGCACTCAATTGTGCTTATATTCTGTTTGTCTTTTCCTTAAACGTATATTTGATGCCGTGAGCATCTTAGATTCTTATAGGCTTTGACTTGAAAGAAAGAATAAGGGAGAAACATATGCAGAGAGACAGAGAATTTGTAATGTCTACTTCTAATGTGTTTATTCTTCACAGTTCTCCCAACAAAGGCGAGTCCGTCTTTCTAAGAACATCCGTAAAAACCCACACAGAAAAATCTCTCAAAGAAAGTACTCTGTAAATACGAGATTCAGTTTCCTCTGTACGTAGTCCTTGTGAAGAGGATTAATAGTTAATCATTATCCGGGATTGATTTGGAGAAAGAGGTGAATTTAAATGTGGTGATCGAGGTGAATCCTCTGTTCGTCTTCAGCTCCAGAAAAGCCGGGTTAAATTGATAATTATTAACACAGTAACAGCGAATAGGGTGATTGAAGAAAAATATAATTACCATTAATTTTATTACCAGACAACTATTACAACAAGGCTTAAAATAAATAGAAATCGTATCTTTCGGTAAATCAGAATTATGATTGTGACTGCATAGGCTAGAAAAATGCTACCACAGAAACTTCACACAAAAACATATAAATACGGTGATCACAATGCAGTCTCCGGTCACCGGTGACGCGCAGAAATGGTAAGCATCGACAACAAACCTCTAGCTTATCACAGCCCAGTCTGGACGCACTAAAATAATTTACTATTCCGATCTCCAAACGACAATTAATTTACAATTTAAGCAACAAATCAGCCAAAGTAATATTGAAACTTCATCTAATAAAAATACTTTAACTGCTCTCCCAGCCAAATCATGTTTTTTTTTGCGTGATCTCCGTTCGCCAAATAATAACTCAGTCAAATCATGTTTCTTCGTTGCTCTCCAAACGACAATCGCATTCATTAAAATATATAAACGACTCCCTCAGTCAATATCGTTTTGCTTCGTTGCCCGCCAAATGGCAATTCATTTAATTCTCGGCATGCTGATGACGAGGTAAACCTTGGATAACAGAACCGTCCTTCGAAAAATATATCCCTGTTAAAGAGAAATTTGAATATAAATAGAATTGAGAACTGTGTCTTAGTTCTTACGGTATGACGTAAATGCGTTTAAGGCGTGTTGAGAATCGTGATAATTATATTGGTGTGGAAATAAGAAGGAATAAGAAGGTAGGGAGGAGTAAATATGTCTACATCAGCTTTACAATTCAATCCCTGAGTTACAGCTGATATTAATGCCATTATTAACATTGGAGGGTAATAATTTTCGTGGTAACGTAAAGGATGGATCGGAAACCTGTTGTAAACAACAAAATTGGACGATATTTAATATTAAGATTGTTTTATTTTCTACAACCGCTTAGCGTGTCACATATGTTTGTATCTACTAACCATGTGATCCTGCTAAAGGTTCAAAACAGACGTAAAATTTATGAATGGAATTAATTCGAATCGGTTCAACCGTTTCTTCGTACAAAAGCAAACAACATCGACCTTTTGAAACGTCCGCCTTTCTGCGACAAGGCGGCGGATGGCAGTTTGATATCGCAAAGACGATTCCATGCAGTTTGGTCGAAATCGGTTTTGTTAAAAGCGAACAAAATCTGCGTATCGGGACCGATGTGGCATGAGACGTGAAGGAGGACGAAAATGTATTGATTCTGACATACGAACAGACAGGATTTAAATAGATTGTGTATTTTATGTACATGATTTTATATTGTAAGTAATGAAGTGATATATTGTTACAAAATATAAGCTTTAGAAGATAACGGAGCAATTTAATTACTTCGTATTTAATTCAAGTACAATTATGATTTAATATTCGGAACTTATTCGACTTATTTGAAGTCGGACTTTTCCATAGTTTCAATGGAATGTCATTTCACAATAATACAACGCCGTTATGTTAGACCTCATTAGTATACGACCGTTATAAACAGATCCACACCCTTGGTATGTGAGATGAGGGGAACCCACTAAAGACAGACTCATGACAATAAAATATTATGTATATTATAGGGAAATGAGATGACTTCATGTTAACTATGTAATTGTACTTCTCGGCGGGATGGCTGTATTTAATAAATATTCAAATGAGGAACAAAACCCCGCTACACCCAATGACCTGCGATGAATTCGCGTCCCTTCTCACTTTAAAATATTCTCAGTTTATTGATTGAACTCGTAGCCAAGACTTCAAACATAATATTATATTACCGAATCCTTACAGAGTCCCAGTATCAATGACGACGTGTTGATGTATTTTTCTTTCCCCCCCATGGAAAATACCGCAAGTGTTTGTGCAGCCGCTCAATCCATAGCATTAATCACCGACTTGTTTTAACTAGCAATTCTGCGTTCTTGATGAACATGCAGGGGGAATAACAGACATTACGCAAAAGAACACAGCAATTAGCTACTGATAAATACAGACTTGAATCCCAATGTTTATCTTCTCTTAACAAGACCGTGTCTCTACTTTTTTTTTTCTACAATACACTTTGGAACTGTGAGCAGGCAATTATCGTATCATTTAGAATAATTTAATCATCTACGACTTGGGTGTACGGTTTTGGAACCTAACATTTGCGATTGACAATTCGCCGAGGATTTTTTATATTCATATCAGTAATGTAATATAGATGTAAAAATTATTATTTTTACTTAAAATTATATTGTGGAAGATTTGCAAGAATCTCTCTCGTGCAAATAGCCCGAGTGAAACTTTATCTCGTTTCCAGCCTATTCAGACGATGTTTACAAGAAGTGATGTGTAGTTCGCGAACGTTTCTAGTTCAAATAAACTATTCCGAAAAGTGACCAGTGAAGGTCGTTCACTGGTTGTGTGAGCTATCGTTGGTTCCCACTTAGTTCACGATTGAGCTAATGCATAATAACAGGCGGTTCCACAGTGTCGGGGAACGGTGACCGCGTCCCACTCAGTCCACGAACGAACTAGTTCAAATGAGCAGGTGATTCGTTCGACTCCGCAATCTCGGTGACCACGTGCCCTTCGCTCCTCTATCACTTGTCATTTAGTATTTTCGATTGTACGTCGCAATACTGTACTACATCATTGTAATAGGTTATGCACAAGAAGACTTAATTTTCAAAAATGTTTATGCGGTGAATAAGACAATGTCGAAAGCTTCCTAATTATTTGAAATAATATGCTACACTATTGTGGCTGTTTTTCGTTTAATTTCTTCAACACGTGTACATCTAATTATTATTTTCTCAATTATGACAATATTATAAAAAAAATTTTCACCAAACCTCTAAATATATTTCATCATGATTGAAAAAATTATCTGGCTTCTTAGCTGAGCGTGCCTTTAATATTATATACAATTATTATAATTTCCTTTTGAATAATTATAGATGTTTAATTTTTATATTTTCACAATTTACTGTTTATTTTTACATTAATGTAAAAGTATCTTGTTTTGTAATGTAGCTCAGAAAAAACGTGCGTTCATGTTATTATTTATTTATTATGTGTTGTAATTGAGTAATATTTAATTCATTTTTATATATAGAAGGTTGCAGTTTGTGTGGCAAAGGAGTTTGAGGGCTGGAAGATCGGCAGATTGTAAAAATGGCATATAATGGCCTCCTGTTCCCCTTTAGTTTTTGCATGATTTTGAAAAATAAATATTTCTCTTTGCTATCTGTGGCCTGACAGACAAGTTTGTCTCATGGTCTCCATTTGTCAACCAACAAAATTTGTGACATACTCATAAAAGACAAATGAACCACTTCAAAGAACTATACAATGAACCGACTATGAAAGAACTGTTCCCTTAAAAGAACTATATTGCCCATCGCTATTTACAAGTGAACTGTAATTTCCCTACCTCAGACCTGGAGATTATTGGATATTGATTGGTTGAGAAAATTATTATTTTCTAAAAAATGGCTGTAATTTAATATAATTAACCTTTTTAAATTCTAATTAGACTAAGGCCTTGCGTTATTTCACCGCACCTGGAAAACAACAATTCCGAATTTTATTTTAATATTATTATATAAACTATATCATTAATTAATTACTTGCATAAGTTAAAGGGATATCACGACGTTTATTATTAATTAATATAGATGTATATCAATTGGCTAAAAATCTGCTCAGGGGTTTTCAACTAACTCTGAGGCAGACTCTCATTCAGAAAACTTTCACCCGTTTAAATGGTTTCTCTGCCTAAAAGGGTTTCGCGGCTCACAAAAATTCTCTGGATTATCCGCGTTTTAACTGAACATACAAACGAAAACAATCGAGGTATATTACAAGCTTGATTGCGGATTAAATATCCGTCGTAAAATCTGTTCACTGTAAGATCTCGCGAAAGCTTTTAATTGGACTTTGAGCGCTTTGAATAGCGAAGGGTTGCGGACTCTATCACTCCTAGGAAATTTTCCGATTCCACTTTATATGCATGATTAGCCCATTACAGTTCACTGTGAAATAAGGTGCTCCGTTGTGAACTAAGAATTTTTAAATTAGACGTTTAGCTGACATTTGTGTATAGTTAAATGTATAAAATAGCTAATGATTCAGTAAAATGTGGTATAATCTATTATTATAATTCGAAATCAATAATCAACAACGTTTCCGTACATATTTGTTGACTGTGACTATGAATATTATCTGTTACGTTTCTACGGTAACAGAACATACCAAACAACACATCGCTAGAACTACTTTCAATGTCATTGACCCCGACAAATATTTATCCACGCAAATATCGACCGTTTGACATCTTTGAAATTTTTTAAACCCCCGACCACCTCCGTTTGGGGAATTAAAAAGGCAAATTAAACTCAGTGATAACCATAACCCTGGATTCGACTCCAATATCGATGGTTTTGCGTTATTTTAAAGTAATGCTACTCCATCCTCACCATTAAGAGTTCTCCCCCCCCCCTGTTCCGAAAGGGGTTGAATTATAGAGAATCAACATCAGGCGAAACACTTTCTATCTCATTGACTTCAAAGAATTATAATCGACGCAAATATCAGCTGTTTGAAAAATCGCACCCTCTTCCACCCTCGCCCTATAGGGTGTGCTGTTTTTTACTGTCGAGAATATTCACGGTATCTAAGTGTGTAAATAATACTCTGGTCTCTTTATGATATATAACCATAACCAGATTACTTAAAGGAGTCAAAAATACTCTTTGGTGAATTTTGCTGTCTGACTTTGGTAGCATTGTATAAAATCAAAGCAAAAAACAACTAAATACGCCAAACCTTCAATAGGAAAATGTCCATTTAGTGCAATGTCGTTAATTCTCGACGGTTCTCGCTTGAGATTATTCCCTTAGTATTTACACATTTACAATCAAATATGTGAAATTTTAATAATATAAACACAACCAAAATTTTTCAAGAATCTCTCTCGAAGTAATTCGTCAGTTTTAGCACATTTAAAATAAAATATATTAGATTATAATGATTAACAAATATTAAGTATTGTTTTTACCATCATTCTGTGTATTGCTAGATATAAATGGAAAAAATCTTGGTCTGTGAACCCGTTAAATATGCCCAGTTAAAAGTCAAAGAAAATTAGTTCCATGGATTGTATAAACTGTCATATTGATTTTTATATCATTCGATGTGGTATTGCTGGATATTTTATTCAATGAAAATATTTCTGCTTTATTTCATTACGGAAAAAGGAACTATTTCCTTTGATCGTCACGTAGTAACGTCTCTTTCATGCGTGACTTCATTGAATCTCTGCGCGCAGTAATTTAACACTTCGTGATCAAGTTTTTAATTATAATTCGTTCCATATTTATTCTTTGGATATTTTATTCAATGAAAATATTTCTGCTTTATTTCATTACGGAAAAAGGAACTATTTTCTTTGTTCCTCGCGTGACGTCATGGTATCTCGGCGCGCAGTAATTTAACACTTCGTGATCACGTTTTTAAATTATAACTCGTTCCATATTTATTCTTTGGATATTTTATTCAATGAAAATATTTCTGCTTTATTTCATTACGGAAAAAGGAACTATTTTCTTTGTTCCTCGCGTAGTAACGTCTCTTTCTCGCGTGACGTCTTGGTATCTCGGCGCGCAGTAATTTAACACTTCCTGATCCCTTTTTTAAATTATAACTCGTTCCACATTTACGCTAGGGGTTTCTCACCCTCCCCCCCCCCCGGCAGTACCGTTTCTCGTGTTTTTAAGAATATGTGTATCAAGTTTTCTTGCAATCCGTCCACGCGTTTAATATTTGTATGCAGATTAACGTAAATACATATAAACATACATCCTTTTTTATTATATAGATACACAACACGATTTTATTTAGCTGAATAAATAATAGTAAATCACATATCCGAAAATGTCAAATTTATATGAGGTGAAGGGAACAAGACAACGTTTTCAATTTGGGAAAGGTTGCACGTATTTATGATAAATTCTGCCGTGAAATGAAATTCTTCTTCGACGACAGATAAGCAATTGATACTAGTTTGTCCGAAATTTAATTCCGTTGAAGTTATTTTTCCGACTGTGAAAGTTTTCTATAACCTCTTATCCGAAGTTTGGAGACTGAACACGAAAACATACTCGGCACCCCGCATTCTTTACACTCAGCCTCTTCCTTTCTCCGATAAGATATGGCCTTGCGCTGTTTCGGAGCGCGGCGGAGAAATCTTTCCCCCTGTAGCTGGAGGCTGTGAGATTCCATAACAGGGACGACAATTTAGCGGATTTCTCCCGCACCCCGAGGACATTTCTTATACGTCGTCGAGAAAGTAATTCATATTCAACGATCCGTGAAATTATTTTAGGGTAATTAAATTTTATTACAACCGTAAAAATTATTTCACTGCACTGTGAAGCTTACGTAGTGTCAATTGTCTGCTTTGAACTTTTATTTTAACTCAGTTAAATTTAAATCAGTGAGATTGTAGCGTTGTGAAAAGAAAAAAAATAATAATGAAATACTCTGATGACAATTCAATATGGCGACTCAGGTTGATTTCACGTAATGCCACACTTCCGTTCTTGGACTGCCTCGATGTAAGTATTCAACTCAAAATACGATAATATTTCGATTTTAAATATAAATGACTACATTACGGACGACGTGGCACTGCTATTGAGCATCTCAAACTCTATATTTGACAGTATTATTCGGGGATATAAATAGGAAACACTGACAGATCTCAGATAATCGTGTGAAATCAAAAAATGTTCCTCCGATGTTTTCTTAACATGTGACGTATCACGTTCACAGAAAAAGCATAATTCCTCCATGTCTCATCTACGTGACCCGGGTTTAATTAACACCTCAACTTTATTTAATCGAGCCCATATTTTATTTCGTTGCACTTCATCCATATTACGGTAGATTAATTTGTTCTCATAAATCCGGAGTTCGTAACTTGTCTGTTCTTAGTGAAGCTCTTCTAGTTTTGAAATTTATTGACAACTAGGTTGCGTTATATTTATGTAACGCCCCTCGTCCCGTATCCATAAATTTACTCCAATACCGGGGCCGAAATGCGTTGAAAATATACAAACGGAATAAAGAGTTATTTTATTAATCTCATTGATCCTGAAATATAATTTTATTCGACACAAAAATAGGCCGGTCAATATGTTTGAACATTTCTACCCCCGCCCAAGTTCGCCCAGCACATACCATTCCCTAACTTGTCATAAACAAATATAGTGACATCCATAACTCCGGATTGACTCAAATACCGGTTGTTTTCGCGTTATTTTCTTCTCACGCTACTACCACCCCATCGTTATTGTTGATTTCAAAAGTTAAAATTGAACACTAAGTAAATAAGGATAGAATGTATTCAACACAAGGACCGCAAAAAGTAACTAATCAACTATATCAGCCGATATAGCATGATTTTAAAAATTCACCTCTGGTCAGTCCTTGGGAGTTGCAAAACGCTTCAAAAGGCGACCAAAAACCTTCGTGAAATTCAGCACGGAAAGAAAGATAAATAGTTTAGAAGCGCATAAGGAACAAGTCGACAAACCGACATTCACATTTATATAGAGACAGATTCACAATTTATTATAGAAAAAAAGTTTTTTTTATGTGCATAGTTTAAAAAATATAAATAATTACACCCCCTGATAAAGTGCACGTTTGCTTAATTATCAACTAAAAGTACAGCAGGGAAGCAGGCTCAACATGGGACTTACTTGTTATAAGTAAGAAAAACAGGGCTGTGACATCACGCAAAATAATCCGCCATTCGAATATGTGACATTCTGTGACACGTAGAAAACAATATGGCTGCCTGGAATAGTTTTATTATGATAACGTTAATACTTAACTATTATTTGATAATTATTAACAATGTATAATTGACAAAAATGTTTTTAATAATTCTGGAGTAATAAATACTTTTAATTACTCCGCCTGCTAAAGTGTGTGTCTGCTTAAAACGCAGTTCATATGTTCTGCAGGGAAACTGTGTCAACACGGGGCTTCTGCATTACCCTTGTTATAAGCGAGTTAAGCTGTGACGTCACGCAAAAGAATCCGCCATTTGTATATCCGACTTTATCTGACACGTGGCATTCAAAATGGATGCTTGGAGATTTTTTAATATAATCATGTTAATGCTAAACGATTATTTAGTATTTTTTAACGATGGATAATTCACAAAAACGTTTTTAATAATTGTAGAGTAATAAATACTTTTAATTACACCGCCTGCCAAAGTTTTCATCTGCTTAATTCTCAGCACATGTGTTCTACAGAAAAGCTGGATAAAATGGATGCCTAGGAATATTTTAAAATGTGAATGTTTATGCTAAACAATTTTTAATATATATTAACGATGGATAAATGACAAAAATCTTTTTAATATTTCGATGGAGAAAGAAAAACAATTAATTATTTACTGAAGGGATGCTGGCTAAACACGGGGCCACTGCCTTACCCTTCTGATAAGGAAGTCATTTCGAATAGTGAAGTCACGCAAAAGAATCCATAATTTGTAAATCCGACTCTATGTAACACGTGGCATATAAAATGGTTGCCTCGAAATGTTTTAATATGTGAATGTTTGTGCTAAACTATTATTTAGTGTATATTAACCTCAGATAGTTGACACAAATGTTTGTAATATTCCGATAGAGAAACAATGAAAATTAATTACTCCGCCTGCTACCGTGCTTGTATGCTTGTTTCTCAGCTGATGTGTCCTCAACGGATGCTGCCTCAACATGGAGCAATTGTCTTATTCTGATTATAATTAAGTCAAAGCGGGCTGTGACGTCACGCAAAGTAATCCGCCATTTGTATATCCGACTCTATTTGACACCTGGCATTCTAAATAGATGCTAGAAATTTTTTTAATATATGAATGTTAATGTTAATCTATTATTTAGTATATATTGGCGATGGATAATTGACAAAAATGTTTTTAATATTTCCATTGAGTAATAAATACTTTAAATTACTCCACCTGCTGAAGTGTACGTCTGCTTAAAACGCAGGGAAGCTGGCTCTACACTGGGCAGCAGCCTTACCCATATTATAAGGAAGCAAATTTGTACTGTGATGTCCCGCAAAAGAATCCGCCATTTGTATAATCGACTTTATGTGACACGTGGCATTGAAAATCAATGCTGGGAAATTTATTAATAGGTGAATGTTTATGCTAAATTATTATTTATTGTATATAAACGATGGATGATTGACGAGAATGTTTTTAATATTTCGATTGTGTAATAAATACTTTTAATAACTCCGCCTGTTAAAGTGTACGTCTGCTTAAATCTCAGTACTTAAGTTCTGCAGGGAAGCTGGCTCAACACGGGGCAGCTGCCTTCCTCTGGTTACATGTAAGTCAAAGTGGGCTGTGACGTCACGCAAAATAATCCGCCATTTGTATATCCGACTTTATTTGACACGTGTCATTCTAAATGGATGCTAGAAAAATTTTTAATATATGAATGTTAATGTTAATCTATTATTCAGTAAATATTAGCGATGGATAATTGACAGAAATGTTTTTAATATTTCCCGTTGAGTAATAAATACTTTAAAGTACTCCACCTGCTAAAGTGTAGGTCTGCTTAAAACGCAGTAGATATGTTCTGCAGGGAAGCTGGCTATCCATGTTATAAGGAAATAAATTTGTACTGTGATGTCCCGCAAAAGAATCCCCCCATTTCTATATATGATTGAATGGAACACGTGGCGTACGAAATGGACGACTGAAAATATTTTAATACGTGAATGTTTCTGATAAACTATTATTTAGTGTATATTAACCTTAGATAATTGACACAAATGTTTGTAATATTCCGATAGAGTAATAACAATTAATTACTCCACCTGCACTATAGTGTTTGTGAGCTTGATTCTCAGGTGATGTGTCCTCAACGGATGCTGCCTCAACATGGAGCAATTGTCATATTCTGATTATAATTAAGTCAAAGCGGGCTGTGACGTCACGCAAAATAATCCGCCATTTGTATATCCGACTCTATTTGACACGTGGCTTCGTAATAGATGCTAGAATATTTTTTAATATATGAATGTTAATGTTAATTTATTATTTAATATATATTAGCGATGGATAATTGACAAAAATGTTTTTAATATTTCCAGTGAGTAATAAATACTTTAAAATTACTCCACCTGCTGAAGTGTACGTCTGCTTAAAACGCAGGGAAGCTGGCTCAACACTGGCCAGCCGCCTTACCCATATTATAAAGAAGCAAATTTGTACTGTGATGTCCCGCAAAAGAATCCGCCATTTGTATAATCGACTTTATGTGACACGTGGCATTGAAAATCAATGCTGGGAAATTTATTCATAGGTGAATGTTTATGCTAAAATATTATTTGGTGTATATAAACGATGGATGATTGACAAGAATGTTTTTAATGTTTCGATTGAGTAATAAATACTTTAAAGTACTCCGCCTGCTAAAATGTACGTCTGCTAAAAACGCAGTAGATGTGTTCTGCAGCGAAGCTGGCTCAACACGGGGCAGCTGCCTTATCCATGTTATAAGGAAATAAATTTGTAATGTGACGTCACGCAAAAGAATCCGCCATTTGAATATCTGGCTGAATGGAACACGTGGCATACAAAATGGACGCCTGAAAATTTTCTAATACGTGAATGATTATGATAAACTATTATTTAATGTATATTAACCTTAGATAATTGACACAAATGTTTGTAACATTCCGATAGAGAAACAATTACAATTAATTACTCCGCCTGCTATCGTGCTTGTATGCTTGTTTCTCAGCTGATGTGTCCCTGAATGGATGCTGCCTCAAAATGGAGCAGTTGTATTATTCTGATTATAATTAAGTCAAAGCGGGGTGTGACGTCACCCAAAATAATCCGCCATTTGTATATCCGACTTTATTTGACACGTGGCATTCTAAATAGATACTAGAAATTTTTTTAATATATGAATGTTAATGTTAATCTATTATTCAGTATATATTAGCGATGGATAATTGACAAAAATGTTTTTTATATGTTCATTGAGTAATAAATACTTTAAATTACTCCACCTGCTGAAGTGTACGTTTGCTTAAAACGCAGGGAAGCTGGCTCAACACTGGGCAGCCGCCTTACCCACATTATAAGGAAGCAAATTTGTACTGTGATGTCCCACAAAAGAATCCCCTTTTTGTATATATGACTGAATGGAACACGTGGCGTACGAAATCGACGACAGAAAATTTTTTAATACGTGAATGTTTCTGATAAACTATTATTTAATGTATATCAACCTTAGATAATTGACACAAATGTTTGTAATATTCCGATAGAGTAAGAATTACAATTAATTACTCCGCGTGCTACGGTGCTGTTATGTTTGATTCTCAGCTGATGTGTCCTGTATGGTAGCTGTCTCCACACGGGGCTGTTGCCTTACTCTGGTTATAATTAAGTCCAAGTTGGCTATGACGTCACGCTAAAGAACCCGCAGTTTGTATATCCGATTTTATGGAAGACATGGCATACAAAATGGATGCCTGGGAATTTTTATTAAGTGAATTTTTATGCTAAACTATTATTTACTATAATTTGCCGACGTATTATTAACAAATATATTTTTAATATTTCGATTCAATAAGATATACAATTAATAACTCCACCTGGGATACAGTTTGTATGCTTGATCCTCAGCTGAAATGTGAATGGAAACTGTCTCAACACGGGGCAGTTGCCTTACTATAGTTATAATTAAGACTAAACGGGCTGTGACGTCACGCCAAAGAATCCGACATCTGTATATCCGACTTTATATAACACGTGGTCGTCAAAATGGATGTCTGGAAGTTTTTTATATTTCAATGTTATTGCTAAATTATAATATTGAATATATTAACAATGGATAATTGACAAAAATGTTTTTAATATTTCGATTGAGTAATAAATACTATTAATAACTCCGCCTGCTGAAGTGTACGTCTGCTTAAATCTCAGTAGATATGTTCTGCAGGAAAGCTGGCTCAACACGGGGCAGCTGCCTTATCCATGTTATAAGGAAGTAAATTTGTAATGTGACGTCACGCAAAAGAATCCGACATTTGTATATCTGGCTGAATGGAACACGTGGCATACAAAATAGATGTCTGGGAATTTTTATTATGTTAATGTTTATGCTAAACAATTATTTATCGTTTATTGACTTTAGATAATTGACACAAGTATTTGTAGTATTCGAATGGAGAAACAATTACAATTAATTATTCCGCCTGTTATTGTATGCTTGATTCTCAGCTGATGTGTCCTGAATTGATGCTGCCTCAACATGTTGTCTTATTTTGGTTAGAATTAAGTCTATGCGGGACCTGACGTCACGCATAAGAATGCGCCATTTGTATATCCGATTCGATGTAACATGTGGCATTCAAAATAGATGCCTGGAAATTTTTTAATAGGTGAATGTATATTTTATACTATTATTTAGTATATATTAACGACGGATAATTGACAAGAACGTTTTTAATATTTCGATTGAGTAATAATACTCTTATTAGCTCCGCCTACTAAAGTGTACGTCTGCTTAAATCTCGGCAGATATGTTCTGCAGGGAAGTTGGCTCATCACGGGGCAGCTGCCTTGCTCTGGTTACATGTAAGTCAAAGTGGGCTGTGGCCTTACGCAAAAGAATCCGCCATTATTTGGCACGTGGCATTCTAAATGGATGTTTGTAAATTTTTTATTATATGAATGTTAATGTTTAACTATTATTTAGTACTAGCTGAGTGCCCGGCGTTGCCCGTGTCTTATTTATATAAACCCGAAAAAGAATTTAATTCTATATTAATCTTTAGTCAAGAAGACACAACCTAAATCTAACTATTCCTAGTTCCGTACACAATTTCGACCAATAGTGCTTTAATTGAACAGCTATAAAATACATTGAATTTTATTGCATCAATCTCAACAAACATACCTCCGAGTTTCTTTACCAATACATAAATATACTGCATTAATTTAATAGCTATAAGATACATAGAATTTAATTGCACAATAGCAACAAACATACCGTCGTTATTCTTTAGAAATATAATTCTCCGCGAACAAATAATTGTCAGTAAGTCTTCAGACAGTACTTCTTGAGAATTACAGGATATAATAGTCCATCAGTATGCGCACATTACGAAGGATTGAAGTGATCAAATTGATAGCTACATTCGAAGTGTAAAGAAATGGTGGCCATATTGCACTCACTAAATTAACTAACATTTTCCGCAACGATTGTAAAGTATTTTGTATTGTTTTTTATTATCACTCGATGGAGTATTACTGGATAGAATTATACTTTTATTCAATGAAAATATTTCTGCTTCATTTCATTACGGAAAAATCGAACTATTTCCTTTGTTCGTCGCGTAGTAACGTCTCTCTCTGTCGCGTGATGTCATGATATATTGGCGCGCAGTAATTTATCACTTAATGATCACTTTTTAAAATTATAATTCTTTTCACATTTATGCTAGTGGTTTGTCACCCCCACAGTACCGGTTCTCGATTTTGGCAGAATACGTATACCAATTTTTGTTGCATTCTGTCCACGCGATAAAATTTGTATAAAGAACAACGTAAATACATACATACATACATACAAATATACATACTTTTTTATTATATAGAAGATATATTACCGATTGGTAATGGACAAAAATGTTTTTGATATTTCGATAGAGTAATAAAAACTTTTAATTACTCCGGCGTGCTAAAGTGTACGTGTGGCTACTTCCAAGTGCATGTGGCCTGCAGGGCAGTTCCACTCTGCGGTTCTCAAGAGCAGTCTGACGGCAATTTAGACTTGACTTACCGTCCTCATCCGTGCAGCAATAGACCGAAGAGCTGCGGACTCCGTCGCCAACGTGGGTGAAGGCCCACACCTGGACGGTGTAGTTGGCGTGTTTCTGCAGACCCACCAGTTCCGTCGCCAATTCCTGGGTGGCTTTAGTGTCAGCTTCGATCTGGCCTAGAAACAAAAGTGCAAAGCGACACTAAAACAACCACCGTTACCGGTCGTTAGAGAAATTTGTGAGATAATCGTTTCGTCGGTGCGTATGAATAGATTTCAACCTGGAAGGGTTGGCGTACAGCGTAATCGGTCGTTTTGAGTTTAAGTTACTTGAGAGGCTGAATAAAATTAGTCTCGTGCAAAATATAGAAAATTATCTTCGAAGGTGAATTAATAAATTAAAGGGAAACGAATCGTCCATCGGGAGTTTTCCTAACCTATAAGTTAACCTGTTCACGATGGCGGAGCTTGCTGTCGAAACGTTGTTATTCAACAAACAATTGGCCCGGGTTGAGACCCCAGAATTTTATTTACAACAGTTTCACAAGCCGTTGTTCTATACTTTTATTCACGTTAATTTTATTACATCTTGTAACTACTGGGATAAAGCAAAGAACAGGCGTCGAATGTATAATTTATTGATTTGCTGGTAAGGACATCGAATTTAATCATTTACTTCAACGGATGCAGGCGACTTTCCCACGAATTTCGGAGAAGCATATAAACATAATTTATGCGTAAACTGAATAAGTTATAACAGCTGTAAATAGTAAATCTGTCTGCACTGCTGTTACATTCGCCGGTGTAAATATTATGTCTGAATACGTAAAGAAGAACAACGGTTTGCATACCGTCATTTATATCAGACGTTTCTGTTTTATACACACGACTTTTATCTTCAAACACTTCACGAGAACGCAACAATCTGAGAATATTGCTCCTATACTTAGCGATCGATAGAGTGAATTGTGAGGTAGTTATTTCGTCTGCCTGGAATTAGAAAATTTAGTGTAGTCAAGGCTCAATTAAATATATATATATATATATATATATATATATATATATATATATATACTCTGTTTCAATAGTATCTTTATAAGCTTTAGGAGGAAGAAACAAGAACATCATTCGTTTTTAAGTTTTTAAAGAAAAAACATTCTGCTCTCCCAGCACGTCTTACATGCGCTATCTACAAGGACTTCATTCCGAATACTCTTCGTGACTTGTTGCGAGTTGTGCCCTTTTTTTTTATAAGAAGAAGAACGTGCTTTATGCATGGTATCCGCCCCAGCATATTTTTCTACATTGATCGAGATGAACTGGCTGATACCTACCATGGCGAAGGACCAGATCCGTGGATTGCACGTTTCTCTGACGTCGATCCTTTGGATTACTAGACCGTGTGAAACAATTGGTTTACGCTGCAAAAATTCCTCATGACGTCACCGAGTCCTTTTCTGCCATTGAGTCAGAGGCCCTCGTCAGCATGGGATTCGGGATGGAGATACTTTTATTATTTTTGAATGGCGCCGATGTTTCTAATAAGTTTTTAGTATTATTTGTATTAAGGAGGTGAATGATCGTTGAAAGACGGAAAATACGTTTGGGATGATGTTTATTATGGATCTATAACCGTAGGATGCACGGAGATGGGTAAGAAATTTAGAAGGCGACAGCATTGGAATAGATTCTCCTTTCCAGGGCCATTAGAGATTGAAGGTGAAATTATGCAGTCACTTCATCAACGTAACTTGGACACCTACGAAACCTTTCGACCGCACGAGAGTATTTGACTGAATGCAGTTTGTTATCTCTTATAATACGAGAGGTGATCACAAACTTAACTTACAGAGCCTGTAGTGAAACGTGCGAAAGTAGGTGAAAGTCGCTTGGAGCATGGTACGGGCTGTAGGGATGGTGGTCGATGATGTCGCAACGAAACTGCTTCAACAGCGGGGCGGTCTTCATAACCTTCCGTAGCTACTATCGCGGGGCTGTATTTGTTGTGTAATGTTTAAAATTTCCGCTGCCACCATTTAATGATACAATTCCGCTGCCACCATATAATAATCGATTTTCTCCTGGTCTCGCTGGTCTCGCTAACTTGAGATATTTAAGAAGAAATTGAAACTTGGGTCCGGGAGTGCGCGCTAAGTCGCACTTTATAATAGCTTAAAGACTTAGAGAAATAACATGAGGCTTTAGTCCATTAGAATAAGAAATAAGTTTTATTAACCTTAGTCTACAGCCTAGAGCAAGAGAAAATAATAGGAAAACAGAAGACGGAGTGGCATATGTACCACGTTGAAGTAATATGCAGAGACTTCCTTACATAAGAGAAGTCTGGCCTTTTTATACAAGTGTTCACCAATAACATTCAAGAGATCTCCCGCTCTGTGTAGGAGGTGTTACCTTCTTCACAGAGCTTCTTCATCAACACGTGCCCCATACTCAGATGGACACGTGGAGTCTTGTTTATCTATTAAGCTGACTCGGAAATTCTTGAATGCTTACAAAGACATACTGTTTCTGATGCTTACTCAGAGTATCCACAAAGACGCATTGTTTTTTATGCTTACTCAGAAGTTCCTTAGTGCCCACAAAGGCAGACCTTATATATATGTAATATATATTACAATTGTATGAAATTTATTTTCACGTTGGAACCGTAGATCCAAATCACCCCTCGTATTTTGGATTATTGGATGTTATCTATTTGACTACGCATTGTTTAATTTGTAGTTGTGATTTTGTCCGACTGAGTCTCCGTGTAAGGTGTCCGTTTGCAGCAGGTAACGATCTCAGACGTTTAAGATTGCGCAGTTCGAGGGGGGAAACCCCCAGGAGCATGTTTACTACGACGTGCGTTTCCCGAAGCGCTGAACTGCGAAGACTCGTTAGGCTCGAGGCTACGGAAGCTTCGTAATGACGGAAGAAGCTGGCATCAAACTCACAGACACGACGCCAACTCACAATAGCAGTAAAGGAGACAGGCGCAAATGAGAACCGTCTGCTAACCAGAGCTCTCTGTTATTTTAATTACGGCGTTAATGAACTCAGCACAGCAGTTCAAGGAAGAAAGTTTTCTGTTTTTGCATTAATACCAGGACACAGGACAAGAAGTAGTCACGTGCTAGAAGATTTGCAGCCAAACTACAATTGAGCGTTGTCTCCTCTACAGAAATTAGAGAGCCGGACACTTCTCATCAGAAACCAATTCTACACAAAATTCTATAAGCTGACGCTTTAACGTGTGTAACGTGATCGGTAAAATCAAAATGTAGAATTTATAATTCTCAGACAAACAGAACTTTAAAAATTAAATAACTACTTACTTGTTTCTGACGATGTAATGACTAATTTACAAAAAAACACTTTTTAATGATACTTTTCTCCTCCAATCACCCCATTAATAAACGAGGGCTATGATTCTTATTATCGTATTACCGGACTCCAAATTTCATGCTTGCATTATGTAAATACTACATAAATATACAAGGGTGGTTTAATAAGTAATGACTCCATTTTTCTCCTTAAATAAGTTTTTAATGTGAAAATTTTCAATTTGGCTCGAATCCTGAAACATTCTTCTCCAATGCACTGAACTAACAACTTCCTAAGTCAACTGGTGGAAGCACTGCACCATCTTGCAAAATGGCTGACATTGACGTACGTATTAGACAGCATTCTGTGATGGAATATTTAAATGACGGAGGTGAAATGCCCAGTCGCATTCATGGAAGCCTGAAAAATGTTTGTGGTGATGTCAACACTGTTCGGCGATGGATTCGTCGCTGTAACGAAGCTGAAGGGCAAACACCGTTGGCGTCGATGGCTTAGGAAGCGAGACCACGCTTTTTACCGCAGTCTTACAAGGCGGACAAAAACTGTGGAAAAGTTCGAGGACTATATTTAAAAGTGAGAATTTAATCAGAAATGTTGTTGGTTTATGCTGTGTAAATTGCATTTAATTGTCTTGACAAATTAAAGAGAAATAAATAGGAGGCAGTATTTATTGACTCACCCTCGTACAACTTAATAACTACTATTGTTGTTTAGGCAGGGAAACGTACTATTTATACACTTGTATCACACATTCACGACTTTCCAGAAAAAATATCTAAACATTACATTAAAAGTAGTGGTATGAAATTGTAAAAAGTATACAAAAATATTTTTTAACTTCTCCCGTTATGAAAATTTCATAAGTAGAACATCAAATAAATTGGTCTTTATTTGGTTATTACGGTAAATTTGTAATATTCTGTCTACCCGATTGTGCATTAATTTTGAAAGAATTTAGAAATGAATTTGAACCGAATGTCTCTCTATACGGAAATGTGATTCACTAAAAACATATAAAGTAAGCTACCTGGCGGCCACTCGTTCACATTCTCGTAGTAGACTTTGTAGCCCTGTATGACTCCATTCTGAGCCAGTTGTGGAGGTGGTTGCCATCCGACGGATAGAACCTGAGGGCCCTTGGCGACGCACTTGACGGCTATTGGCGGCGCCCCGGGAACTGCAACGGGGAAGAAAATGCAGGCTTCGTTTCTGATCATCCCCGTACCCCGTTATCCCCTGAGCGACGCTTACCGTCCTCCAGCGTCGTCGCCATCACCTCCGGCGACATCGGCCCTGGACCCTTCTCGTTGAACGCCTGCACCACAACCCCGTACTTACGATATTTCTTCAACCTGCTCAGAACAGCTTCGCACGTTCCTTCATTCTTTTCTGTTACGGTAGTAAACGTGTAACCGTTTTCTCTACCTAGGCTGGAAAGGAACAATTAAAACACTCACTTATTCTATATTAAAAAATCATAATTCTCAGAATGGAGAGTATGTTAATCAATCATGTAAAATATAACCAGAGATCCTCATTTTTTATGGATGAGACCTCAAAAGAAAGTTATGTTTTGAAATTCAGAAACTTCATAGCCTCACAGAAATGTGACCGTCTTACGTAAGCAACGAAGGTACTTGTCAATCAGAATACTAGTTCATGATTATATCAAACTCTGTGGACCTCGGTTACCCTAGACTCTATGATCCCTCCCTCCATTTTCCAGGAAACTTCCTACGTTATTAACCGTCAAGCCGTCAGTCAGAAATATAACAATCACATTTGGGATCAGTTTCTAATAATTCAAGTTTGCGACTGTTCGAATTAATATAAATATATAAAATTTTGATTTTAACAATACCATAGTATTTTTTTCTTACAGTGTAACGTGAAATAAATCACACAAATAACGAATTTATAAATATTCAATAAAAGTAACAGAATTAAATTGATGCAAATAAATTTTAAACCTTTACTCTCAGGGTTTATTCGGTACCGAATCGGAATTGTTTAAATTAACAATAAATTAAATATATGATTTTATTACACCTGTATTAAAAAGCAAACAAAATGATGAACAAATCGTAGACATGTGTGGGATCTAATATTTTGTGTAGCTTACGAGCAATCGAACCATGGCGATCGTTAAGCTGGCTTCGTTGAATGCGGTGATGTGTCCGCGTGGTGATACCTAGTTGTGTCGACTGACTGAAATTAACTTATACTATTATATTGAAAGAAGTATATCTAGTTTTAAAGAGTGAAATAATATTTAAACATATTTTTGGTGTAATTTAGTCTATATTAAATATATTTATGTAATCTGAAGAAGAAATTTTGATTTCCAATGTAGTAGTTATGTGTTCAATCACCAAGGTTACCTTATTTTCTGAACAACAATAGTCCCAGGAATACTTACGTCCCATCATTCACACCATGATTAATAATTAATTTTTGAACGAAATGTTTAAGTAGAATGAATGCATACGTCTGCACAGAAAAAAATATTATCATCGGATGTTGCATTGTTTTCCCATGGCGTTCAATAGCCTCAATATTAAAACTTAAGTGATTATGGAAGAACCGAGTACGGCCTTTTATTGTTATACACCGCGAATCTTAATTAAGCCTCAGCGATGAGACCATTATTTACCTGATTTTGCCCTTCATATCACAAAGAAGCCTCAATAATAAATATATTTAATATAGACTAAATTAGACTAAAAATATGTTTAAATATTATTTCAGTCTTTAAAACTAGATATACTTCTTTCAATATAATAGTATAAGTTAATTTCAGTCAGTCGACACAACTAGGTATCCCATGGCGTTCAATAGCCTCAATATTAAAACTTAAGTGATTATGGAAGAACCGAGTACGGCCTTTTATTATTATACACCGCGAATCTTAATTAAGCCTCAGCGATGAGACCATTATTTACCTGATTTTGCCCTTCATATCACAAAGAAGCCTCAATATCGTTATATTACTTTCTTGCGGAATGATAAAATTTTCTCCAAAAATTCCAAAGGCTTCCCAGGAATTGTGGGGGAGAAAAAAAAATCAGAGGATTCGTTGGTGTCCGTATAAAAATTAGTGGTTTTCAACGACGCATTTATATTCGTCTTAGATTGACTACTACAGAACATTTACACATGAAACAAGTGTTACGCGCAGAATAAACCTGATAGGAACTTATTCGTCTGTAGTGAATATAAAAGATGAGACTTAAAAAAAGGTGATGGAAGATTTTTCTGCCTTGTCTATTTCAGTGTCGAGAGACTCAAGTGGCACATTCTGGATTTTGGTAGGTCGTTGTAGTCGTATTTCTTTGACCGTGATGTATTTCAGCATTTGCGTGCATAATTTTGGTAAATTATAGAAATCCTGAATAAAGCTAAACGGGAAGATTTTCGTGCTCCTATTTCGGTGACCATTTTGGGTGTTTAGAAAATGTAGAATTATTTTTTAAAAATAACTGAATAGACGTTAGAGAATGATTTATTACAACCAAATTCTTTGTATTGAAAAAGGCTAAAATTATGGGCCACGGTCTCATATTTTAGATTAGTTTGCGGTCGTTGTTGTAACGCGTCAAAAAAATTGCAGAATATAACAGAACAGAGATAAATTTCTTCCAAGGCTGTTGAAATCAGGACAAGGGGAAAACTGACCCTTGACACTCCAGTTGTAACAGAATTATTAAAGTAAAGCATACATTGGTTTTCGAGGAAACTGTGGTTAATCTGGTAATCAGTGATGGAAAATTCCATTCCAGGAAAACATGTATATTTCACCTTTATCCGTATTTAATAAGTAAAACAGCGCCCTGAAACTAATTAGTATGATTATTACGGAATGTTTGGCATTACGTCGGCTTGTTGCAAATAAGTGAATCCACAGGCGAGGGATTTGTAACAAACTGACGGGCAAACTTCGTGTGCTGGGCATTTCACCTCCAAGTCGCTTGCAGCTGTACAGGCTAATTTCCCATCGACCAATCACGAGCTTGTTGGATAATGTAAAGTGTTTCTAACAACTAAGGGCGAACATACAACATACCGGTTAGCAGAGAGGAGACAAGGAAAGTGTGACGTGAACAAAGAAGCTCGTCTCGTTGTCAAAACATAACAAGGTGGACGCTTGAGTTGTCGATTTTGGAAAACAAAATAATGGAGGGACGTTTAGCAACAAGAAAATATCAGTTTTTCCGTTCGTTTTATAGCAGACGGATCTCATGCATTGATGACAATCTACTGAACTAAATTCTGATATTGAAGTATTTAAAAATTAATTAGGTAAATCATCCTTATATTTATTTATTGGCCTTCTAAAATCTCAATAATAAATTCTACGACTTATTCTTTTTTAGTTGAATAAAAATAAAAAATATAGATATAACATCAACTATAACATTCACAGACAAAACTGATTTAAGTCAGACTTGAAATAAATCTGAAAAAAAAAAGTGCTCGGTTTAAAATATTATATTCCTTTCGTGTCCTCTACTTATTTCACGGTTCACTATTTCCGAAACGTTCATTAGTGTTTCGTGTTTCTGTGACTCGACTTTCCACGCTCTGGCAACAACGCACCACTTAATTTCGAATGCCCTTTGTAAAGAGCGGAGCTCAACTCGGAGAAGGTACTTACTGTTTTCTGTTGTATTCTGCATCGATTTAGCACCGACGTTGGGAAGGGGAACTCCCACGAGGATATGTTAACCGATCGAGAGATTGAAGGTACAAGGGGAATCGTCAACTAACAGCGGCGTAAGTGATCTCTGAACGTCTGTTTGAAGCGAAAATTTACCGGTGAAGTAAAAATAAAAATACACTCAAATTGTATTAGCACTCGTAGGCAACAAAATAGTTGCACAAAAATGTACCTTCGACTTTGTAACAGTAAATATTAAATTCCCTTTAAAGCAAAACATTTAATTACCCTCTTAATGAAAAAAAACGTGTTATTATTTACCGTCGGAAAATAGATGTATAATTTACGCAGTTTAAGGGGACATTTATTCCAGGTTTAAGCCGTGACAAAGTGAAAACGCCAGATCTCTTGTTCTTCGAGTTTAATTTGTAATTTCGGCGAAGGGGCGAGATATAACCCCAAAGCACTCTAATCAATATTTAATACGTAATTTTGTGGATTTTCCTTCCAATAATTTTCTAAATATTCCAAAGTTCCATTTTTTGGCGGCCACTAAAAAAACATGTGTTTCTGATAAACTTAATTTTTCATGCAAAATTTGAACTTGCAATGGTTTCTATTTAAAAATTAAAAATTACTCTCCCCTCCGCCCAACCACTGGTGGTGGCTTACATTTAACATTTTTCACGATGTTATCACTGTTAGTTACAAAGAAACGAAGAGTATTTTGATTTAAAAATAATCGTAAATGGTACTAAATGCCCCATGAAAGAAAGACATACAAATGAGTGAATATTCATATGTTTCTACTATTAAATGCGAATAATATTTATTCATTCGCATACGTTTATATAACAGTTATTTCATGACCAGAATTTATTAATTAAGATTTACATTTATTATATTAATACGAAACGTTTCAACCCTACGTTCAGGGATCTCTTCAGCTGTATCTAAAAATAAATATACTTAAACAGACAATAGTTGACGTCATTATATTTATCTCTAGATACAACTGAAGATGTCCCTGAACACAGGCAGGAAATTTTAATTCACAAATTCTGACTTTTAGCAATGATATTTTATTAATTAATTATATTTTATTAATAAAAGTTAGAATAATTTTCCTATTTTATTTATAATAGTTATTTTATTATTCTTAACTGTGTTAGTAGAGAGATTTTATGTCCATGTTTTCTGATTTCTTATCCAAAAATTATTTCTAGAGATATTCGGAATGTTATATCATTTTACGCTGACGTCGATCATTACATGCACGATTCGAGATAATGTTACAGAACTTTCGTAGTTGCATTAACTTTCAAGAATATAATTTATGGTTTTAAAGTAGTACCAAAGTTTTATCGAGGATAAACTGCCTCATCACACTGTCATTTATATTCCTTCATTTTTTTTCTAAAAAAAAATAACTTTTCCAAATAATTGTTTCGACTGTAGGTTCTTTGGAAATATATTAGAGCTTCCTTAATTCCGAGAATTATTCTCCTCCGACGATCAACCATGTTCTCTTCGACATTTAGACTAAATTAAACTAAAATTTCAAACGAAATGTACAGTTGAATTACGACATTTCTTTCCGGTTCCGTTATTGGATTCATTTTGCGTAGGTGGTCATGTAGGAACAATAAAAATTTTCTGGTATTTGTGAACAAAATTATATGAAAATATGACCAACGGTGGGTCACCACTGTGAACGGAAAGAGACAGAATGAAGACTGCCCAGGGCGGAAAAAAATTGATGTGGTTCTCCACGGCCTTTTCAAACGATTTAAAATGAAGTTTTCTTGAAGAGAAAGATGTGAAAGCGATGTTTACGCAAATGACATTGAGATTAATCACTAGAAGAGTAAAACTGGAACGTTTTGAACGACGGCCAATATCTGATGAGGACAACAACTGACTGACGCTTTACTTGGAAACTATAACCGGTATTCTGGTTTCTTTAATACTTAATTTTCTATACGTGTATACATTACACTCTAAATAACACTTTAATCCGTTGATACCGCGAAATAAGTGACTGAATTAAATATAATTTTTTATATACAGTTGGATTTGATGCAACCGTACAATTGTTTCTGTCGATATTTGTCAGTTTAAATGAGACCGAGTACATGTATCAAAATGAGCCGTTAAGTATAAAATACAGGTGACAACTACCGAATTAAAAAAAATATCTCAGAAGTAAATAACACACTTTTCTATTATTATAGGGTGACCTCCTCAAATGTCCCGAGCGAAAACTGTCCCTGTTTTTAGTCCACTCTTTTCCCCGTTCCCAGCAGATTTCTTCAGGTCAGTCAGTTTGTGGTACAGCTGGTTAATAATCCGAACACATGAGTCGACTGAATATATTTCTTGTAAACTCGTACGCTGGCATCCCGCGTGGAAGATTCAGGAAAGACTGGTCGCTGGTCGCAGAGATAACTGTCTTGTATTTCTATTATACGACTGAACAATAGGGGAAACTTTAGAGAAAAAGACCACCCACAATTTATTATTACCCGTCCTTCGACACAGTCAATTAATCTGGGCGGGATCCGCTCTCACATCATATCCATGAAGGTGATCAGAGGACTCAAAACACATAATAATATATCAATAATTTTTTCTCCATTATTGGTAAAATTTCAGCAGCCATGGGTTTTTACCTGGGGTGTTGGGCTAACAAGGTTTCGTATTTTACTAGCCTTCGCCTCAGTCGTTTCTTTCTGGCAACCAGTCGTACTCCCGCGGTGGTTGACTTAATCGTGCTATTAAATTATATTCTTAAATATTTACAGTTACTAGTGATAAAATAACCTTCTTCCGGGCTGACTAACTCTCACTGTAGCTTACCCGTGCTCTCTGTAGCCCAGGTAGTAGCCGAGGATGTTGCCGTTCCAGAGGTGCGTCGGAGGAGGTTTCCAGGAGACTCGGAGCTGGTCGGAGCCGATCGCCATCACCTGGAGGTTCTGCGGTTCTCCAGCTGGTGGCTCGTTGTCCGTGTGCACCAAAGCCACTTCGCTCGGATCTCCAGACCCGAGTTCGTTCTCCGCCACGACACGGAACTGGTACAACGTGGCCGGCTGCAGGGCCGTCACCTCCGCCATCAGGTCAGCGCCGGCGGACAAGCTCTTCCACGACTCTCCCAGCGCTGTGGACACACACGACAACAATACATTTACAATCAAGTCGAAACCCATTTCCAGTGAGAACTTTATAAGTTATTAGGGCCTCAGTATTGGTTGAAAGGACGCTGTTGCTTACATTCATAGAGGTTTTTCATTTAGGGGATGGAGAAGCTAGTGAGCGATGATAATCATGATGAGAGTAATTATAGTTAATATATAGTTATGTATGTATGTTAAGATTGTTTATATATTTAGCGTCAGGAGAGAGTCAAAATGAATTAGTTAATGTTTACCAGTGTTAGAAGGTTTACGGCAGCTAAATTAAATATCAGTAAGATTGGGATATAATTGGGGGTGAGTATTAGTTCACAATTATTTCACTACTGGGAGCAATGAAATAAGAGTAACACGAGAATTACACGAGTTTCGTTGGAGAATTAGGAAGCCCTTAAACCGGACGCCAGTTGATGTAGAGGAACTACTTGTCTTCGCTGTCAGACCCAAATTCTAGAGAATTGCCTACAGATCACTTCCGGCCGAATAACCTAGGAACAAAACTGTATTAAATCCCGATCACATAAAGTTGACCCAAGAAATAGACTATTTTATCCCGCTGTGCATCAATATAGTATTTAAATTGCGAATGTTATTCGATATTTATACAATTTCTGTTGTTAATATGTTAAATTAAAAATTAGAAACACAAGAATCTTTAAATTCTTAATTAGAGTTCAATATTCCCTCTAATTTTGTTTTACGAATGCTTCAACTGAACGTTCAGTACAACATGTAAATAGACTTTCCTTGGACACAAACTAAACGTAAAGAATAATAATGAAAAAAAATCTAATAACGAGTGAATGATTAAATGAAATAGAGAAAAAATGGTTGAAACGAAGTTTGTATCAACTTAGGGAAAATGGCTATTTTTAGGACCGCAATTTTCATTGATTTGTACGTCTCAATAATCAGTTAAAAATAAACATAGTCTGGTTTCAGATAATTATAATGTTTCTTAACAAACATTAATTTTACGATGTTTCTTCCTCTAGTCATGTTGGACTAAATACAATACTTTTGTATATTCATTCATACAATTTCCTTGCCTGTTGCAAACCGAAATTAAACTCTTATGTGATAATGAAATTATAATTATAATATCGGACATACGCTCTTTGATTCGCGTATTTAGTGTCCTTTTAGTTTGTCCTGTGTAGCAGGAATTACAAACAGAGCACGGGATTTTGTAATCAAGCTAATGTTTGCTATAGGTGTCATGTGGTTCTTTGAAGTTCTTTCTTCATTATCGCCATAAAGTTCACTGCATACGCAATTGTCAATAAAATGAGATGCTTCTCAGTTCCCCTTTTTCGTCATTTGACGTTCTACGTCTACTGACCCGTGTAACACGCAGGACTGTAGGAACGACAATATTATACGTATTCTAATATAGTAGTTTTAATGAGTAACATGCGAACAGAGGAGATAGAGAAACAAGGGTTTAAACGAAGTTTGTAACAACTTAGGGAAAATGAATATTTTTAGGGCCGTGATTTTCATTGATTTGTACGTCTCAATAATCAGTTAAAAATAAACAACCGCAGAAGAAAAAATATTTTTTTATGATTATTTATTTTATATCCGTGGTAAATCCAAAGGCTTAAATAAAGTTCAAGTATCGAAATGAAAATTTAGATGAAAAAGCATTAGTATACGACACAAGGTTGTAAAACTCCCATGTAATTATAGGCGGAAAACGCGCTAATAATCAAGTTCACAAAAGTTAAACTCACGAAAGTTGAGGCTCGCCCGTAATTAATTAATTAATTTAGATATGAGCTGCCTTTCCAGGATTTTTTCCACCTGCGGCGGAACCGTTATAAGGGGTAAAAAGAACATTCTCTAATCTAATATTGAACTCCTTCCGTTCGTTCACACGGTGAAGTATTAATTCCAATATCGACGCAATGAGCTGTCGTGAACGGTGACAGGAAGTCTATCGGATTCATCCAGATCCAATCCATGAGCTTAGAACATCGATGCGTAGTCTAAAGGAAGGGCTGTGGAATCATGTTTGTGAACGGGAACCAGCCAATTAACCGTACATACTGCTGTCGATGACAAAATAGTTTTCTGGTGAGCAGAATACTAATTTACTATCCCGCACTCACCTTCGAAAAACGTTATGGATAATTTTTTTTTTTTTGGGCAACAGGCTACATGAGGGTGATCCACTTTGGGCAACTCCCCTTTAATAGCATAGGAAGGGATTTGAAAGGGCGGATGCGGAAGGGTAGAGCAAGGTAGCCAAGGGTTAACTAGGGCCCCGGGCTATATTTTAAGGATCCTACCTGGCATTCGCCTAAAGAAATGCAGGGAAAACCCTAGAAAAACCTGCATCAGGTAGGTCGGGCATTGGGTACTTATCCCACGCCCTTCCGATAGCGGGAGAGGAGTTTGCTGTGGGGACGCAGCATTCCCTTCTCCGTGCCTCGACCAGTTTAGAAGGCAGCTGGCCGACTATTCCAATGGGAATAGCGGACAACTCTTACCGTATGCCCAAGGTCTGCGACCCCGGAACATACACCTCTCAAAACAGGCCGAGGTGCCTCGGCTTGTGGGAACCTTAGTTCAAAAACGGAGAGGAAAAGGCGTACCCAAAGGTAGCCCCTTCGTATCTCTTCTAAAAGGTTCTGCCTGCGAGAGAACATCCCTCGCAGGTATTGCCTGCGAGAGAATAGCCCTCGCAGGCCTTATTTATGGATAATTTAAATAAAGATTCACATTTGATTACTATGTGAACTGAAGAGCCTGCTAGAGGATTCTCTCGCAGGTAACCTGCGAGGGATGTTCTCTCGCAGGCAGAGCCTTTTAGGAGAGATACGAAGGGGCTACCTTTGGGTATGCCTTTTCCTCTCCGTTTTTGAACTAAGGTTCCCACAAGCCGAGGCACCTCGGCCAGTTCTGAGAGGTGTATGTTCCGGGGTCACAGACCTTGGGCATACGGTAAGAGTTGTCCGCTATTCCCATTGGAATAGTCGGCCAGCTGCCTCCTAAACTGGTCGAGGCACGGAGAAGGGAATGCAGCGTCCCCACATCAAACTCCTCTCCCGCTATCGGAAGGGCGTGGGACAAGTACCCAATGCCCGACCTACCTGATGCAGGTTTTTCTAGGGTTTTCCCTGCATTACTTTTAGGCGAATGCCGGTTAGGATCCTTAAAATATGGCCCGGGGGCCCTATTTAGCCCTTGGCTACCTTCCTCTACCCTTCCGCATCCACCCTTTCAAATCCTTTCCTATGCTATTAAAGGGGAGTTGCCCAACGTGGATTACCCTCATGTAGCCTGTTGCCGCTCGCCCCCCCTCCCCCCCAAAAAAAGATTACTATGTTGAACCGGGACGACGACGAAATTGGTGCCGACCATGAGATTCCGTTGTTTAATTGAAATATAAAACAGTTTTTGATTGTGTACATTTCTAGTCAACAGTAAAACGATGATTTAAATTAAGCGAATAACAGGATCGTCAATACCAAAAGTTAAACTATATTTCACGCATATAATGGAATGGAACACAGATAACTGCAAACTAATGTGTCGATATTCAACAGCACTATTCATGCGAACTGGGACAAAAACAATTTTATTTTTCTAAACACTTGCCGTTGATCAGCTGGTGCGAGTACCGTTTCAATAGATCGTTTTTACAGCTTGATCTCTGAGTGACATTAAATGGTTGTTGAAGTTTCTGACGGCCGTGCCAGAAAGAATAAGTTAATCTTCCTATCGGAAATCAATTTCTTCAATTTATTTTTCTCCCATGTCAAGTTTAGCTACAAAATGAAAACCTCGTTTGTTGGATACTCGCTCATAAATCCACGTTTCAAAATAAATGGGGGTCTTTTGACGGCACAGGGGCGGTCCTGCTAATTCATCACTGACATTTTATAAGAACGTAGTTGTGACAGCATTGTATTCGTATTTAATATCATTGACAATTCTATTCAATTATTCATAATCGTATTTTATATTGTTACTTTGGGTCATGACGCCGTTTTATTTAATTTCAATAGCAGTTTCCGGACCATGTGGGATTTTCACAACTAAATATAAAGATTGTTCACAAAGACGTGAGTTATAAGGGATGCTATTTTAGGGATCAATGGGGGACTGCATTATATCGCGGTAGGTTTGAACCATGAAGGGGCTGGCCTGACGGGAGGGGAGAGAGTTGACGTCAATAATTTGGAGATATTTTGAGAGACACGAAGAATGAATGTTGGGGTTTCACCAGCATGAAAGGAGAGTACATAAGGACCTGAATTATTGCTGTTTGAATAGAAGGGGTAGAAAGAGGATAAAAGGGTTGCACAAAATGACCGAGATCATCCTGATCATTTATCAAGCAGGGAGTCTTTGGGAGTTGAATGAGAGCAGCCAGCCGAACTATTTTCCAAGTTATAGCTATTTCCACAGCCTACAGAACAGCACAGCCACCGCCATACCAAAAGCTGTAAGATGTGAAGAAATCACCCTTATTCCGCGCCCGCGCATAATAATAATTTATTTTAGCCTTCTTTAATAATAGTATCGTCGATATTATTCAATCAGTCAGTATCAGTGCTACCAGCTATATAGCGGTTATAATTAAATATTGTAAATATGCAGCCATTTAGGGATTCTATGCTGAAATACTACATCTTTGTATATGAAAAGAATGCATCGTAGTTACAGCAATTGCTCTATTGATTTTTTTGACTTTGTCAATTTCATACTCTTTAAGGTTATTATTTCAATAAAACAGGAGGCAAGAAGAAATTTTTTTCGCAGCCGATAGAAAATGAAAGTCATTTTTTCCCTGACGTACGTAATACTTCAACATAGCACGACAAAGATTGGATGCGAAAAAAATTCCTTCCTAAGAGTGGCATCGCTACGTTCGCTCTCCGAAATCAATCGCGGGGGTGTGGCAGAAGAGATAATTCTTTAATGGTAGGCTATTCGTTCTGTCTTCTGCATCCATAATTAATTCTCTTTGTCTAATGACTGGGATCAGATCTCAGTAAACAAAGAAGAGAGATCGTTCGAATGCAGTTCGATGTGCGTTGCTTTTACAAAAGAATGGAAGGCCGGGGGGGCTATTAAAAGTAAATAATTGCAGATGGAGAGTTTAAAAGAAAATCCGTAAAGTGAATTTTAAATGAAGGAACTTTTACTCTTTTCGTAGTGTTCAGTTTGGCGATGCTCCATTTCATTTACAATACTGACATCCTTATTTTTTTTACATTTACCAAACCATTTGATTAATAAGTAAATTTTGTTGTCACATGCTAAATAAATATATAACTAAATTGAAGAGTAGACGAATCGAGACATGGTATTCTGTATGAGACCCGGCCAATTAATTACTATGAAAAGAATGAATGGAGAGAAATATTAAAATGGCTATTTTTTCAGAACCATTGGTGTAAAAATCTATATAATAAAAAAGGATGTATATTTGTATGTATGTATGTTACGTTGTTCTTTATACAAATTTTATCGCGTGGACAGAATGCAACAAAAATTGGTATACGTATTCTGCCAAAATCGAGAACCGGTACTGTGGGGGTGAGAAACGCCTAGCATACATGTGGAAAGAATTATAATTAAAAACCGTGATCATTAAATATTAAATTACTGCGCGCCAACAGACAATGACGTCACGCGACAGAAAGACGTTACTACGCAACGAACAAAGGAAATATTTCCTTTATTAGGAATGAAATAAAGCAGAAATATGTTCTTTAAATAAAAAGTATAATTTTATACAGCAATATTCCATCGAATGGTAATAAAGAAGAATACGAATTACTTTACCATCCTTGCGGAAAATGTAAGTTAATTTTCACGCTATATTAGTTGTGAGTCTAGCTAACAATTTCATCAATGTAATATTTCGTAATGTATGAAGACTGAGTGACAATTGACAATTATATCCTGAAATACTCAAGGAATATATTTAAGTATTCAATTAAATACTTTTTCGAGTTTATATAAATAAGTACACGAGCAACGCCGGACACCCAGCTAGTTATTAATAAATATATTATTAACGGTGATGTAATAATAATATTTTCTGACCAAATTCGGATTATAACTAGGAGCTGTAACTTGTTTCCTAATTTCACAAAACTCACTTTTAAATATTTTATAATTTGTCGCTCTTAATCGTATTATAAAATGATGGAAAATATATTAATTAGTATATTCACTTGAGATGTATATAAATGTTGAGCATGAGGCTTCAGTAAACAGCATTAGATCCCGTGAACCAGTGGTCAATACATTGTTGTTTTGTTAAATGTGGATAGCAGAACAAGTAAAAGCACTCGCAGAGTTATAAATCATTACTTATCCCAATCAGAGATCAGCTAGATTAAACATCAGCAGCCTTCGTCAGTCAATTTCAACATCAAGTGTTATAATTCACACAGAAATTCATGGATCATAAAAGATGATGCAAACCTATTTTTAAACAATTATGTAATTAAAATTTGGTTTAATAACCAAAATATTATTACGTTCTGATGTGTAATTAATTAATGTTTACATTTTAAGAACCATAGCTTCAAATTCAAAAACAGATTATTCTTCGGAAACATCAACCATTTTATGGAAACCTGAAGTATATTCGTTGCCCAAACCTCACTGAAACACTGGGATCGTCAATCATCAGCTTCATTGGTTTAACTTTTTAAGAGACGTTTTACAATCGATTAATTAATTTAATATCTCTAAATAATCAGTCTCATAATTTGCGTAGTCCTCGATGCTTTGAGTCCGTTTCTTATACTGCCGTCCATCCTCACTGATCATTTTATATTTTCCAGATACACTAGAGAAATGGAAACACGGTGTCTCGCATTTCTAGAAACCTTTACAATAATGTAATAATACATACATACGAACGTACGTAGCTTTCATTTAATAAAAGTCAACACCCAAAAGACTTCCTCATCAGCAAGAAGGGATGGTTGACATACACGTCCTTAGGTCTTCTAATTTATACTTAATTACTACAAAATCAGATATCAAGGACTAAACATCAGTAACATTTTATGAAATTAAACATACAAATAGTTCACCCAGTATCAAATACTTTTTGTGGACTTGGGTGTTACAAGCCATTTTCAGTATGATTATCAATTATCAAGAGGCGAATAAATTTCTACCTGAAGCCGCCCCGCTATAGCATAAAATAGTTATGTGACAGTGCACTTACCGGAATCTGGAAGGTACTGTACAGAATACTGCAGATGAGCGCTGCGGTCGTCTACTGGGGCGAGCCAAGCCAGTCTCACGGATCGACTGGTCGTGTCGACCACTCGCACGTCTTGGGGACGCCCTGGGGCATCTACAACATCATCATTCACACTAATTCAGATACATTTCATTGAGAGACATGGATACTAATGATGTGACAGTTAACATGACATTACTGTTTGATTTACATGGTCAAGATATACGAAAAAGAAGACGGATCGTCTTCTGATATTTAGATTGGCATGTGGCATTGTCCTCTTGTGGAAGAAAGATGACTTGGTAGTAAGACCTTCATAAATAATATTTTGAATTTAAGATATAAAGAAAAACTACGCTTATTATGGTTGTAAATATTAATAAAATATTCTTATTTCTCTAGACGATACATGAGGAATATACTACCCTTTACTTGATTCAAATGTATATGAAGTAAGGTTTGTTTTATTATGTTTTTATTTTGTGGAGGGAATAATTAAAACACTTCCAACACTCAAAAAATCATCCATTCATAATTTTCTTGTAATTATGAAATTTATCAAATATTATTTACACACAAAAACAATCAAACAATTATTATCTTTTAGAACAAATTATGTTGAGACATAATTAGGGGATTTGCGCCTAGTAGTAGTGCCACACTTTATATAAGAAAAATATAATTGGGTTCGACAATACATTTGAATGTTTAATATGGGTGGCTCTCACCATCGCCTAAAGTCCATCTGCCTCAGGGATAGAAAACCGAATCTTTGCTGGCTCACTTTGATTAGTGCAACATAGCTTTTAGTATCACCCCAGACGCGTCTGTTGGTTTCTAAGAGAGCTAATTTGTGATGCAGATATGAAACAACATGCACTTAAAGTAATGCGAAATTTTTATCATCCTGTCCTAGCTTTCTGTGTGTCAACCCCTCATGACAGATTTTTCTGCTCGCCGATCAACTTCAGAATATTTATTTTCTGTGGGGGGGTTTTTTTTTCAAGAAATAAAATTTAAGCGTCATTTTCAGGGTATTTTAATTGCACTAAAATGTTAATTATCCATCTAATGGGAATTATTGATAAATCTGACCTAATTATACTTATGTTGAATATATGCAACAGCATGAGCCAAATTGACTTTGATCACGTTTGATATTTTTTTTGGTTATTTTTTCCGTAGTGTATTCACAAAAATATATCTTAAAAAAATTAGTTTATAAAAAATACAAAAATCATGTACTAAGGGGAAAATACGCGCTACGATGTTCTTATGATCTATTCCTCAGGCGAACTGCAGTGACCATTCGCTCTTCAGTTGTACTGGACCTACGAAAGAGTGGGACGAGGCATCAGGAGAGTGGCCACTCGAGACTGTATCAGGAATTTGATGGATCAAGTCAGTTATCGTCCTTGTTTAGTTAATGTCTCTTACCCGAGAACCTGATGGTCTTTCATACTGTACCAGTGCATACAAAGCGTAGTCTGTGGATGAAACACTAGCCCTCTGGTTAGGATTTGTTACAATAAGTCACAGATTACTTTAAATTTACACGTAATTACCGTTAATACAGCCAGAGCAAGAAATAGTATGGCAAAGGATAAAATAAACCTCTTGACGCCGAGAAATAAATTTTTGAAGTAATAAAATTGATTGTAGGTAAACAGAAAGCTGACTAAATACAGAATCACTGAGGTAGTAGTTTGTAGAGTGTACCTTGAACCTGTATGTGGAAGGTGCGCTCCGCTTTTCCGTACTGGTTGGTCGCCGTGCAGATGACCGTGCCGCTGTCTGATTTGACGACGTTAGATATATGCAATTCTGATACGAAGCCGCCCTCGACGGCGCTCTCCTTGACCTCGTATCGAGGGTTGAGCTGCGCTGGTAGCCAGAAGCCCTCCCTCTGCCACTCGATGGTCATGGGTCCGTCGCCACGCGCCTCGCACTGCAGGGTCTGAGAGGCTCCTTTCCGGATACTCGCCTGAGCTGACTTCACCTCGAACTGAGGCGGAACTGTAACACGGAGGATATCGACGACAATGGTACTTCGTGTGCGCCAGAGGGAATTGCCACGGCGTTGGGATAAGGAATCAGTGCAACAATACCTGATAGTCGCAAGAAGAGATTGTTTACTCAAGACTTCATTGAACCCATGTGTTTCGTTCGTAGAGGAATCTTGTGACCGAGTCTGTAATATTTATTCATTAGAACGGAGACCATTTTCCCTCATTTAAAAATTAAAATAAATTGAAAACAAATTGTCTCCATTGAGCATATTCAGGCGTTTCTGAACAGAATGAAGCCCGAAATAGTTGTTTTCGAAAATGGGGAAAACGCAGGAATGGTTTTTCACATGCCCAGTCCAACTACTATGAACGTGGTGGACCTAGGATCTATAGTGCTTTTCAAATGCGAGCCGACTGGAGCTTGGAGATCTTCTTTGCGCCGACTAATAAAAATCGTGCGACGTTGTCACATATCACAGTCCACGCAGCTGCAGTAAAGGTTCGTCGTCATTCATTATTGACAATGTGGTAACGTTTCTCTAATTCTCTGCTCTCATTCGCTGACAACCAGAACGGCTTCCCTTTGAAAAGCACTATATAGAGTACGAAATTTTAAACGCAGTAATTGGCGTAATTAGAGTCCTGTACGGTTAGTAGGACTTTCATCTGTTAAGAATTTAAACGGAGTGTTAACGGAATTCATAAATGTAATATCATTTGAGGTAGGTTCTTACTGTGGACGGTGAGGAAGACGACGGTGCTGAGACCAGCGCCGATGCCGTTGGAGACCTCGCACATGTACTGGCCCTGGTGCTCAGGTTGGGCCTGTCTGATTACCAGCGTACCATTACCCAGGATCTGCAGACCCCTGTTACGGACGGTCAGGTCCTGGTATTCGCTAGGCTGTTTTCCTAGAACAAAGAGTGAACCGCCGTTGAAGCAGGACGAGAATCACTTCATAACGGGTATCTCGAATAAACATACAGATTCCTGGCTCGTTTCTCCGCGGGATTATGGCATGAAACTTCACTATCACTGCTGAAATAAACGGAAGACTTCCTCAGGGAATAGAGGATAGTAAAATATACAGGAATAACTCATTACGTTTGATGTTTATTTGACCATTTTCATGTATGTTCATTCCTTGTATTTTTTTCTGCAGTGAGCACAAAACAGGACGAATCTATAGCTCCATTTATTTAACTTACTTCTGATAATTATAATAATAAATTTCCAGATTTGAAACGGAGCATTTGAAACAAGAAATATTTACTTAGGTGACATCACAGAATTTATTTTAGTAAAAACTGAAATTTCATAAAAATAAATTAATAACGACAATATTTTCCATTACTTCAGATAGAAATTAGAAGAAGTTCTGGTTCGGTAATTCTTATTTTTTTTTATTTGCCTCAGAACTAGGATTAATAGAAAAATATATTTCCTTTCATAATTCTGAAAAATGTTACACCACTGTCGCAAATAATGTTGCATTTGCGTTTTAAACCGAGCATATTTCCTGCCTTGTTTCAGCTCGGTGTTTCATAAATATATTCTGTGAGTCATCGTTTTCTTCTCACACGACCCTGCTCTGAATGTATCCTAGGGCATCATTTCTCCCCATTTGCGGTAGTTTCCGTCGCATCTTCTCGCAGAGATGCGGAGATTTCAGGCGCACAAGCCACTAAGTGCGGAAACTGCGAAAAACGATGACAGGAAGCGAGACAAAGTTTCCTACGCACCTCGCCACTCATCTAATACAATTTTGAAAAATTTACATATGCAGCATTTCAAAAAGCAGCAGACGCGTTTTTGGGGCGTTATGAAAATAAGGACGTCCACGTGTGCGTTTGTCCTGATAACACAAACATAGATTTATAAAATACTGAACTTGTTCCCGAATGTCGTTAGTAAACCAAAACCAAAGTAAATGAGCCCATTTCGTAAATCATCCATTTACACAGATCAAAATGCATCTTTGAGTTATTTTTCATTCAAAAAATTATATCGTGGACGTGAATTAACGGTACGTGATTAGTGAGTAAAAGGCTTTGTGCGTAGATCGAAAATGGTTGGGAAATAATTTTCAAGCATGATGGAAGGAGAATCGCTACACTGACCACGTACAACTAAAAAAAAAAAATATCCAGAATGTGTCGTGGAAGATGACATTCTGGCAGTCGTACCGGTAGGCCAAGGCTCTCAGTGGGCTGTAGAGCCAAGAAGAAAGAGAAACCTTCAGTCTGCATACGTATGAACAAACTAGTATTGGTAAAAGCGACTTTTCTGTCACCCTGTAAATTTAGTGTTGAGTGAATTAGGATTAATGAAGGAACGGAAATTGTAATACGAGGCGAAGACTCCCTGAAATGTTAATTCTATTTCATTTGCAAGACTCATGGTAGAAAACGCAATTATTTCCTTGTAAGCGAACAAAAAAAAATAGAGAAAACAGTTGGAAATTCGCCCCTCCCCATTACTCCACGACACATCAAAATACGTCGTCATAGGAGGCAAAGACAGCATTTACAGTTATAATTCTGTACACAAAACGAGTTTCGTACAAGTCGATAGCTTAACAGTCTGTTAGTCGCGCTAGGACCAAGGGACCGACGAAATTTAAATTCTTTCTTATCTCCGGAGCCAGGTCAGATGCAGGGATGAACTATTACCACATCTCAAAGGAACGTGTTTACAATATCCTGCCATGACCACACTGCAAAAGCTAGCGCAGTTTCTCGGAAAGTGACGTTTCGATAATGGAGTAGCGTATCTTCGGTACACGCGACCTACTGCGACCACTCACGTCAGTATTTTTCTCGTTCTTGCCTCGGTAGTACGGAGTGATAATATATCGCAAGAATCATTAACGATTAGTATCAAATATTTCTCTTTTTCACCTTAAAATTTTATTGTCATAAGTGGATATTATATTTGTGGATTTTTTATTACAACTTTCCGTATTTTTGCTTGGGAACAATTGTGGAAAATGAGTCAAAAAATATTTAACTTGTATAATCTTCAAGTTGTAGATGTAATTCGTCGTCTTCTTTCAGAAGATGATAATCATGGCACAAATGTTGTACCACAGGGCGATGTTGAAGAATCAGCAGATGAATCGAAACAAGATATTTTAGGAATCGGGTCTGATGACGTATTTTGAAATTGACGAACTATATTTAGAAAAAAAAATGTGGGTCATGTTTCAAGGAAACTAAAAAACAATGCAAAACACAATATTGTAGTAAAAAGTGTGAAAGATTTTCTGTGTTTGCGTATACACACACGAATAATTTGACAAGAATTCCGTATCCAAAATTCAAAAAAGGGAATTGAAACAGTTTCTGATTAATGCATTTATTTGACCAAAAATGTAATTATTTAGATAATAAATAATACGAGTATTATTTATGAGCATGTCGAAAGCATTTTCACAAAAGTAGAATACTTTAAAAAATTAATCATTTAAATAACCGAATTTTTAAAAAATATATTTCAAGCACTCTGGAACTATTTATTAGTCTGGCTTGTGACTGATGTTTGGTTTTTATAAAATTAGAGTCTCAATATTTTATAATTATAATTATAAGGGATAATGCGATATTAGAAAATTATAATTTTTTTAACAAATATTTTGAATAAAATTGCAAGTTTTAATTAAACCAGACTGCAATTGGATTTATCAATTATGTGTCTAAAAAGCGTATTTTAAGTGTATGTAAAAATATTCAAAATAATTCATTCATAAAAATGATCAACAACGAAATAGATAACTTAGTTCCCCTAACAGCGTTACTTTACCGTTAATTATCATCTTACAAGTTGCAAATGGTATCGTTGCCCAGAGATATATTACTTTTTGCGTAATAATTAATAGTGTTGTACTTACCTATAACCTTCCTCCAGACTGTGGAGGGAGGAGGGAATCCATCAGCTTCACAGTGAAGGACCACGGATTCTCCTTTGGTGACGTTGCTGTCTGTGGGTTCCTTCACCCACTTCGGTGGCACTGCAAGACGCAGGTAACGGTTACCGACTTCTCCGGGAGTTCTACTTACACTATGCTAAGTTACTATCGTATCCTATCACTAAGCATAATAAGCAAACACATATCAAAGCTTAACTACGTTAACATAGACAAGCACAGAGAATAGATTGAGAGATCTGTTATATCGATATATTTGTGTCTTGCGTGTGTCAAGGGATATGCATGTTGTAAGTCGTGTTGCGGTTATGTTGTCATGAGAGTGTTGTCTTTGTCATACGCGGCGTAAAATATGTAAACTATTCCTTTCAACTCTAATGTATGTTATATCCTTATTCACTTCATTACTCCAATTTTAATGTGCTTGTACAATTAATCCAAAGAAAGTAAACAATATTTTCAGTACCAGAGAATATCGCAGCTGGCATCCACTAGGAAAAATGACTGAGTAACTCACTGTATCATTCGAGTCAAAGTAAGATTTATCAAGCGTAACTGAAGCGATGTAAATGCTTCCTAATTCAGAATTATTAAATATTTCCTTGCCTCCTACTTTGTGTCTATGATTACGATAAATTCCCGTTTTAAAACTGGCAGTTCACCAAACCCGAATCATATTACAAAAAACAACAATTGTGATATAAGTTTAAAATTGCTTAAAAAATCAACTTACAAATTTATATATATTTATAAACGATTTATAATAAAAATAGATAAGAATACACATATTATTAACATATTCGTGTGTAAATAATTAAACGTGCTGAAGTGCATTAACCACAAACTTACAAATGGTAACATTTATATTATGAATTTTAAGCGTTTATATTTTTTTAGTATGCTTTAAGATTGACTAAAACAATTTTACAATGATGATATATATAAATATATATTCTGAATATTGAGAAAAATAAAAATCAGCCAATTTTAAGTCGGAAAAAAGAATTTATTAAATTAACAACGTTTCATCCCTGAATTTGCGACCTCATGAGGTTGAAGTTAATTTTTTTTTTAAAAAAATTAACCTGTTGAGGTCGCAAATTAAGCTACGAAACGTTGTTAATTTAATAAATTCTTTTTTCTTACAAATGGTAACATTTATATTATGAATTTTAAGCGTTTATATTTTTTTAGTATGCTTTAAGATTGACTAAAACACTTTTACAATGATGATATATATAAATATATATTCTGAATATTGAGAAAAATAAAAATCAGCCAATTTTAAGTCGGAAAAAAGAATTTATTAAATTAACAACGTTTCATCCCTGAATTTGCGACCTCATGAGGTTGAAGTTAATTTTTTTTTAAAAAAAATTAACCTGTTGAGGTCGCAAATTAAGCTACGAAACGTTGTTAATTTAATAAATTCTTTTTTTTTACATAAAATTGGCTGATGTTTATTTATTTATCACTTTTATAATGATTTTAAACCGAAATACATTTAACGAGACGTTTACAATTAAAGAAATTTAAGTTTATAGTGAAATAATCATTATGTTAAATCTTATAAGATTTGTATGATTAAATGGTGAGGAACGCAAACAACGAACTGAAGTATATTGTTTTTTTAAAATAGAATATTTTTAAAATTATGAATATAAACAGCTAGCTGTAACTCATTCATAAATTTAATAAAATGACATTTTCAGTCGTTTTAAATTAATTAATCTGACGCTTTAACGACGTTTCAATACCTTTCCGTACTTTCATCAGGTTTCAATAGGGTTGTTATGTTACATTAATTGTAAGGAAAATGTTACATAGGGATAACTAAACGTGCTCTTGAAACTGGAGTAAGAGAACAATAAAACAATTACAAAACTCTAATTCGTAATTTTGTTACCACACATAAATCAGAAAAATAAACAGGAATTTGATTGAAATAATGTGAAAATTTTAGACATTGATCAAAATTTATCGGAAATGCTGTATATTAAAACAAATTTTAACATATTAAATTCTCATAATGACCTTAAAATTAAGTAATATTTATAATCAATTATTTTTTAACGTTTGTATAGTTTTATAAAATTGTTATACAAAAAATTTAGTATAAATATGTAATTTGAAAATGAAAAAAAATTATGTTCATATTTACTTTGAATTGTTAAAAATTATTAATTAAATGCCAGAATATTGAATATATTTATTTGAAGAATAAGAAGAATATATACTGTAAATTTATTATTTGAAATATTTTATTGCACAAATTGTTACCGTAGTAACATAACAACAATATTCAAAACTACTGAGAGTTCGAAAAACCTACTGAAACGTCCTTAAAGCGTTAAATTAAATATTTTGAAATGTCTGAAAAGGTCATTATTTTTATTTAGTTAATATTATTTATAATACAGGCGAAAATAAAAATATAAATTAAACTTTTCATCTTCGATTTGAAATTTTCTAGAAAATTGTTGCTTATTCTTGTCGAAATATTTTACGTTTATGCGACTACCTTGAAGATTTTGTTTATTCTATAAAGTTAATTAAGCATTTCGTTACTTTATTTAATAACCTTAAATTTTTCGTTTCTTGTTATTTCATTTTAAATACTTCACGTTTGGCCGTCTTATTGAAAAACGACTAATTTAGTTTGACAAACGTTTATTATTGATGTTCATGTAAAGTATTAGTTTATCAATATTAGATTATTCTACAATAATTAAAAAAGGGGTAGTTTATAATAAAACGGATGATTTTCGTACAGTATTTGTAACTAAAAATCGCGTTCCTGAATTTCTCACAAATTTGAGCCGAAACTTTGGCTTCATTTATTTCCCAATATTCACCTCTGCAGTTATTGTTAATTATTTTTTTTTACTTGGACTCACTCCCACATTTTAGTATATATAAAACAAATAAAATTGTCATTCATTAATTGTAGGAACAATCATGATTATCAACGGAAAATACATGGATTTTTTATAACTCCAACAACTATTATTACAAATTGCAAAATATATAACTAATATTATGTTTATATCAAGATACTTCGTGAAATAAATTTGAGAACTGCGAATAAAGGTCTAATGAATATTATAGAAAACGTAAGCATCTCAGATCATTGGAATGAACACAAATAAGGTAGGGGCGAATATTACAAATTTTCAACACAGTAATTTTAATAGGTTTAAATGTAGACGATCGAAACCGACAAATGGTCGGGATTATTGGTCTGCTGCTGCTCGAGTTTCGGCTTAAAATTTATGTCGCGATCTCAGGCTTCCATACACCTTCACACACCTAAAATAAACATGGAATAATTTCCTGGAGTTCCCACGGGTAATGCGATTATTGCTCGGAGTCGCGGTACATAATTCCGACCTCCCGAGTTATTTCACACTAGCAAAGTAAATTCATTAGCTGAGCAGTTCGTGGCGTCCTTCGCTCTTATTCAATAATTTAAAAACCTTGTGCCTCAAAAACGATCCAAGAAAAACCGACTTGTTCCCGTATTCGCAACTGTAGCCGTCTGAGTGTAAAATCTAGAGAAGATAAATTTGACCACATTCGGCACGCTGTTAATGAGTAAAATTGAATTATGTGGAAGTTGTTACATTGTGCAGTTTACAAGCATGGATATCGTTGTTGTGGTTGTTTTCTCTTTGAAATTGAGCATTTTTTAAAAGCAATAGATGCAATAGCTCATAGCGTACTACGACATAGAAATACACACACTTATATATATATACATAAAGAAAATTTTGGAATAGCAGCCACATCTATAATAAATATTATTGGTTTTAATTTTAAATAAGCACAACTACGCTATGCGTATTGAAACCATTTAAGAATAACTATGATAATAGGACATTAATTCAAACTAACCTCGTTTTAAAGTTTTAAGTGACGTAAATTCAGAATTCAATAAGTTACGTTTGGTTCAAAAAAATATGGACATAATTTTGATTAAATAAAATTTATTTTAATTTTTTCAATAACACCAAAGTTTTTATCTGTCACATGAGAAATAAGACACCGTACTTTCATCAAGATATTTATTTACATCATGACGAGAGATTAAATTATTTTTCCTAATTTTGACTGAAACTTAGATTTACCGTCTAAATTTTTACTGTTTTATCAAAATTAATTGGTAACGGTAAACCAATTGATTAATTGTATTTTCTATAAGGAATATCCTGGATTATGGAGGAACATGCAAATTTGAAATATGAAAGTGATGATTTGGCACGTTACCATTCTCTTTAAACAATAAAATTAATAAAGTCGAATGTCCAAAACTTAGTTTATGATGAAATATATAAATAATAAATTAGATTTTTAGAATATATTTTTTAAAAAATTATAATTTTCCATAATGACAATGGTTAGGCTATGTGCCGAAAGCTGCTTCGTTTAACACATTTAAATAAATGTTTCCATGTCAGTAAGTAATTTTTTTACTCGTGTGACTGATAAATAAAACAATGGGTTTATTCATAAATTAAAAAACAGTATTACTCATGTAGCAGCACAGAACTATGACGTATGACATGTTGGCAGGGGTATCTGGTATAAATATGTACAAAATGTAATAGCGTCTGGTAATACAGTTGTGGAAACATCACAAAGAAAAATCTTACCTATACATAAAAATTAGTTTCATAGCAAAATTATATGAGTGAATGACACATTCGTTAATTCTATCACTGTAGAAATAAATAAATTGTTAATCCAAGAGTTGTGTTACATTAAATACAAGAATTAAACTAATTGTATAGCGATATTGTTTACATTTCTAGTTAATTATTATTTTCTAGGTGCTCTGACACTACATACGCAGGTGTGGAGTGCGAAAATGCCACGTGATAAATGTATACTGATGGTTTCGAACAATAAAGGGTGGATAACATTTATAATTGCAATTAAATTCGGTGAAATTTTCTAAAAACAGATTTTCAGCGTTTCTTTTCTTCGGTATAGCATTTCGGAACGCTTTATGTTTTTGTTAAATGTAAGCTAATCATTCTTCGTATATGTGACAAGCAAAGATTCATTCGGTTTCCATACTATAATTATTGTAATTAACGTGTTTTAATATTTTCTGTCAATAAATCCAAAACGTCCCGTATTTCTGAGAGTCCGTAAAATTAAGAGAATCTTCCCTACTGGCGCCTGTATGTATAGAAGGTCGATAGAATGTACCTAGAATTTATATGTTTACATATATATGCAATATGTATGATTGAACCAAAACTTATAAAGGAACAGAAATTCAATCATGCTAAAGGCTGCTGAAATAGAATTGAGGACGCGAGATAAAATACCTTAACAGAACGGGGAATCGAATCCAGGATCACTGCTATGTATGCTCTACCATCTGGGCTACCCTGTCGATCCAAACTCCGCACGAATATTCACTCCTTCCTGTGTAAACCTGAATCTCACTCTAACTTACCATATAATATTCACATTATATCACGATCACGGCCTTCATCCTCAAAACTGGATGAAAATGTCGAAAAATAACAACGAAAGCTACTGTTAAATTAAAACGAATGGATATATTCTATTTATGAATATTTTACCATTGACAGGAATAAAGGTTAATTTGAATAAGAAGTCATATCGTTATTACAGTGGCATATGGAAAGTGTTCTTCATTAATGTTCTTCATAACGCGTTTCATTTCATTTAACGGCCATGTCCACTAAGAATATTGTATAGATAAAATATCTAGTCTCCTCGTGCACCGTTATCTGGCTCACAGTTCGCACGTACTTATTCTACAAAACATATGTTCTTCTCTTCAAAATCCCATTCAGCTCATGCGGAGATAGAACACACGGCTCGCACAATCCTCCAACGCTGGCGCTTCAATGGCAAATCACTTCTATAGAAACGCATCGCTACACTCCGAGTATTAGGGCCCATGATATTCAATACACACACAAAAAGTGTGAGGTACTGCCACGGTTATAGGCAAACACAAGAAAAGAAATAGATTATTCTGAATTAAAATAAATTGATATTTTATTACGAAGTAATGCCTTCTAAATTAATTTTACCTCTCAGTTAATTCTTTATGACTATATAACTTTTAATAAGTAGGAAAAAAGCAACTCATAATGTGACATATTATTGGCGTTTGTTGAACTGTGTAACAGGTACACACCTCGTCACTAAGAATGAGCGCCCTTTCCTAAATGCATATTTGTTCCGGAGTGTTTAATGGAGTCTGTTGACTATGAAAGAAAATAGCTATCCGCATTACAAGGCCGCTTATGAAGAGTAATTTTACTTTCGAAATTTGTATATTAACTTGCATCCAAAGCTCTTATTTAAAGTTCTGCATCTTAAAAACCTCCATAAAAATGTAGCCTATAGCAAACCAGCAATTTGCGAATCTCCAACTGTAAAATTTTTCAAGTGTTAAAAATTTAACTCGCATTTGTATTTTAAACTTCTAATTGTGTGTTTGATGATATTCACTTCAATGTTCACACGGTATCCATTTTCATAAATATAATATCGTTTTAGTGAAATAGAATCCTTTTGTGTTTTTACGTAGTCATCAAAAATTATCCCTATGATATTATTTTACAACACACTTTTAAAGAGAGGTTAATTGTTGGCTCTCCATAAATGTTCAAGTTCCGGACTTTAAAATTGCTCTTTAATTATCGGCTATACATTTTTGGAATATAATTTTAGTATTTTCTATATCTTTAAAATAATACAAGTCAAATTAAAGTTCGAATCTAGAGAATACTTGTTAGACATATTTTAATGGGAGGAACTATTTACTTTAATTGAAAAGTAGAGTCACACTAAATGTGTTTTGCGTGTTGCATTCAGGAACGGACGCTAACTAATTGTGAGGAGGCGTGTAGCTTTAACAGCGTATGCGTTACTGAATTATTCTCGTTATGGGTAATTTTCTTTCTCGTCTAATTTTGAGTTCCAATTTTTCAGTTGAATTCCCCGGCTTCTCACTTCGAGAAATCGACGTACGATGTGACGCCTCTAACGTCTTATTCCTGAATATATAACTGAAGCAGGAAAAGAGCTTGCATGGTAATTGGAGTTGTTCGCAGAAAGTTATCGCGGATCTGCAGCTGTCGTAACGGGGCCATTAATCTCCAAACTTTTATCACTCCTTCGCCGCAGGTGATAAATATGGCCGTCTGCAATCGCATACTTCACACCAAGTGCTTGGAGCTACCTTGTTGTTTCCGGATCTTTTCCAAACTTCACGTCACTCACTATTCTTACATAAATCGTCCGGCACATAACTCGAAATAAATTAACCGGTTTCACATTTTTATTTTACGAAACATTGCGTGCCACTTTTTTTTGTTTGACTGATAAAGTGGGTCAGTTAATAAAATTTAAAGAACTATCGGAAACATTTATTTTAATTTTTGAGTCGCCTATGAAATTAGCTCAATATTTTTATATCACGACGAGAAATAATTTATCGTGTTAACAAAGTTTAATCTAAATTCCCCAGAAATTCTTTGAAACTCTTGAACCACTTACGTCTACTGAAAAAAAAATTCGACCAAACATTTCAATTCGAATATTTTAAAGCGAGTTGCAATAAATACTTCATATATTTAAATTTAGAATCCTACTTCCGATATATCATCAGTGTTTTATTTATATTTATTTCGATACATGTAATAAAAGAAAAATCGTGGTAAAAGTTTAATTTTATTAATATGAGTACAATAATTTGTTATGCAAACAAAAGTAATAGTATTTTTCATTATAAACGGTTAAAACCAATATGGACGTTGAGTGTGTTATTTTAACTCCTTTTAAAATATCCGAGATAGTAGACTAATTTTCTGTTTCTTCTAGTAATGAAATATTTCTGTACTAGTTAATTGTGTAAATTTCTTTTATATGCAACCGCTCGTTATAAACTTTTTCAGTTCAGTGTACTCTCATATTTATTAATCTATCCACACGATCTCTTCTTTTTAGTTCGTATTTTTAACTTATGTTTGTATATAAATTAATAAATTTTAAAAAAACATCATTCAATTCTTAAACATAATATGATCTAAATCTTTCAAGTATATTTTTCCTATTTTACAAAAGTTGTTAAAAAATAACTGCAGAAATTACTATTTTTCGTGTTATAGTGGGAATACTGGTTCTTTACTACACTTCTTTAATATACGTTTTTATTAGAAATATCTATCAGTGTGTTCACAAATCGAATTCGTAAAACTATTCTTTAGTCTGAAACAAATTTATTTCCTTATACGCAATATAAAATAGTTTTTCCATTGAGATTATGAGTTGAATATTCATTTAGCATTTTCATTTTTCTGTTTACTAGTAGGTCTCGATATAATTATATTAAAGATGCTTGCATGTTTATGTATCGTTATTTATGTCGTTTACGTACCACAGTTTTATAAAATTCGTATTGTGGAAACATGGAATTACAAGGAAATTTTGATCCTCTGAATGTACGTTGAAATTTCAGAAAATGTGTTTTATTCGTGAATTAAATGTTTCTTGTATTTCTGTAAGCCTTCCTGAATTCCATATTATTGTTATTTCCATAACCCAAAATTAAACAAATATTTTTCTTCTCTGTAAAACATGATATAATTTTCATCGGCGGTTAAAATATTTTTCTTTGTACTCAGTTACCTTGCGAAGGGCTCCGCATTTCCGTACCAGTTGAGAAAACGATGGCGCTTTCTGGCTTTGAATTAGTTTCGTTAAACCGTTCACGAACTTTCATTCTGCCACGGCGCTCCGTTAAAATATCGACGTTAAAGACGATAACTGCTTCGGAGCGAAAGACCAAAAAAAAAACAATATTGGCGGAGATATATTTAACAACGGTCCCGGCTGCTTGAAGTATGGTACGCATGGACCGGAAATTTTGACGGCCTATTGCTGATAAAAATAATATGAGAATAATTGAACAGTAACTTGGAGGAATCTTCCGACGTCTTTAAGATGTTATCAGTAATTGATTAACGTAGAAGAAGGTGTTTCAATATGACTAACGGAGATGTTCAAGATCGACAGATTTATTATTTATTAATTGTTTTCGATTATAAAATGATGAACTGGGAGTATGAATAATGCAAATTAAATAATTACGTCATATATAATTCTCATACACCGTTATTCTATTCTCTGGAAGTAATTAAAATAAGAAAAATTAATATATATGTATATATATAATGAAATATATATTATGTATTAATAAAAAGTGTTATTGATATTTGTAGACCCTTGGTCACGCCGCGCCCCTTCCTGAATGCAACACACAAAGCACCTGTGATTCGGAGCATTTATTTGACTCTTGCTCTGAAATACGAGACGACCACAAGTTGTAGGTCTAAGAACGTGTATGTGTCATTTCTACGGAAAAGTAACATATTTATTAGTAGGTTTCGAGATTATTTAAATTTGTTAGTGACAGAATCATTAGACTGAAACATGCATTGAACGAATGGAGATCTCGAAACGATTCTTGCACCATCTGGTTTACGGTAGACGAGTTATATCAATGTTGCAATTTACAGCGATTGTGAGTAACGACGAGAGTCTCCTTTCCCATCGATTTAGTAACAAAGATTGTTCGCGAGTAAAATGTTAGAATTTCTTGTAGAGTATGTACAAAAATCTGTGAAATGTCACCGGAAACAATCAAAACAAATTTCACGACGAACGGCACGGAGCGTTCAACGTATGAGGCGATTAATTCCCAACTGCGGGTAAGTTAATGTTGGTGATTTTAAATATGTCATAAATCTAATGTATAGCAGTTTATACGATACGACACGAGTATAAATGGTTTGTGAATTTAAGTTATAAAACAGAAAGCTGTTACATAATCTCCTTCGTGAGTATATAACACATATTTCCTGGTGTCAGAGCCCACAACTAGTTTTAGTAATATACTTATAATAGAACATATCTATGATATATTGATGTTATGAAATAAAATAAGTGTTCGGTAGTGAGTGAAAAATTGTGACGCAGTAAATGGCTGAGTGGCTTGGAAGGACGTCATACAGCTCCTTAGATTTCAGCGCAAATGTTGATTGATTTTACCTTTGAATAAAGGCTGACATTAAACGAGAAACTGTTATTATATGAAAAAATACATCTATTTAAGGATAGCGACTGCGGCTTCGTGTATCGCGTAGTGATGTGGCGAATGACTGAGTGAAACGTGGAGTGTTTTTAAGATAATAGCAAACGGGACAACGAGTGCGAACAACGACAGTGATTATGCAACAATGGTGCAGGAAGTGCAGCGTAACAAACAGCTACGTGAGTTCTGCGACAGTGCAATTAACAGGCAGTGTGTGAACACCGAGGAGCCAGCGATTCGCGTCAACGTCTCGCGTCCCGGGGCTGAGGGAGCGCGAGACGCGGCGATGCGAGCGTCGGGACGTTACCGCTGACTACGAGGCGCGCCGAGGCGGACGCCGTCTTTGCCGTGTTGTTGGCTACGCACGTGTACGTGCCCGCGTGCGCCCCGAGCACGGCGGCGAAGGCCAGCGTGCTCGAGAACTCGTCCCGCGTCACGTCGACGCCCTGCAGGGCTCGCAGAGGCTCCCCGTCCTTCAGCCAGCGCAGGGACAGGGGCTCGTCGCCCGCCTGGATCACGCACTGCACTTGGGTCCGCACGCCCTCGATTAGCTCTCCGAAAGTGAACGGGCCTATGCGTGGAGGAACTGCAAGAAACACGCAGCCTAAGCTGACGGAAACAGATGGCCGTCCGCCGAGCTGAAAGAGAAACGCAGAGAAGGGGCGAGTCTGCGCCGTTACCGTTCACCCGCAGCTCGGCCGAGTGCGACGTCTGCGCGACGCCGTTGCTGGCGACGCACGTGTACGTCCCTGCGTGCGCCGGACGCAGCGCCTCGATGCTGAGGGCGCTGATGTGGACGCCCAGGGCGCGGACGCCGGCGTCGGCTGGCGGCGCCCCGTCGTCCTTGCGCCACTCGATGCTCAGCGGAGGATCTCCCTTGTTGATCACGCACTGCACGCTGGTGCGTTCCCCCGCGTGCAGGTCCGTTTGGAACGAGAAAGGCGCTATCTTCGGCGGCACTGCAACATACTCTCTCTACAGCATCAGTGTAAAAGGGAAAGTCAATGGCGACCCGCGTCGAGAAGGGCTTTTCCGTAGTTTATGGTTGAGACCGCCCCCAGCGGTATAGCTAAGAAATAATCAATATGGCTACATGACCGAATTTTCTAACTCAATGAATTAAAGTAATCATTCATAACCTAACAAAACGTGGCATGAATACTTTTAGACGATATATTGAAGCGGCCATAATTTCACATAATGTTGGGAAACGACAGATGGCAATTTCCATGAACTATAGATGTAAAGGAGGTGTCCCAAAAGTACATACACTTTTACTGCTAGAAAAATTGACTGGAGGGTTGTAGAACTCGCGGCTCTACACTTCCCTCTTTCAAATACCTACCTATACTATTAAAGGGGAGTTGCCACAACGTTTATTACCCTCATATAGTCTGGCATTCTAAAAAAATAATACAGTTGGGAACTTCCCGGTATTAACAAGTCTGTAGGAGCTGTTTTCAACTCTCCCCGGTGCAACATTTCTGGAGATACGCAGAGAGCTGCCTTCAGGAATGCCTTCTTCGCTCGCTGCTTTTAAACTAAGGTCCCTACAAGCCGAGGTCCGTCGGACAGGATTGAGAGGCGTATGTTCTGGGGTCAAAGACCTTGGCAATACGGTACGATTTGTTCTCTGTTCCAATTGGAACAGTCGGCCAGCTGCCCCATTAACTGCTTGAGGGACTGGGAAGAGAATGCTGCTTCCGCACAGAAAACCTCTCTCCCGTCATCGGTAGGGTGTGGGGGAAGTACCTTTCTGATACAGGTTTTCTAGAGTTTGTCCCGCACCACTTTTAGGCGAATGCCGGGTATGATCCTTAAACCCTGGCCCGGGGGCCATAGTTAACCCTTGGATACCTTCCTGTACCCTTCCTTGGTGAAAGAAATGCAGTTGAAGATATGAAGTTCGTTAAGAGGAGTTCCTATGGAAGTTTCATAGACAATTATCGTAAGCAATATGTAGTGGGACATGAAAGTTAGAACGAGTTACTTATTAGAAATGGAAGATTAAAAGTTCGTATCAGCAATCGTTTGAAGAAAATTTGAAGAGTTAAGCAGTAATATCTAAAGTAGACGTTAGAAGTTATATGAAGAATATAACAGAGTTAGAAGAATTGTCTTGTAGGAGAAGTTGGACACTTCTGTACGTGCAGGGTATTCTGACCAGTTCTGCTTCTGCCTTCCTAACTACGTAGTGAATCAGGCGCCGTAATCCAACAAATTTTAAAAAAAAAAAATTGGCAGACGCTCAAAATGGTGAAACTTTTTAACTTGTTTTAAATGCCCTTAGAAAATGAGTCCCCATATTAAATTAACACTGAGTAAATATTGTCAACACGGACTGTTATGAATCGTAAAAAACAAAATTTAAAATTCTTTAAAATTTATTGAAGCCTAATGTTCAAAAATATTACAAATGCCCTTAGAAAATGAGTCCCCATATTAAATTAACACTGAGTAAATATTGTCAACACGGACTGTTATGAATCGTAAAAAACAAAATTTAAAATTCTTTAAAATTTATTGAAGCCTAATGTTCAAAAATTTTTACAAATGAAACATTAATAAAGGAGAAAACTATAAGATACTTGGAAGTAAAGAAACGGAAGAAAGAATAAGAGCAGAATGTTATACGTTGAGAAATTGATATACAATCATTGTGTCTCCAAAACAGTCAAGCTTTGGTTGGCCAATTAATTACAATCTGCCAAAATTAAAAATACTACCCAATGATGCAGCAATAAACTTCATATGGCTGCTAATAATAACGTGAAATATTCAACTTTACAAAGAACACTAGTGTTGCCTGATCAGTCCACTTACTATATGGAACCAACTTACTAGATTATGAAGGTTCCTACAGAAGAGGAGTGAATCTTTTTACACAATTCACTGATGAAAAAAACACGCAATAAAAGTTACAGGCTCATGTCCGGATACAGAAGTTATTAGCTGTAAGCTTAACCGCTGATACGAATGCCCGATTGGTGTCCAAATGTTCCAACCAAGCCTCGAAAACTACGGTCTAAATTCAGGTAAGTACATTAGTAATATTCCCAATTTTTACGGCTAATAAAAGCACCAGCAGTTTCATAATATTCCTTACGTTGTTTATATCTACAAAAAAAATATGTGAATGAATATGAAACGAAATGACGAGGCATGGAATGGAATCTCTGTAGAAGCCGAAAATAAATAGTTTATTCATGTGTCTGTTTCCTACTTGACGGCCGTGACAGTAAAATAACTTCCAAGTTGTCTTAACAGATAAAGTTAAGTAGCAATTTCTTTCCGAACGCTTGCAAGTATTTTCAATTTTTCAACGACTCGTTTTTCCTTCAGTCTCCGTCGTACCAAACTGTAATTAGTTCTTTGTAATTATCAGCCATTAATCTTAAAGGTTCTGATTTGAATAGAGATGTCTTTAATTACTATGTTTGGGTGAACTTCATTATGCTTCCAACTCTAATTTGTACCCCTTACAGAACGCAACACGCAAAACAACTTTCGTTCCGAGTGTTTATTCGACCGGTCACAAGAATCCGATGTAACAAAGTCAATGTGCCATGACAACGGAAATTAAATTTATTTGTATGGCACAGGGTTGATGAAATTCTTTACTAAGAACTTTGGCCAGTAAAATTCTTTTTTTCGGTTAGAAATATAGAGAGTTGATATTCCTGATCTGACGATCTCGGTCATTTTGCGGATGAAATCCGATTATGGAAACCGGTGCAACTGTCGGACTCGGGATCAAAATAGGAATTTCTGAAACTTTCAACAATTTCTTGAAGAATCTTGATGATATTAACACATCCGTAACGCATCTCATTCCCTTGTGAATTTTTTCTTGTCTACAGTAGCTAAGACATAATCATCAAAAAAAAATATTCACTCTCTTCCTGTAATGTTGGAAAAATGGTATTGTAACAAAATGGATTAATAATTATTATGGCTAGAAAAATACACGTGAAATACACAGTAAAATAATTAATTAAGATAAATATTAGACTGAAACACAAAGCACGCATACAATAATACTGTTGTATAATTTATAATTTTATGATATTTAGAACTTCAAATGAAGTTAATTATATATATTTCTATGGGTAAGACTCATGAGCGTCTGTAAATGGCAACGACGGTACGTAAAATAATTGTGAAACGCTTTAAATACCATTATCTCTAAACTGTAGTCGAACCGTGAACCGGAATCCCCAAGATGGCATAACCACTCACACCAACCGTTCCTTCTGGTTTCGTTAGCATAAATAGCAATGAAAAATGAAAACTATAAAAATTATTCAAAAATAAATATTTCAGTTACAATTGAGCAAAGAGCTTGATACTCCCATGTTGTTATCTTAAAATCACACAAAATTAGATGAGCGATCTTGTTTAAAGACGGAAAATTGTTGAAGTGAAATAATAAATATTAATGTGTTCAAGGTTATTATACTTAAGATTCGAAATTGCTTTCAATAACTCTGAATGGCAATCTATAAGAAAATAGTTTCTTTCACATTACGACACAATTTTATTTAAAAAATAAAATTAAATAACAAGCTTCCGACCTTACGAAATATCATCCGGGACACTTAATTTCATTTCAAAACCAACAGCTCCACTTTTAAATAAGCTAGTGATTTTCAGCAGTTAATTATGACTTTTCACCGGGGAAAGAACACGTGAATTGAGGACTTCAATGCTTTCATCTAGATGTGTGTAAATTTCCACGGGAACTCGACCCTAACGATTCGTGCTTTGATTCTGCATAATTTAAACTCATTTCGTTGTTCATCGCAAGTTACCTCCACCGCGAGTTTTGTTATTAGATATTTCAACAATACCGCAGGTCCTGTTTTAACGAGTTTCATTTAACTCTCTGACTGAAATTCTCGCCCCCTTCAGGGTGTTCTCAAGTCGTCTCAAGTACGAGAAATGTTGCAAAAAATTAGAAAAATCAGACCCTGATTTCAAAATGGTTTCAAGTACAAAAATGAAAGTATCAGCCGATTAATACGAGTCAAAAACATTTCGATCTCTGTAGCTTAATAACAGCGTCATTATAAATTACGTCATATTTATACGAATTTGAGTTTTTAAAAGCGATAAGGACCATATATTTTAATGCACGTAATTTATTAATTTCAAATCTTTTAAAAAGTACACGAAATTTAATCAAAATTCTAATTTAAATAACAAGAAAGAATTTATTCCTCTCACTGTTTTTATTATTATTCTTTGTAATAATTTTACAATTTTTAGGGCAATAATAATGATATGAAAATAGTGCCTTCTAAAACTTCTGAACCGAAGGAATTTGTTTAACCAAATAACAAGGGTTTAGATTTGAAATACTGACAACAAATTGGAAGAACATTATAAAATTACAGATAATTATGAAACATAAAAAATCATATTAAAATAAATCACCACAATTAGAGAAAACCACATAAAACATTTTTTAATTAACCATGAAACAAAATTAAATCGTTTTTTAAACATAATAATAAACTCCATTTGAATTAAAAATATACCATAATACTTAAAAAAATTACTAAAAACACAAAATCAAAAACTACTTAAATGTTAACTAAGATAAACAAACAAAAGTTATAATGTAATTATCAGGACATTTTTAATCATCCAAAAAAACCTTTCAGCGTAAACGAAAACAATGTTATGTTAAACCATCATGATCCAGACTCACTTCCTAGTAAATCCGCTTTGTTACGATTTATATGTGCACAAATTAGAGCCAATTCAGAATTGATAATTATTAAATCGTACTGATTAATCCAACTTTTGTTTAATTTTTTTAAAATTATTTCCATTGGAATTAAATTATTGTAACCCATCTCCTACTAAATAATAATGCACCTTGACCTGACGTCAATTCTGATTATGTGGTGAATATATGTGATGTAATTTCGTCCACACTATTATAACATCTCGGGGCTATCACATTAAAAAAACCTAAAAATGTTCCCAAAGAAACATTGACTTCACTATTTCTATGACTGAAGAGAAAATGACTAAATCGTTCCTTATAATCGTACACTCTACTTTCTTGGGGAAGGGATGTACAGGATTTAAGTGAAGTAAATTAATTAGATTGTTACATAATTCGTGCCCCACGTTGGGCGCCATTTTTGTAATACCAAAATCCTCATTAATTGAATATACTGGTTTAAAGGAATTTATTATATTATCAATTCCTTTAAACCACTATCTTCAATAAAATGAGGAATAAAGTATTACATATATATGTAATATCACCTAAAATTTTAAAAACGAAATGAAAAGCAGATACTCATCTTGAATTAATCAATTTACTATTTGCTATTTGCTAAAATAATATACACAGTTTCTAAGAGAACCGTTTTCACGATACACGAAACAATATTTGGAATCAGAGAATTTTCGTTACCAGAATTTCGTTATCAAGAGAAAGATAATAATGGATATTCCTTTTCCCAAAAGTATAGCAACCGTGCCAATTAAATATAAAAAAAATATTGTTTTTGTGAGTAACTGTAAATAAAAAAGAATGTCCTCAGCTGTGAAGAGATTTCTCGGAATGAATTTATTTGAAAATGAGCCCTTCAAGGAACGTGCTTATTTTAGGAAAAGTTGAAACAGAACTCTGAGAAATTATTCGATTGAACTCCAACGTGAATGCATGAAACGGGGGAAACTTAGTTAAATGGATTTTATTCAGATACTGGCAAGCAAGTAAGAAGTTATTCCATGGTGACCTTAGGCTAAAATTTAATGTGTCATTATAGGGTTTAAATTACGTCTATAAAGAACACTGTAGTATTACTTCAAATTCACTCATGAATGACTGATATTTTATATCAGTATATTTTATTCTGTGAGATACAAAGCTGTTTACAGTGGCCAGAAAGTGATTGCAAGGGGTTTAAATATCTCCACCATCAAACTCAAATGGAATTTCACTATAGTCGGCTCCACCAAAATGTAATTTCAAGGTCAAGTAGCTAACCACCCCACTCCTCACCCCTCGTCCAGTTGTTGTTGCCAGATTGCGTATCCCCTTGCTACCCGTTAACGTACAGTCGCCGCGCGCGTACGTTATTTGACACAACGTTTGGCAACGTAGTCTGAAGATCTTTTACTACATTTTAGTGACGCAGGGACCATTCTTTGAGCAGAACGCCGGAAAAGTTTACAGCCTTGTTCTTTTGTGTAACTTTATGAGGAATGAAACCCCCACCGAATACATTTTATTTACGGCACTGTTTGGAGTAGTCTTACAATCGATTCGAATATCTTTATTTTTAAGTTATTCCTGATTCGTTTATTTTCAGGAAACCTCGATCACGTTTTTTATTAATTATTTCTGAAGGCTCATTATCGCTAGCTTATTGCAGCATTCACGATTTCAGCATATAAAAACTGAATAACCCGCAAGAAATTTATTGTCTTTCCAAAATTTCGTGCTTGACAAGTTGGTTTCATATATATTTTTTTCTTTCAAGCGTCAATATAATCCTGCCCTCGTCATGAAAATAGCCTGCGAGGCTTTCTCGCAGTTGAACCTTTATAAAGAGACGGAGAGGGCTACCTTTGGGGGGAGGCCTTTTCCTCTCTCCGTTTTTGAAGTAAGGATCCCACAAGCCGAGGCACCTCGGCCTGTTTTCAGACCAACCGCCTCCTAAACTGAATCGAGGCACGGAGAAGTGCATTATGCGTCCTCACAGCACTCTACTGGAAGGGCGGGGGACAAGTACCCAATGCCCGACCTACCTGATGCAGGTTACCATCTTGGAGTAAGGAAGGATCCTGGATACTCTATACTCATTCGAATTCTTTATATAATAAACTTTGTCTTTAACTTCATAGCGCTTTCTGATTCTTGTTCATATCTCTGGAAGGTACATAGGTACCAAGAACCCCACGTTATCGTCTTTCCTATTTTCCTTTCATGAAGTCTTCCTTTTTCCTCCGACTTGTTCATTTCCGGGACTTAGCTTCAAATAAAATTCCTTTACATCCTTCTTATTTCGATCTCTAAGTTTTAGCAGTACTATTATTCTCAGGAGATTATTTTGGAAACACTAAAATATTTTTTTAAGTAAAGGAGAATGATAATAAGTCAAGTTTATTAGTATTAAAATAAAACATTGATGCTTTGAATCTTATTACTTTTAAGTTCTCTAAGTTCATGGATATGTTTTCAGTATTTTGTTTTATTTCACCACCTCTGTAAAGCAACATCTATGGAAGCGTTCCGGAGTTTCTACTCAGAAGTTTGTGTCCGATTAATGCCACTTTGAAATAAAAATTATTTGATTAAAAGTTTGTCACCGAGCTAGTGAATATACTGAATTTAAAAGAAATTTGTAGACAAAAATGTTGCAGTAGATCTTGTTCCCGGTTGAATCATAAAGACTGTCATATTGACAGAATGTTGATCCTACTTACGAAGCAAGATACGTTGCAAATTAATCATTTGCTGGACGTCACTAGATGACACCTATGGAAAACATTGGTTTTATGGAACACAGAAACCAAGAAGTCTCATATAGAAACAAATTAATTTGACAGATGGAATTACATTGGAAACCTGTTGGGGAAAAAAAAGAACAAAGCTATTGAGAGAAAACAGCACAAAGAATTGATAGCATAATTATTAATTACGTTTTTGATAACAAAATGTACATTGATTGCAAATTTACCAGATCCATTTAAGAATCAATACGGGTATTAAAAACATTTAAATTTTGGTTCAAATGAGAATGATTAGTGTTGAGCTGAAATAATTACCTATGACTGCGACTGTGAGCGACTGTGAAGATGTGTGTCCTTGCTTGTTGGTGGCCGTACACCAGTAGACTCCTTGATCTGCGTCCTTCTGAACGTTTTCAAGAAGCATGGTACCGTTCGTGAACACTTTCTGTCTCCGTGTTATGGGAAGACTCCGTCTGTCTGCAACGGAAAAAAAAATATTTAACGTCCGACTCTATCCAAACGGTTGTAGATCTATTAAAAGTGCGTCAGTCGATTTTCTCTAATATTGCACCTTCTGTTTTCCTCTAGCAAATTCCCCAGGAAGGCTTTGAGAACGTGATCTCACAGTCGCAAGAAAAACCCCATACCTTCGAATGCATTTTAGAAGCAGCTTGCATCGACGTCGTGTGGTCCCGCCTGAACGAAAACTGAATTTCCTGTAGGATGGAGTCGCCTTTGAATAAATTTTGTAACCGACTCTATCCCACCTTCGTCTTGCGAAACCTTCGTCTCTAACGTTCCTTTTCCACTCACGTTATTTCTCTGTCTGGCTCTTAACCATTCTTCAATAATTTTTTTTTGTAATTCCTTCTCCACATCTCACAACCTTACTAACAATTATCACTTCCTGTACGTGCACCCAAATAACCTCAGTCCGAAGATACATTTATCACTCCATGGCAATTATATACACACGCAGCTTGAAATTCTTCACCGGTTTTATTTATTTTGACAATTTATCTTAAATCCAATTACATATACATACAGCTATTTACCTATCACAATTTTTTTTATCTGTAACAATAATTGTTTTTAAAATATACGTTTAAACTTTTCGTATTCTTTACAGCTGCAGGCAATTCATTATATAATATTAATCCTCTATCAAACATCAAATTTTTAGTACTTCTTAGATTCAGATGCTCAATAAATAAAATTTACCTCCCCCATGTGTTGTGATTATGGACATCTAACTTTATTTTAATAAAAATATTTAACTGTCACTTATCTATTCTGCAAATAAAAATTAACACCACATATAAAATTTGGACACTGAAATTTAACAATTCTAATTTATTTAACATATCCTGAATCATACAATATTTATTTTCCTTCAAGATAGCTCTTAATCCTCTATTCCATATTATTTTTAATTTATTAATAACATTACTACTAATACCAAACAATAATGAATTACAATAACGTATATGAGGAACTACTAACATACAAATACGGTTTTTTTTAGCTTTAAGGGACAAAATATTTCTTAACCTACACACTACTCCTATTATTTTTCTGCCAATTTCTTTTCAACATACCCTGCATATTTATTAAATTTTAGTTCACAGTCAATAATAACTCCTAGGTACTTAAAATTATTAACCTTATTTCCTACAGCTATATCATTGGCATACGGTAAGAGACGTTTTTTGTTCCCATTGGAACAGTCGGCCAGCTGCCTCCTAAACTGATCGAGGCACGGAGAGGGGAATGCTGCGTCCCCACAAAAAACCCCTCTCCCGCTATCGGAAGGGCGTGGGACAAGTACCCAACGCCCGACCTACCTGATGCAGGTTTTCTAGGGTTTGTTCTGCATTACTTTTAGGTTAATGCCGGGTAGGATCCTTATAATATAGCCCGGGGGCCCTAGTTAACCCTTGGCTACCTTCCTCTACCCTTCCGCATTCCCCCTTTCAGATCCCTTCCTATGCTACTAAAGGGGAGTTGCCCAACGTGGATTACCCTCATGTAGCCTGTTACCCTAAAAAAAACTATATCACAGTAAATTTTAAATTTTCTATGATAAAACGAATAGTCAAACTTTATTGCCGAAATCCATCTCAAGATCCTTAACGATTATCTTTATTAAAAATTATTAATAATATAAATAATGGAACCATTTTTTAATCACAGTAACATATAAATTTTTATTTCAACGTAAATTACAGTAAAATGTCAGGATTTTAAAATAGTCCGTCAGTTTCGGTTGTTCTCACCATATTAATCTGTCAAATTATTAAGTACAGCTTTGCAATTAATTTTACAGAAGAATATAAAGTTTACATTGAAATAAAAATTATATATGTGACGACTAAAAAAACCGTGTAATAATTTATAATATTAATAATATAATACATACAGTCCTTTATCGTTTTTATTAAACAAATATTTAATTTAACACTTTGCAACCTGATGAAAGTACAAAAACGTACTAAAAACGTAGTTAAATCCTTTTATTTATAAGTTGATATATGTTTTATTTCTGTGATACAGAAACGCGGTTTTTGTGTTGTTTTAAGCTCAAGTATAACAGGTAATGTATCTATTGATACATAAGTTTTCTGTGCTGGTGCCTCGGCTATTCTATTTAGCCGGCTACAGTACAAGACTTCCGGCAATTTCGGCAAAAATTGGTCATCTGCGGCTAACGTAAAAATAAAAAATTACTTGGATCGCCACCAATATCAAACTGACATTTATCAAATCAAACTCGCTACAGTCAATTTTACGTTTTTTTCTTTTAATTTCGTCCACCCTTTCATAACCAGTCAGCGCTGTCAAGATTTTATTCATAGGATTGTTCTGATCACGGCCAAAAGAAAAATATTGTCGCGACAAAAGGTAGTTATAAAAATAAAATCGTCTCATTGGGTACGTTTGTCAGGTTTTTGAACAGGTAATTAACTAAATTTATTATAAGGGCAACCAACGTTTCTGCAATCCTTGCGTTGCTTTTTGCTCCTTTTTTAATACACTCTTCTATCCTCTATTTATTTCGCGCCGTTAACTTTGAATTACAATTTCACAGATTTTATTGTTGTTCAATCTGATATGAATCGTCTTTAATATTTTGCGTTTTGTTTTCTCTGACATGCAATTACAATTCATTGACTTGAACTTTCAGTCAGTAGTTTTATAACCTCCATTTACTTAAGTTCAGCTGCACCCTATCATAGTATTTAAGCTTTCTTACATAGCAATAAATATTAATTCAAATAAAAGGACTCTTTAAAGTTAATTTCCTGGGTCCTTTCAACTCTTTCCTTTACACAACACTAAAGTGCCTTACCGAAGTTTTACATCAACATCGTTAATTGATGGAATTAATTTAATTAAATGCATGCTATATTACCTGAAAATAGCTAAACTAGAGATTAGAAAATTAATTCCATCTACCTATGTTATTATGTGGTAGTTAAGTTTCTTTTCCCATTTTGACTACTGTATATTTATTTTCGTGATATTTCGATGTTCGAGTTTAATTTTCATATTTTAATATAAAATTTTCATTATTTTTCAGAATATTTTGAAGACGATTAATATAATAAGACGTGAAATATACTATCTTCACAAAAATCGTATCGATTTTGTGTGACATCCGGTTATTTTGTAAATCTTTGGAGCGTTCACATTTTATGTGCGTTAAAGTATTAATGGTATTTCCTTTCTTTCAGCAAGGGACCATAAATCAGTTCACTTCGTCTGATAGAAACATTAATAATTGAACTGCGGAATGGCAGAGAGCTCTGAAGGTATCTTCTGAAAGAGGCCCTTTGAATTGGGATTCCTGTTTCTTTCTAAATGAGAGGAACATTATCGAAATTTTCTGTTTTAAACCTAAACTCCCGAGTTCAAATGAGACAACGGAAATTCTCGTAATTTTACTAAGAATAAAACAGGGTACTTCTACCTTGTTACTATCGCTCTATAAGCCTAAAGTTCTAATGTGGTCATATAAATACTCGCAATTCTATTAGAAATAAACAAAAGTGGTCAGGAATTATACTAGAAATTAGAAAAAAAAATCATGGAAGATCAGCGGTGTCTGGTTTAATTTTTTATTGTGGCAGCAAAAAAAAAATGTGTAAAACTATTCGCGCTTTTAAATTTGCAACGGCAACTGATTCTTTAAAAGCTAAAACTAATACCAAATTTTATTAATTGCAACTGTACCTCCATTGTCTATTCTATAGTATTATTGTCCTAATTACAGGAACTGGAAGGTGAAGAAGACGTAAAAGGCCAGTATGAGAAGAAGTTGAATTCAATATAATATAATCTGACAGTTAACATTTAATAAATAAAATTACAGAACAGCCAATATATCAAAATAAATGTAGTAAATTAATTAATACAAAAAATAATTTCATATTATCAATGATAAAACCCTTCAATCACAGTCACATAAACAATTTATTTTAATGTTATTTACAGTAAAATGTCACGATTTAAAATTGTACGTCAGGAGCTTTCGGTTACTTTAATCAAATTCATCTGATAATTTAATTAAAACATTTAACTTAGGCCAACTTATTTCCAGACATGGTTCAATATGACATCCCTATTGTTTACAATTTAATGTAAATATCATTAAAATAAATTTTATATGCGTCTGTGATTGAAGTGTTTTATCATTTATAATATTAAAAGTAGAATACAACAGTCTTTTATCGGTTTATTAGACAAGAAAATCATTTGAATACAACGTTTCGTCAACAATTTTGGGAGTTCTTCAGGTAATATACAGATTTGAATATATGCTAAATTAGAAGAACAACTATGAATTTAGAGTCGAGGACTGCGTCCTACGACAGTTGCAACTGAAATATTTGCCCTTCCGACTTATCATATATATTTATATTTCCTGAAGAAATTCCCAAATTTGTAGACGAAACGTTGTATTAAAACGATTTTTTGGTTTTATTTAACTATTACATTTTTCTGACATGTTGACTGTGCTTTTTATGTATTTATCAAATTTTATATAAACTCCAGTTTCTGAACTTCGACTTTGTCTGGTGTATTTATTTAGATGTTTAAAGCATATGCTGGTATAACATATTGTGCTGTTAATTAATTAATGTTTCCACCGTAATTAGACTTATGTTTAACAATCTGCTTTTCCGACTTAAGATGCAGTAGTTAAATTCTTGGTAACATATTAACATGTTTCGTCAAGTAAATGTTTCTTTCGGAAGCGGAGGCAAGAGAAACTTCAAGGAAACTCGTACCTGGGAGACGAACTTCTAAAGCGATGAACTTGGGACTGTGGTTAGAAGATTCTGTCACAAGACGCGCTCTACAGCACAGTCCCTTAGGAATTACATAATATCTAGATGAAAACGTATCGTGACAATTGTATGTCTGGATTTAACTTATACATGTCGATTCTACTGTCATGGGGCACAAACTTTGAGGGGTGGTACAGCTTACTACATAAATAATTTTGTATCGGAATGTATGGTCGAAAATGTCGCGTTAAGGCACGAACGACAACAAAAAAAGGAGACAGAAAAAGAAAAACACATGAATTTATTTATTTATTTGCTCCGATCACCAGATTCATCAAGCATCGATCATTTCGTCATCCAGTTGACTCAATTGAGGACCTCGCTCCTTCGAATATCATTTGCGGCTGAAAGCGTGCGCGAAATGCCTGGCATCTTTGGAACTGTTTCGCCAATCACTCCTTCGCCCCTTCCGAACATGTATTACTGTTGGTGGTCGTAATTTCGAACATTTGTTGTAATCGATTCTGAACAATATGGCCAAAAAACAGACCCCACAAGAATAAAACAGGTACAACGTTTCTTCCAGAGATTTATGGACCTTCTCAAGTAGACGAACAAGAAACCGGAAAACTTCGACGTGCTGGTATATATAGCTGTCCAATGATGATAGAAGGGGTCAAATGTGTAGCAAAAGATCATAAACTTTGCTAAAAGAGTCGGTGTCGCTTTGAATATTAAGAGAATTTCGTTTGAGAATTTTTATGTGAACCATTTCCGAAATAAGCCTTTGATAATAATTGGGCTCAACGTCAAGGATCTTAATTTGGCTCCAGTTTAAATTGTGTTGTTTTACATCTAGGAGTTTCGTAATCACAGAATGCTTGTCATTAGGTAACTTGTAATACGATATGTGTTCTTTGATCCTCGTCTCTAGAGGCCGTTTGGTCTGGCCAATGTAAACAGAATTGCAATCACAGCAGCTGATTTTGTATACTACAAAATGCGTGTCCTCAGGTTTTTCTTTTCATTCTCAGAACTTGACCATCGTCACCAACATTCTCACAGAAAATTGTTATCCATTATGAAATTCAAATTTACTATTCCCCTATTGCCAAACCTTGTATTGTTCCCAAAGTTAAGATCATTTTTCCGCACTACAGGGGATTACACATAAACATCTTCAAATTGTTTCACCAGTATAATATTGGTATTATTTATAGATCAACAAATTTTCTTTCGTGTTTTATCAAGAACGGCAAAGATCATTTACAACCTGAGGACACGCATTTTGTAGTATAGAAAATCAGCTCTGTTGATTGCAATTCTGTTAACGTTGGCCAGATCAAACGGAATAGCCCTGTCAACCAGATAATATCTTTCTTTTGGTTTATTTGATAAGTAATGGATGGCACGTCCGGAAAATGTCAATTTTCTGTACCAATTGGTCAAGAGTTAGGAATTTTTTTACTATAAGAGTGGCGTCAAGAAAATTAAGACATTTATCGACTTTAGCTTCAACGGTGAACAGTAATTTGGGGTCGTAACTGAGTCTTATGAAGAACGGCAAAGATCATTTACAATCTGAAGACATTTTGTAGTATACAAAATCAGCTGATGTGACTGCAATTCTGTTTACATTGGCCAGACCAAACGGACTCTAAAGACGAGGATCAAAGAACACATATCGTATTACAAGTTACCTAATGACAAGCATTCTGTGATTACGAAACACATAGATGTAAAACAACACAATATAACGTGAAGCCAAATTAAGATCATTGACGTTTATTATCAAAGACTAATTTAGGGAAAAGTTCACATCAAAATTCACAAACGAAATTCTCTTAGTATTCAAAGTGACACTGACTCTTTTAGAAAATTCTCTTAGTATTCAAAGTGACACTGACTTTTTAGAAAATTCTACTATCGTTTGCTACCCACTCGAACCCTTCTATTATCTTTGGACAGCTATATATTCCAGCACGCCGAAGTTTCCCGGTTTTTTATTCGTGTGCTGTAACGCGTGTTTTTTGGTTTTAATTTGCTTTGTCTTCGGAAGTGCTGTCTGCTGTAGTTTGGAGAATTCGAAATCGTACATTGGCGGACGGATGCCAGGAGTTGTTTTCTGTGAAATGTTGCACGAGGTGTGCGTGGGTGCGGAGGTCAAATATTTCCATCCAAATAATTTTCGTGTCCTGTCTCGATTTTTGGCCTCAACATGACTGAATTGTTGGCCATTGTTGACTACAGAACTGCAGCTTCGTGTTATAACTCTTGTAGCAATGGAAGAATCAGTGAAATAATGACATTTTCGACCAAGTTTTCTAATAATGATAAAAGGCTATAATGGAGGGAACTTAAATATAAAAAATAAATGAGTTGAAGTGTATTCACGATAATTATGAGCAAGATATGGGAAGCTTCTTAAAGTACGACGGCAGAGATTGGCAATATGGCGCACATTTGAATTTAACGGACCTGCACCGCTCGTAATAAAATGAGTCAGTCTGGTCGATGCGCTACTGAGGGACAGTTGTTAGTGATGAACTCCGCTCATATTGCAGTTGCATAATGCAAAAAGGTCACAAAGCACAAAAGCTGTGAGGAGCGAGAATTACGTGCCACGTCTTCCAGTACACAAATGGGCAGCACGAGTACGTTGCAATAAAATCCCGGAGGCAGACGCCTTAGCCAGTGGTCAACCCCTGAGTCGACGCCATGCAGTGATCCTGACTAGATCTCGCTGCAATTAACCCGTTCTGCCAGCTGCGAGATTCGGAGGCGTCAGTACGTTGGTTACGAGAGCTACAGCAGACGAACAGAACACAGAAATAGCAGTACGTATTTGATAACGGGCAGCTAATCTCTTCTACGTAATCCACAGGTGCCTGAGATAAGAGTTTTTCATGCTTAACTGTAATAAACTTATAAAAAATTCTTAAATGGTCAATAATATTTTTTGATTTAACGTAAAAACGACAGCCCAATAAAATAATTCTTTACAGTACTTGAGAAGGTTCAAAAAACTCTGGAAGAAACGTTGTACCTGTTTTTATTTATTTGGTGTCTGTATATTGGCCATATTGTTTATGAACGTAATATATATACAAAGACGTAAATTTTAATACAATTTATTGTAAACATTGCTGGAAAGACACAATATGCGATGAAGTTGTAAATTAACCCCTGACAATGTCCTTAAACGAAATTAAATTTCATTCCACTTTCTCTAGCGAAAACTTTTATAATACAAAACTCACAACTAAATACTTACTTCCGACCGTATGTCATCTGGATGTAACGAAGTACTGACTGCGCTGTCACACATTAGGCATTAAGTAATAAAATTTTAACGTTGAAAAACAAACTGAGCGAAAAGTCTTTGTAAGGAAATGGACAACGGTGTTGATAAATTAATGTATTTTCAGAGGAAGAACTTATTCTTCGACTTGTCATTCTATAATTATTCAACAACCGTTTCTAGTTACTCAATTCGTTCACAGAAATAGGAATTACATTTTCGAGCGTCAACTAATTTTTGTATCCGAGACACGTCCGCAACATTCTTAAAGCCCCTGTCTCATCTGCCTTTCTTAATTGCGTCCCAATTCTTGTTGCCCCTGCCGCTGCAGAAAATTTAAGACCGGTAGATTATTTCTTTTAGCATTCCATCAAATTACCCATCTCTTTGTCGTTATCAGGACGACCGGATTATTACCAGTCGTCCTTACAGGAAACAACGTTTCAAGTCCGTCTCCTTTATAGATAACCGTTTCCCTCGCTGCGGAACTATTTCAGCCAAGAAATATTAAGCTGAAAACGACAATGCAAAATAAAGTAAAGTTATGTTGTAATTAATATTTAATACGTGTTTCGGAAAAAAATAAAATTTTTATTGTTGACTCAAGTCAATTCAATTAATATTTAATAATAAACTTGATAAATATTAAATGTTAGAATATCAGATATTATTCCGTTGCTTTATCAAAAATATTCTGCGTTTTGTCTGTAACGAGAAATGGATATATACGGGTTTTTTGGTTAATTTTTTTAAACGACAGTAAACAAATGTATTACATTTTAAAATAGCTGCTGAAAAAAACACTCAAGTTACGTCGATCAAAATGTCCAATATTTTCACTGATTTTATATAGTCTTGCAGATTCTTTAACCGATATTTAAAGTAAATAACCCAGATATTACTTTCCCATTTTCAAACATTTTTTTTATTTCTCTGCAGGAGCTTAATGGTTGATATCTCATGACACCATCAAAGAAAATCAATAAACGAAGATCCGTTTCTATGTGACAGCTAAAAAATGAAGGTTTAATTCCATACACAAATTTATAAATAAATTCATGTAACAAAGACATTAAAATAAAATTTAGTTTATGACAAATAGCGGAAATTGTATTCAAATTTTCAGTTTAAATTTTTTTTCCGGTTGTGACGTGGCTGAATATTTATGTAGTAAAATAAGTGAAAATTCATAACATTATACGTTACCCGTGTACTTATTTATATAAACCCGAAAAAGTATTAAATTATACATTAGCCTTTCGTCAAGAAGTGACTTAACCTAAATCTAACTGTTCCTAGTTCCGTATATTCTTTCGACCGATAGTGCATTAATTGAACAGCTATAAAATACAATGCATTTTATTGCATCAATCTCAACAAACATACCTCCGAATTTCTTTACGAATAGAATACTTAAATATAGTCCTTGATTATTGCAGGATATAATATCCCTCAGCCTTCAAAAATTAAGAAAGATTAAATTTATGAAATTGTTAGCTACATTCATAATGGAAAAAAATAGTCGCCATATTGTAGTCACTAATATGTCACGAAAATTAACTTACATTTTCCGCAAGGATCGTAAAGTATTTCGTATTGTTTTTTATCATCATTCTATGGAGTATTTCTGGATAAAGTTATACTTTTCATTCAATGAATATATTTCTGCTTTACTTCAATGCGGAAAAGGAACTATTTCCTTTGTTCGTCGCGTAGTAACGTCTCTTTCTCGCGTGACATCACGGTCTGTTAGCGCGCAGTAATTTAACACAAAATGATCACGTTTTTTAATTATATTTCTTGCTTATATTTATCATAGGGGTTTCTCACCTCCACAGTACCGTTTCTCGAATTTTGAAGAATATGTGTATCAATTTTTGTTGCTGTCAGTCCACGAGTTTAAATTTGTATAGAAATTAACGTACATACATACAAATATGCATCCTTTTTTATTATATAGATATACATTTAAATTACATATCATTAGTCCCTACCTTGAAGAATGTATATAGGTGCGGAAAAGTTTTTTGAAATGAATTATATGAATAATTACTGTTAAATGCCATAAAGTACATTTTATTTTACATAATTTAAATCAGACGTAAAATCAATATATATTAATCTAAAACATATTAAGACTGTTACATTCAAAACCACATCAAATCCCTCTAAGGTATTAATTTTAGCGGGAGAGTATTTCACGTCAGAAGCTGATTAGAGAATTTTATCTGAGTTATTTAATGCACAAAATGAAATTGATATTTTAATATTAATAAAATGATATTCTCCAAAAACCCGGAAGTAATTCAAAGTAAGAGAAAATCTCAGTAATAAAGGCCTACAAAGAGATGGATCTCAGTTCTATGATACCGAAGTCTCCGTGAGACAAGAAGTTTGACGGCTAATTAAAGTTACAAAGAAAGGTGTTATTCGTTTCACAGCGTGATGTGACCTGTTTCAATCGTCTCCAGTTTCGCAGAAATTGAAAAACTTTTACCTGAGGCATGTTCCTTCTTTAAAAATTACTCGGTCAGGTCTACGTTTCTCTGCGTGTTATGGTATAACCAAATTTTTCGTTATATGAAATGATTTACGGTGGATAATTTATAAAATATAATATATTGAGATTTTTAATATCTAATAAATACAAAAAATATTTTAAAAATTACGCCCAATTTAATTAAACCAAACTGCAAAAAAATCTAGCTTTTTTTCTTGGAACTGTTTCTGTTAATAATATCTTATAATTAATTATCTATACATATTTATTAAACATTGATTAAGTAGCAAAATAAATGCTGAATAAATGGCAAAATTGTAGACCTGTGTCTTTGAATTTGTGTAGCACCCGAAACTTGAGCCATGGCGATCGTTATGCTGGCGTCTTCTCATGCAGCGCGATGAAATTCAAACGAAACGCGGTGATTTGTCCTCACAAGGGGTGAACAAAAAACCTTTAAGTTCGACTTCAGTCCCATAATGATCTCCAACTTTTTACTCTTCCTGACCTCACCGTTCATTTTATATTCAGACGTGTCACGTTTCGTAGAGACGTGACGGTTTATTTACGAAGCGTAACTGCAAATTCAGAATAGCATCTGTGATTATCTCACTGGACTAAACACCCCTTCAACTATGTCAATGTCACGCCTTTTCCAGCTCCCACAATATCAATCAATTATTATTATATAAATGTATATTTTTCTTCTGATCGATGCCGTCTTTCACGTAATTTTCGCTGAAAGATTTATTGGTCTTACCATTCGGCTCTCAAAAAGAAAAATCACAATATACTAATGCCCTATAAATTACCTATTGGAAAACTTTGGCATACAATAAGAGTAGCAGTGCAATAAATGTATCAATAAAAGTAGAATATTTATTAGAGTCGACTTATTTTACTGTTACATTAGGGAATATAAAACCAATATCATGATGATGATGACTGAGCTTTGTGTCGTCGAAACGTCGCGTTTTAATCAATGTTGAGCACGTATGGAAAGCCGAGAACATTTTCTAAATTCCTGTCCGTTTGCCCGTATCTCTATCTTATTTTTCTTTTAACGATAAAACATATTGTTTTAGATTAAAAATGGTTATAATATAGATGTGTAAGTAGGTAATAAGCGATATCAAACTTCCAACCGCCACCTGGAGACAAAATGGAGGACGTTAAAAAAACTTCGATTTTCACAGAGAGAAACATGAAGCTTGTTATATTGAGGCGTAACAATATTTTAAGAAATATAAAACTGCCATCCGCTTTCTGAGATTAAATAACGAACGTTCCAATACCTGATGTTATCAAATCAGAGATTTTATTCAGCTGGGAAAATCACGGCTAAACGGGGTTTTCTCTGAAGTTATAAATAACTTTGAAGTTGAAATTCAGTATCGCAATTTTTGTTTTTATTTTTAAGGGGCTTGTATTCGTACGTTCACATAATATTTCTTTTTCAAAAGTAGGACAGCTGTACTATAATCTTATAGATAGAGCCCATTATTAATAAGAACTTTATAATTGGACAATAATATACAATAATATAGACAGATAGAGAGAAATTATGCACGTGTTGTCTGAATCCACGAGGATTTCTCCTTTCGGTGTTTTCGTGGCTCAAGACGAGTCTGACACTGGTTCTTTTACTTTTTTTTTAAAAAAAGTGAATAACTGAAGCATTTACCTTTTTCCCATGTTATGGATTCTATAGGATATCCAGCTACAGGACACGCCACGTACAGAGGCTCTCCTGCCACAGCGGACACGTTAGGCATTGGACGCACGTAGGGCAGACCTGCAAACGCACACACAACACGACAAATTAAATCCAAGAAAATTATCAAATACCTTTTTGCACAGTGAAGAGAAATCGATAGAACTTTTAAGGTCCAAAATTTTGTCATACCAATAAACAACGATAAATATTACTGCGAATGCGGTCTTTCGGCAAATAAATAATTGGAGAACACCGCGCGAATAATGAATTTCTGTTCAAAATCTCGCTTAAAAGCATAGATTTTGTAGAAAATAATTAATCATCTTTAAACAACCAGGAAAAAAATTGCTGTTATAATGTAAAAATAAATACTTATGACCTGCCTGAGTGAATGATTAAATTTATTAAAAAGTAGTTAAATACTTCCGTAATATTTTTTCAAGAATATAAAATTTATATTAAATATATACATATATATAATATAAATATATAATATATATATATTATATATAAATAATATATAATATATATAAATATATATAAAAAATATATTTATATTTATATTAAATAAAATATATTAAATAAAATAAAATATCAATAAATAAACTTTTAATTTTTATAATTTACGTCAATGTTTAAAATCCGCCAGGAATTTAAATATAAAACTAATTCATTAATTTAGAATTTTTCAGTTGGCCAATTTTTATCTGTGCAAAGAAAATTTCTTTTATTTAACTTGCTGACTGGAAAGTTGTGGTAAATAAGAAAAATTAATATTTCCGTTACTTGAATTACCGCGTAAGTATAAATTTTACTGAATCGTATCACTGTACAGTTGTTTAGGATGGAAAAAAACTGTGGTCAAAGAAATTAGACTAATAACAGAGATCACTACATACAGACTGATTGCTTCTATAAGTCAAAACTTTTAATTGAGAATCACTGATGCCGTAATGCTTTTAAACCGAAGACGCTTTTTATAGATATTTTTTTAATATAGCTAAGAAAAGAATTTCTTATATAAAAACGCATTTTTTTTTTGGAATAACGCAAGTCGTCTTTCAACAAACACTTTTAAGAAACATTTAGACAGGTTGAGTAGCCTATGTTTCCTGGCAAACTAAGATTTTTATTAAACTTTAACTATGTGGCAAATTAAATGAAGAATAAATGTGCAAAATCCTAGACCTCTGTCATAACATCGTGTACTTTGCAATCACAGAAGCACTTCAGCCATGGCGATCGTTATGCTGGCGTCTTGGAACGCAGTGATGAGACCTCACAATGGTGAACCTTTCAAGTTCGGTTTCAATCGGGTGCCTGACATTAGCCATGAATCTCTGTAGATATATCTTAATAATACTGTTTTCCTGAGTCCGTCTGTCCTTTCATATTTAGATCCGTAGAAATCTAAGGTTTTTATTTCACGAGACATTTAGAAAAGCATTTTTTCCTGTTCTTGCATATTTTATTAATCTTTCACTGTTCGGCCGGTAGTTAACCGTAATTCTTTAATACGTGTATATATCGAAATAAATAAAATTAAGTATAATAATATTACGTTTTGCAATTTACGGTTTATGATGCCTCATGCCAATTCGTTTAATGTTGCTTATTTTACGTAGGCTGAATAAAATTTGCTAACAGGAAATATTGATCAGTTTGCATTTTCAGATTTTGTGATACACGTCCTTTATCAATATTTACACATAATCTGATGTATTAAAAACAATACATTTCAAATTATTTTTTAATGCAAATTTCGTACTTTAATTTGCATAACAAACATTTTTAGCATCATATAAATTTTAAAAGTTTTTTAGTTTCAGCCTGCAAAATAAAATTAATATAAATTTGATTTCTTTTCCGTTTCACAATTGAGTTCTAACATCATCTATCACAGTTGCATTAATTAGTGTCATGAATGTTTTTGAAAATACCTTCATGATAATTCATTGTATCAGTTAGACGATTCTCACCAATTGTTAACGAGTGTGAGTTGAGTCGTGTTTCTTACCGTAGACTCTCATGTCGGCGGAGTGACTGAGTTCCCCAACTCTGTTGGTCGCCGTGCACTTGTAGATTCCCCCGTCCTCCACAGTCACACTGCTGATGTTCACGTGACTGATCACGTCCCCATGCAACGTCACGTACTGTCCGATTACAAACCTGCAACATTCCAGAAAAGCCACTCAGCTCAGCGAAGACGCAAAAAAAAAAAAAATATGGGCGCATCGATATGATTCTGGTAGAATAAAGGGCTTCATTTGTATTTCCAAAGACGAAGGGGAATCGACATTTAAAGTGAAACAATACTACACTGAGGGCATTGTGTGGGTCTGTATCCATACTGCGGAAATCCACAAAAATTGTAACCATGACATAGCCGTTGATGCGACTATGAATAAAATAAAATGAAAAAGAATTATACTGGAATGGAATTTCGTGCTCCAAGAAGATCGATCAATTAGTCCCACATCTTCGGATTGCGAAAAAAAGATTTCCATTTACACTCTTTGACGGGAAAAGACCAACAGATCCGACTAGCTGACGACGCCAATTGGATAAATGTGAACTGATGAATCCCTGACGTGCCTACACGACCGAGTCTGAGTAAAGAAATCAGATTGTTTTTTCAATTAAGCGGAGTCAAATAAATGTGAAATAAATAATTACTGTGAGGATTATAATTATAAGTAATATTGTCCTACAAAAATATCTTCATAATGTACAACTCTCTGTATTTAATTTTCCTATGTTCTTTTTGCCTTATGATGGTCCACATGCGGATGGAAACATGTCGCAATTGAATAATGAATTAATAAAATACTTCTCTCAATTGTCTGATTTTTTATCAATTTTTATCTACATACATGTAAAAATTTATATATATATATATATATATATATATATATATATATATATATATATATTATATATATATATATATATTGTAATATTCAATTTCTATTAAAATTCCAAGCACCACGTAGGAAAGTCAAATTATGTGGTAATCAATTTGAATGAAACAAAGGAAGAAATTTACCAGGATTTTACTTTAAAATTAAACGAAATTATTTTAGAGAGATAACCAAAAAAAAAATATTTAATTACAATTTCGATTTTACATTGAATTTTGTACATTTATGTTTCTGTGAATTCCTAAGATATAATGAGAATCAAAAACTCCAGGGCCGCTTTCAGGGCCTCTAATAAAGATAGTGGTTTGCAATTCTCTCCAAAATTACAAAAGAAAAATACGAATTTGATTGACAATAACAAAATTTTATAAACAGAATTACGTGTCTACATACTATTTTTTATTCAGAGCTGCTCTGGTATCGCTTGGAGCACCCGTGGTTATTTTAATTTAAAAAACAATATTTTATTTATAGGCCATAGCAGTGATTGCTATATAGTTTCCTTCGTAAAAGTTTCGGCGCCTTTCTACTTCACTGTTTCCCGAACTTTACCGCCGTACGTATTGTAACAATCACAGCCTATACTTTGCTGAATTCATAACTGTTTACGAGAAACCTCGGCTGTTTTCCAACTATATTCACTATATCATCGGTTTAAAGTCCCCAAGACCGACTTCTCTACGAACATCAACGTTTATGCTCTCCTGTCTTCCAAAACACATTCGTCCGTTTCCCACAACACAGTGATTATTTTCCGCCAAAGTACTGTGTACGTACGCTTTTCGACAATAATCCGTAGCAACCATTACAGACTCATCATTCTTGCGGCACACTGACTCTTCTTTACAATGCCCTGGCCTACAAGAATATCAAAGAAAAAAATTAAATAAAATGAACAATCCAAATTTTTGATCTATACAATATAATATATATATATATATTTTATATATATATATATATATTTTATATATAATATATATTTTATATATATATTTTATATATATATTTTATATATAATATATATTTTATATATATATTTTATATATATAATATATATATATTTTATATATAAAGTATATATATATTATATATATAAAATATATATAAAAATTATATATATTATATAAATAAAAGATATATATAAATAAAATATATTTATAAATAAAATATATTTATAAATAAAATATATTTATAAATAAAATATATATATAATATATATATATAAATAAAATATATATATATAAATAAAATATATATATATAAATAAAATATATATATATAAATAAAATATATATATATAAATAAAATATATATATATAAATAAAATATATATATATAATATATATAAATATATATAATAAATATCATAAGATAAAATTATACACTTATTTTTTACGAGATCTTAAAATATCAAGAAATTATAATTAAATATCAGTCGGAATAAATTAAATATATGAAGGAGTTTTTTAAAAAAATTATTTTCCTTTGCTTTAGTTAATAATTTAATGCAAAGAATATTTATTTGTAAATTATACAATGTGCGGTATGTAAAGAAATATTTTTAAGACGCAGTGGGCGCGTACAGTTCCTCTCTGAACCCGGCGACGACCCAAGTTTTGATTCCTTTTCACACACGTCAAAGAACGTGACCCACCTGTCGCTTTGAGGCAGCGGGAATCCGTCCAGGAGCCACGAGATGTGAGGAGTTGGATTCCCAGTGGCAATGCACTTGAGTGACACAGCGGGCCCGGGCTGCAACGTTTGGTTGATGAACTTGTACAACAACGCTGGTTGTGCCGCTGAAATCACAATAAAGCCAGAATCAGTACCTCGGCTATTACAAACATCCCGTCCATAACTGAAGGCTTTGTTTTGCTTTAGAGCAATTTATGTTCGCAGCGACGCAGCAAGCCGTGTTTCTCTTGCTGCTTTGTTCGGACGGTGGAAATTCATTACGTAGCTTTAAAAATCCCGATAATGTGTTACAACGCAATGCCAAAAGCTGAAGTAATGCTTGTCGTTATTATATTTACCGATCGCTTCTCTTTTGAAATAGGCCTCATAATAAATAAATGATTTAACATCAAAGTTTCGCAATATTTAACCCCCCGTTAGTCGCGCCCCCTAAAGTAACGCGGTTAGTCACACTAGGTCCAGTTAACTATTTCGTTGTTGATCAATTTCCTGAGTCAATTATTTTTAATCTTTTTACAGACATTTAACATACATTTCAGACACATAATTCATACATCCAACTACAGTCTGGTTTAATTAAAGCTTGCCCTGTAATTCAAAATATATGTTAATGAAAATATACTCTCAAAATAAATCTAATTTTATAATAATTATAACAATAAAATATCGACACTCCAATTTTGTAAACCAATCATCAGTTAGAAGCCAGACAGAGGACTGTAAATATAATTGTTTAAAAATGCAGTTAGTTATTTATATTATTAATTTTAATTGATCTTTTAAAGTGTTCTACTTTTGTGAAAATTCTCATAAATATTATTTGTACACATAATACTGTAATCTGATAAAATAAATGCATTATGAAATTTTCGCAAGGCATTTTTGGCAAATTATTTTCGTCTGAATACGCAAACACAAAAATCTTTCACACTTTTCACAACAATATTGTTTTTACATTGTTTTTTTAGTTTTCTTGAAACATGGCCCGCAGTATTATTCTAAATCTATTTCCTAAATTTTCAGTGATCAGTATCCGAGTCATGAGCCCTAGTTTCTAACTTATCTTCTGTTTTCGATTAATCTTATGATTCTTCAATATCGTCGAAGGTAAACTATAGTGAAAAATTTTGTTCTAAAAGAAGAAGACGAATTTCATCTACATCTTGAGGATTATTCAAATAGAATACATTTTTAACTCATTTTCCACAATTGTTCGCAAACAGAAAAACGAAAAGATGTAATTAAAAACCACAGATGTAATATACACTGCTGACTATAAATATTTAAGTACCAAATGAGAAATATTTGATAGTAAAAATGAATTACCGTCAATTATTTTCACAACTGCGGCAAGGAGAAGAAAAATACTGACGTGAGTGGTCGCAGTAGTTCGTCTGGACCGAAGATACGCTACTTACTTATTCAAACGTCATTTTCCGAGAAACTACGGTAGCTGTGGCCTGGGCGGAATATTATAAACACATTCCTCCGACATGTCATAAAAGTTAATCCCTGTATTATCTGCAGTGACTCTGGATGTAACAAAGAAATAAAATTTCGTCGGTCCCCTGGACCTAGAGCGGCTAACGGAGGGTTAATTTTTAATTAGCAAAATAACAAACTTCAGTGTGCCAGTTAACTGTCATCATAATCATTTTAAATTTTGCCATGTAAATCAAATTGGCAATCCTCCGATAATATAAAAATGCTTCGTACTAGATTTTGAGGATTGTGATCTAGTAACGTTTAAATAAATTGTTCAACTTTATTTGGCAACGCAATTGATATAGAATATAATAAGATAAATGAATAGCCAAAAAACAGTCAAACTGAAGTGATAATAGAAGCACCACACAACGTTCCTGAAAAACCTTGTTGCTTTCGTCATGTGGTTAAGATTCGTGAGAACGACACAGCCGCATAAAACCGGGTGATAAACTCAGATGAAAGCAACAAGGACCGTTGTGTGGTACTTATCACTTCATGTTGCCTGTATTTTGGCTATTTATTCCAATTGTTATATATTCAGCATATATTTTTTCTTAAAACATTGACCTGTAGTCCATAATTAGTGGTAGACTAATAACAGAAAAGTTTTAAGCTTCTATTATGACACTAATCCGTTCCATTTATATAGCAAACGATTGGGTAGTTAAATGAAATTATTTGATTGTGAATTAAATGCTACTGAAATGTTTTGTAGGGTAAATTATTACCTCCGAGGTTGAGCTGCAATGAAGCCTGAGCGCAGTCGCCCTCCAGCCTCGCGACGCACTGGTACATGCCGGCGTCTTCGCGACGCACGGGAGACAACAGCAACGTGTCTCCCGCCACGCCAAGTGGCACGCCATCTTTGAGCCACGTGGCGGCGGTGGGGGACGCGCCCGAGACCAGGCAGCGGATGTCGGCCAACGAGCCCACGTCGGCCGTGAGCTGGCCCGACGGTTGCAGCGTCACGCTGAGCGGCGCCGCCACGTGCAGGCTGATGTTGGCGCTGTCCTCGCCCGCGGAGTTGTTGGCTACGCACACCCACACCCCGGAGTCGCCCTCGTCCGCGTGCGAGATCACCAGACCTTCTCCCGCGCGGAAAACCCTCTCGTCCAGCGCCACTTCTTGCAGACCGTGTTTCTGCCGGAACCATCTGGAACGCGACCTCCAAGTTACCACTTGCTAATCTACATGTGACGTGGCGATGTGATTGATCTCAACATACATTATAATTCTTTGTAACATTATGGTAAAAAGGACTGTTGACGTAGACGTTTATGAGTAGAAAAAAACAAAAACAGTCTCCAAGTTTATAACTTTATTAATTATATAGTCGGAAGCTTTCAACTCATTGTTATAATCATTCTGAATGAACATTAAAAACGTTACCACTTATGTAAAAACATCAAGTTACGAATACATTGCAACACCTTCAGCATAACATACCTTCTTGTCTTATAATTAACATAACATTAACTTTAAAAAGTATTAGTACCTATAGGTACTTAGTCACTACTGTAAAACTATGTTGTTATTCAACAAGGTCTGTTTTAAAACTGCTCCATTAAGTGGTTCAGTGTGTAGCATTTCAATCGAAAATCGATACTATATTAACGAAACTATGGTATCGATTTAACATATTGTAAATAATTATTTAACTATACATATATAAGACTATACATGCATGTAAACATATACACTTCAACAAAGATGCCTAAAATAAATTTTAAAAAATACAATTGTATTATTTAAAAAATATTTTACTATATTATTTAACTATACATATATAAGATTATACATGCATGTAAACATATATATTCAACAAAGATGCCTAAAATAAATTTTTAAAAATACAATTGTAATTTTTAAAATGTATTTTACTATATCATTTAACTATACATATATAAGATGCATGAAAACATATACACTTCAACAAAGATGCCTAAAATAAATTTTAAAAAATACAATTGTATTTTTTAAATTTATTTTACTATATTATTTAACTATACATATATAAGATTATACATGCATGTAAACATATATACTTCAACAAAGTACCTAAAATAAATTTTTAAAAATACAATTGTATTTTTATATACATATATATAAGATTATACATGCATGTAAACATATACACTTCAACAAAGATACAACAAATACAATTGTATTTTTTAAAATTTATTTTAGGCATCTTTGTTGAAGTGTATATGTTTACATGCATGTATAGTCTTATATATGTATAGTTAAATAATTATTTACAATATGTTAAATCGATACCATAGTTTCGTTAATATAGTATCGATTTTCGATTGAAATGCTACACACTGAACCACTTAATGGAGCAGTTTTCAAACAGACCTTGTTGAATAACAACATAGTTTTATAGTAGTGACTAAGTAACTATAGGTACTAATACTTTTTAAAGTTAATGTGATGTTAATTAAAAGACAAGAAGGTATGTTATGCTGAAGGTGTTGCAATGTATTCGTAACTTGATGTTTTTATATAAGTGGTAACGTTTTTAATGTTCATTCAGGATGATTATAACAATGAGTTGAAAGCTTCCGACTATATATTTAATAAAGTTATAAACTTGGAGACTGTTTTTGGTTTTTTCTACTCATCAACTTCTTTGTAAACAACAGACACGTCTGTGTTAAATATATAATCGACAGTTTTCAGGTCAGCTTTTCTTTTCTTGATTTAACCGTGGAATAACCGGGAAACCAACATCCTCGTAATTTGAAAAGTATTATACCACACGTCACTAGGGAAGGCGGGTGGCGCATTTCAGGAAGGGGAGGAGGCAACTAGGACGTTGCCACGATGTACCAGAAATAAACACACAAACTGTAGGCGCATACTGAAGCTGATTGGCTGCGTACGAGGAAGGGTTAGCTCCTGCTCACAAAGTAAACTGAGCTCTCACTTCTGTCTGAAATAATCCAATTTAACTACAGTTTTAATAATCTATCCATAGTGAACGAATTCGGTAAGACATAACAATCAGAAGAAATTCCAGTAAAACGACATGAATTCCAATTTAAAGGATATAGGAACAGACTACCGGAATTTCCATGTTATCATTCCATATTTGGAGATCCGCATATCCTTAAAACGGAAATATGCGGAATATTTGCGTGTTATATTTTTATAATTGGCTGATAAATATACTTGGATGATAGTTTTAATTAATAGTATTGCTACTCTAGAATAAATATTCACGGTTGGTTTGGGAAATATTACCAATGTAGAACCTTACCGGAACTGCGGAGGCGGATGGCCGTCCGCGAAGCAGGGTAGGACGACGGCTTGGTCCTTCTTCACAGTCAGACTCAACTGCTTCTCTAGTACGCGCGGGGGCGACACTATCGCTGGATCTGAACCAACAAATATATATTTTATAAATGCATGAAATACAGCAATAGGTTTAAGTCAGAGACGGTTCCCTCAAGCCAAGAAATAAATAAAGGGAACAGACTGATGGAGTCCTTACCGGTGACGGAGAAGCGTGCTTGTCCGGAGCTGAGTGTCGTAGCACCCGTCAGTCTGTTGACGGCCCTGCACTGGTAGGACCTATAACGGTCAGCTTCGTCTACTCTGCGGATCAGCAACTCTCCAGACGGAAGCATGTGGAACTTTCCGTCTATTAAACATAAATAAAAAAAATACACATTGGCTCGTATTCCATGTTGTAACTGGATAGATAAAAACACTGCCATTTCACTTGAAACCGATTTGTAAAATCATCGTACACTATAGAACTATAGGCAAACTATATGACAGAAAAGAATGTATGTTTGTATATTCTCTCGACAGATTTCCACGCGTGGACAGATTGTAACAAATATTGGTACACATATTCCTAAAAACACTGGGAACAGTACTGCGGCGGTAAGAAACCCCTAGCATAAAGGTGGAAAAAAATTGTAATTAAAAAATGTGTTAATTTCTGCGCGCCAAGAGACTGTGACGTCAAACAACACACACACACACGTTCACACGCGAGGCAGACGATGTTGCGTAACAAAAATATAGTTTCAGTTTTTCGTAATGAAGTAAAGCAGGAAAGGTTTAAGTGAAAAAGTCTATACATATATATATATATTGTAATGCCAATTAATTAGGCTATTAATTGTTTGGACATAAAATTTGAATTGTTGGATAAATCCATTATAGCGGCCTGATCGAACAAAGCAACAATGGAAAAGCAAGCTCAACCGTTTTGGTCGAAAAGTCAAAATGGCGTTTTGCGCGCATGAAAGTCTATCAGTTTACGTCTATAGTCAGCCGGAATAGTAAAGTTGACAGTTTAAGTCTACAGCAAGGAGCTAAAGAAAAGTTAGTTCGCTCCGAAAGAATAAACAGTTAAAATAAATCTTCAAGGAGATACGGTGAAGTTTAAGTCCAAATTGGTAAAAGACTAATAAATCTACGAATCATAGGATTTCTGTAAGGCAAGCAGACATCAGATAGCTGACATTCAGGAGGATCATCCGAGTTCCTGGGAGCCTATCAATTTTGACTTCAATTGTGTAAAATCTGTGAGTCGATATTTTGAGTCAGTGTAAAATTTTGCAATAATGTAGTTCCGAAGCCAAAAAGAATGCTGGTACCAGCTGGACAGTATGTAAGTAACAAAACCAAAACTAATGATTAATTGTAAACGCAAATTAAAGGATAAAGTCAGATTTCGTTCTCTTTTAAATTGTCAATCAGAGTTAATTTCTTTACTTTTAATTTCTTTCATTCTATCGACATATTGTTTAGGTAAATTGTAAACTGTTTTTTTAATGAGATTTTAAATAAATTTGTTGTGTTCATTATCAAACCCAGTCAAGGCACTGAGAGAAGAAGATCTCAAATTTTGTTGTAATTGTCTTTATTGCCACAAAATAAAATAAATATTTTTTGTTTGTTAATTGTTTAAATATTTCATTTAATAAAAGCCATCCATTTGATTATTACATAAATGGCGCTTCAACGTGAGGCAAATTAATTAAATTAATAAAACTTCCATTATTGTTTATTACAATATATATATATATATATATATATATATATATATATATATATACATAATAAGTGTAATAAACTTTTGCACAAATTTAGCAATGGCCCTCTTAAATCTCGATACAAACCGATATTTGAGGTGTTGTTAGGTTAAAGGTTCCATAACCTTTAAAATGTTCTAAAATTTTTGACATAGTACTTTGACTTCCTTTTCTAGCATTCATACCATTTTTATTTTTGGAAATATATATTAATTCTAATGTTTTTTTCGTTTTAGCTTATGTGATTGTTTTTGTAATATTTTTAAGTTCTTATACTCTATTTCACGTTTTTACTGGATTTCCGTAAAAATGAGACGTGCCTGCTGGAAACCGATGGAGACATGAATTAATATTCCACGAGAGAGGAAAAAAATTTGGGACTAGTTAAAGGTTTTCGTACTCATTATTTAGAGTCATTTTTAAAATTAATGATTGTTTTAATAAAAATATTACATTTACAATGATTTTATTTACAAATTTATTTTTAATATATTGTGAGGTCTTTTATAAAATGCAAATGGGTTTTCCGAAATATACTTGTATTTGAACAAATACGGTAGAAACGTAATTTTGTTGTAAGGCCTGGTGTTACTTTTGATTTATATAGTCTACATTCAAAACTCTGATAAAGTAATTAGTTAACTCTTAAAGTTGCTCCTATGTGGTGTCGTAAACTGACTCTCACACTCAGAAATATGGTCAAAGACGAAGTCCACTGTGATCCAGAGACAAGTTGAAACTTGTGTTAACTGAATTAGATTTTCAAGCAAAGAAGTAGAAGGCGCAAAATTCAAGGGAGGAGGTTCGCGGAAGAAGCTGTAGATGACGACAATGGATAACGTCAGCGAAGATCGAATAAGTCACTTTGGCGTTTCTCTTAGGAGACAGGTTGTCTACTGACTGCTTCAACGAAGTTACCAAACTTAAACCGGTATAAACTAACTTCGATTTGTTTTCCGCAAGATGGCCTTTCAAATATATCAAAATATATTTTGATTGTTTGGTTTACTTCTCGTATGATAAAAATTTTGTCTTCTGATTCTACCAAAAATCGAATCTATGGACGAAAATTATTACGTAGAATACACGGAATTACTTTATAGAATTATGTATATTTTATTATTACCTTCAAGGGCCTGTAAAATAATATATCAGGTAATTATAAAAAATCAAGACGTGTTTTCTGCTTTCCTCAATAATTTATAATACTAATTTAAACTATTAGAAGAAGGAATATAAAAAATAGCTCCATCACGTTTAAACCGACCGATGCTTTATAATTTTTTAAAAAAATGTATTTAAGGTAGAAGTAGAATTTCAAATTACTATGACACTCTCACATTTGCAAATTATAAGACGATGTCTTCTTTTGAAATTACAAAGCCGTTGTCATTTAATCCCAGCAAGCACAGTTCTAAGAAAGCACCTTTGTGGCCGTTCCGCGTACACTCCTCGCCACAAAAGTTGAGCACCTCTTCCTGTATGCAACACGCAGTACGCAAGTGGTTCGGAACGTTTATTCGACTCTGGTTGGCAATGAAAGAAAATAACTTTCCCCATTACTAGATGAATTTTTCGCACAGTTTCTCTGCTATCAGTTTTCCCTTATGGAGTGATGGAGAAGATTCTATGCTTCGGATTTAATTGAAATTTTGACTAAGTTCTCTCGTGGAGGCAGATAAGATTGTTGTTGTGCCTGGACCGTAGTCTTTATATTTTTTTAGGTATTTCCTTAAGATGGACACTTAACACGCTGGAAACCGATGGAGACAACAAATAAATTTTGGACAAGTTGATGGTTTGTGCGCCGATTATTTTGAGTCATTTTGAAATTATTTGTTTTAATAAAAAAATATTACTTTTGCATTGATTTTAATTTACAAATTTATATATATATATATATATATATATATATATATATATATATATATTGTAATAACCAGTAAAGAAGGACATGTTTTCTGTTCATATTTTTATCAGAGTTGTTTACAAACTGAGACTGGGGATCCTTGAGTGATTGGTACATATTAAAAATAATGATAAAATGACGGATAAGTGGACTTTTAGAGAAGTGAAGGACAAATAATTGGGGCATTTTGGCAGCTCTTAGGGCAAATTGTGTCACAGAAGGAACCCTGAAAGGCATCATAACAGATGGACGAGGCAATTATACTAAAAGGAGATGCTTATTGTAATTGATTAAGTGGCTCTCGGAGCGGGAGAAGCTAACAGATGGTGTTTGTTTTGGCGACCATGTAATTTCAAAACAACTGTGAAAACAAGGGAATATCCGGGAGCCGGGATATAAATAAGAGAGCAGATAAAGGCAGAGTTAGTTATAGAGGAGTTATAGAGGAGATATGGAGCTTCATTATTATTTTTGGTTGGAGAGGAGACGGACGTGAGTGGGAGAGAGCGGTGGTGCAGGGCGAACGCAGGGCCGAGAGTAATCAGCTGGACATCAGTCGTCAACAGTTGGGAGTTTCATCGTGGAGGTTTGTCTGCCAGCAGAGGTGTTTGAATTAGTCGAGAGGATGACGTCGCCAAGAGGAGGTGACTGTGAAATCAGTGTGGTGAGTGCAGCCTGGGGACTGTTAAGCCGGTATAAAGTGAGTGTGTGGACCCGAGAGCGTGTAAGTTTATTTTTCTGAATTTATAATTGTAAATTGCTAATATAGGGTAAAAGGTGTCAGATTTCGTTACTTACGTTTCATTCGTTACTTTCGTTTCATTTGTTTCAAACATTTAAATCATTTCGTTTTTCATTTATTGTAACTGTATTTGTTTAATTGTAACATTTTGTTTCTTTTCCTTATCAACCCAGTAAAAGCATTGAAGGTACCGAGTCCAATTATTTAAAATGTAAACTAGGTAAATAAAATTGTTTTGATTCTATAAATTTTCATCACATTTGTGTAATTGAAAATTATGTAATAAATATAAAAATTGTTGGTTTAAATTGATGATTTATTTTATTTTTTTCGTTATTAAAATATATATATATATATATATAGTGAGGTCATTGATAAAATTCAAATGGTTTTTCCGAATGTACTTGTACTCGAACAAAAATTGCAAACCGTCGGAACCTACGACAAAATTCTAAATTAAAGTTTTGCAAATTAAGAATTAGTTGTTTAATTTAAATTTCTAACTTGGGTAAAATATATAAGTTTAACAATTTATCAATGAAAAGTCTTTTATTACAAATTTTATATTACTGAAGAAAAATCTGATTTCATTTCAACCGAGGTAAATGCAACGTAACGGAATTCATAATTTTGATGTCAAATTTAAGCTTCCAAAGAAAAAAAATGTATTCAGACTTTCTTGGAAACTGAGAAACAACTGAGCACTTTTTGCTTGATACAAAATAATTTTCACGTTATTTAGCAGAGTAAATTTCCTTGAAAATGAATGAGAGAGAAAATTTGTGCTTTAATTTGATCTTCTTTATTTAGAGAGAAAATAATTGAGGAAATCCTTTGCTGGATGCGAGGGTCTTGCTTCGTAAATGATGCGTTCAGAAGAGTACTTCAGAAGAAGACTTCAAGAGTTTTTATCTCGCTAGCGTCATTTGTTGTTTTATCTGTGTTCACTCGTCTATTTTCCTCATTCGTGCTATGCATGTCCTCCTGTTAACTACTTGTATTTTTGCTATTGTATTTTCGTAAGTCTTGTATTTTAATTTTAATGCGAAAAGCTTCTCAAATCTTTTTTTCTTTTTTAGATTCATAATTACCCCAATAAAATTAGACACGACGTAATGAAGCATAAAACTTCAACTTGAGAAACAGAAATTACAGACTTATCGGATGCTTTTCTCTGAACCCTCATAACGACTTTTCCACTCGACTCTGCTCTTCTCCCAGCTAACGGCAGTAATTGATTCCGGGTTTAGGTAACGACTGACACAGGATCCTCACATGGCTTATTACAGCTCTCGCACACGTGTACAGCCGAACTAGTATGTCAGAGTATTGATTGCCGTTGTCAAGGCTTCCATGTCCTCCGGCAGACTATGTAAGCATCACTGCTTTCAGGTAAGGACCCGATCTGTGAATCGATTTTCTTACTTAAACATTTCCGTCTTCTGTCCGCATCAGGTGACAACGTTTCCCAGAAAGGTTCACGTGAGTCACTGCTCAGACATTGGGCGTTTAAGACTCTCGTCGGTATAATTTTAACCATACCAAAATTGGCTTTCGTCTTAAAATCCAGACGTGGCAGGAAAAAACCAAGCTTTTTTCGAAGAAAATGGGGGAAAGATGTTTTTTTTGCTATAATTCGCGAAAAAAAACCAGTTGATCAACGGGATTTCAGAAAATAAGATTGATTTTGTTGAATCAACATGGTCGCGTTGAGGGAAAAAATTAGTCGGTATAATTTTAACCATACCAAAATTGGCTTTCCTCTTAAAATCCAGACGTGGCAGGAAAAACCAATCTTTTGCCGAAGAAAATGTGGGAAATATGTTTTTTTTTCTGTTATTCGAGAGAAAAAAACAGTTGATCAACGGGATTTCAGAAAATAAGATGGAGTTTTTTTGAATCAACATGGCCGCGTTCAGGGAAAAAAAATAGGTCCTCAAATATCAGCAAGTGGATATCATTCAACACGACTGTGGATTCAATTACTTTACAACTGATCTACGAATTTCAGATAATTTCTTCACCACGGTGGGCTTTGAGACTCATGGAAACTTTTCGAATTGGTGAAGGTGGACAGTTGCCGCAACCGCTGAAAGGACTGGTACTGATAACTTGAATCTTTGTAATGCTTTTTTTTATATTTCAGCACCTTTTAAAAGTACAGTAATGTATTTCTCATATAGAAGAAAAAAGTGGGCCCGGAAATTCATAATTACAGAGTTATTCGAACTTCCGTATCCTTGTAACTGTCACCGCGTCTAGCTGAAGTACGGCAATAAATTCACTCACTCATCCAGTTCATGAATTAATTTTAAGTAATCATGCAAAGCAGCCTTTAATTGATCTGGCTTAAAAAATAATCTCTTAACAGAAATTCTAGTTTCTCCGACACAGACCAAAACAAATTAGTGTGAATTTAAGGTTCCCTGTAAGGTTATTTGTATTATATTAATTCTGGTTTGTTTGTTTTGTGATTGATGCTGGAATTGAGAAAGAAAAAGAGTGCAGATATTGTGTGCATGTGGGCAGTTTCTGAACACGTGTTTCGACATTGACTCGGGGCCCGTCAGGTTGCCAACTGGGGTGGTTGCAGGCTTCCAAGCAGAAATCAGTGTCTGTTTGTGCAAGTGGAGCTGCGTGTGTTTATACACGTGTTGGAGCAGAGATTGATTAACTACACACGCTGAATAGACAGACTATTGTCAATGAAAGTGTTGTTCTTGAGAAAGTGACACTTTCCAGAATAGGGTATCTAAGTAAAACTAGAAATAATAGTCGGGCTCTCGAGAAAAAACCGGAAGAAATTGAGGGGCCCGTCGACACGGCTCAGTTCCTTTTACCAATGAATGTCTCGCAGATGTTGGGGGAAGGGAGTGTGGTGGAGTAACGGAGCTGTGAGAGTCGAGAAAAATGATTCGCATGTTGTTTTTTTTTAGGAAAGTACAAGCTGTAATGTTTTGGCAGACCATGGAGATCATGCCCGATGGAGCTGATTTAATCGAATCATCTAGAAATACACGAGTCAAAGAGAATGTATTTAGTGTAAAAATCTGCAATCGATCGGTCTCCAGTCTATGCGCTTAAAATTCACCCCAATACAATTTCAATTACGTAAGACTGAAATTATATACTCTCGCCTGAGTTACGTATTTATATGATATAATTTTCTCAATTCAGTGTAACCTACTTTATTGATTTTTATTGTGTACCGAATACGTACATCTATATAATAAAAAAGTATGTATATTTGTATGTATGTATGAATGTATGTATTTACGTTGTTCTTTATACAAATTTTATCGCGTGGACAGAATGCAAAAAAATTGGTATACGTATTCTGCCAAAATCGAGAACCGGTACTGTGAGGGTGAGAAACCCCTAGCATATATGTGGAAAGAATTATAATTAAAAACCATTATCATTAAATGTTAAATTACTGCGCGCCAAGAGACAATGACGTCACGCGAGAGAAAGACATTACTACGCAACGAACAAAGGAAATTCTCCTTTATCAGGAATGAAATAAAGCAGAAATATGTTCTTTAAATAAAAAATATAATTTTATACAGCAATACTCCATCGAATGATAATAAAGAAGAATACGACTATGTAAGTTAATTTTCGCGCTATATTAGTTGTGAGTCTAGCTAACAATTTCATCAATATAATATTTCGTAATGTATGAAGACTGAGTGACAATTATATCCTGAAATACTCAAGGAATATATTTAAGTATTCAATTAAATACTTTTTCGATTTTATATAAATAAGTACACGAGCAACGCCGGGCAACCAGCTAGTTCAGAATAAATGTGAAAAATGGTTTCCATTTCCTTAAACATTCATGAATTCATTTTTGATTATATTGCATACTAGCTGAGTGCCCGGCGTTTCCCGGGTATTTATATACATGAGCCCGAAAACGTATGTAACTCTAGATAAATCTAATAGTCAAGAAGTGTGAAAAATATGTTTTGTATCGTAAATAACATCTGTACATGTTTTGGTAGAATTAACTGCATGTGTTTAAGATTCTATGCGTAACACACACACACCTCTACAGCCATAACTTAAGCGGGATATTGAATTTCCAAATTAAACTCAGCGATTTCAATAACCCCGGATTCGACACCAATCTCGGTTGTTCTCGTGTTATTTTTGTGAAACACACCCTCCATCCACATCCAAAAGGTGCTACCCTCTCAAAGGGGTTGAAATTAAATTATAACAACATCAGGAGAAACAATATCAATCTCACAGACCCCAAAAAATATATTTCTTCGACGAAAAATATCGGCCGATTTAGCACGTTTGAAAATTTACAACTTTGGTCCAACCTCGCCCGTAGGGGTGGTAGTCGTGTCCTACCCCCACAGTGTTTGCTTCCTGTTTGAAAAAATAATGTGTACAAAATTTGGTCAAAATTTCTCCACGTGTTTAGATTTGTATGCGGAACATACGTACATACATACAAATATCTAATTTTATTTATGAGAAAAGTTTGATTATGCATCTGGTAACATAAAAGTTCAGTAAAATTCGTGCATATTTATCTATTACAGAATACAATTATTTGTTCCGTCTATTGATAGCCATGATTTTCCATGTTAATCGTATATGTTTATTATTTTTCGAACTACATTCATGCCACGTTGTAAAGAATGCTATATCCAAAATACGAGTAAGAAAACCTCACTGGCAGTTTTAACAGATTGTAAATTTAATTTTCGTTTTAGTAACTCAAGAAAGCCTGTTTTGCAAATTTTCTGACTCCAGGTGTATGTTTCAGTTTTTAAAGAGGATTATAAAAATTCTCTACCCCCTAGGGGTGGTAGTCCTGTCTTACCCAAACATTTCTTCCGGTTTTAAAAAATCTGTGAAAAATTTGGTCGAAATTTCTCCACGCGTTTAGATTTATATGCGGAACGTACATACATACATACAAACAAATATACAATTTTATTCATTAGATGGATTTGATTATGCATCTGGTGACATAAAAATACAAGAATATTTATCTATTTCAGATGTTTTGTCTGCTGATAGTCATTTTACTTTGCCAATATATTCTTATGTTAATCGTAAATGTTTTTTTATTTGTAAAACTAAATTCATGCAACGTTGTAACGAATGCTATATCCAAAATACGGGTAAGAAAACCTCACCGGCAGTTTTAACTGATTGTAAATTTAATTTTCGTTTTCGTAACTGGAGAAAGCCTGTTTTTAAAATTTTCTGACTCCAGATGTAATTTTCAGTTCTGAAAGACGATTATAAAAATTCTCTAAAAGTCCTCAGTCAGTTGCGGCGTCCTTGTGTTATAAACGTAACTAGATTTGTAAGAATAGTATTATTACATTCACACTCCTGTGTGTAGTCCGTTTCAAAGACTTTCGACGCAGAGGACAAAAATTCAAAGACAAGTCGTAGGTCAAGCACTACTTTGTAGTGCTGAGGCTCGTCAAGCCAAGCCGTTATAGCCTATTAAAGGTACAATAAATCTCACTGACAAGCGGACATGAATCTCTGTCTTGCCGGTTAATTGCAACGCTGCTAAGCAGTAAACGACTTAAATGCACCTTGTAAGATGTTCCTCGTAGGTTAAGAATTGATAATTATAAGGGTTCCAATACAGTAGAAAACGTTCCACGAAATTGGATTGTACTCATTATTTTATTGTGTGTGTTGGAAACTTCACAACTATCAAATAAGTAATACAGAGGCAGAATCGTGACTTTAATTGGTTCTTATGATGACTTCCTGCCAATTTCGGAAATATTCTGCCGTCAGAGATATTCTCCTAACATAATACTCGCCTCACTAATTAAGCATCGCCAAGGATTATCGTGAAACTTTGTCTAATTATGCCGAACACGAGTAGTCTTCAATTGTGTTCAATGTAATACGATTAACCCTATCGCAGATATTGAGACTTCTTGAAGGGATGGGGGACATAATTAATCAAAATTTGTGGTCGCAAGGATAATGGAATTAGTAAAGAATTTACGTACTCTGATTACATCACCCTTGTTGTCTCAAATCAATTAAAACTGTCTTCATGCCGCTTTACTTTCATAACAAACACTTATCTACTTATTTGATTAATCGGGTAAGGTTGATTTCAGCTTAAATAGCGATGAAGTTTAAGTAGATGTTCCTTTGTAACTGGAGCGACGACATAGTTTAAACTTACCTAATAGGCACTAATTTAATCTCTTTAGTAAAACATTTTACGCTCAATATACAATAGCTCGTCCTATTTCAAGGTATCTATCCAGTAATATACGTTTTGCAGTTTCGCAATTCAAATAATCACTTGCCGTTCCAGTAATTAATTTAAAGTAAAAAAATTTTAAAACGTAATTAATTTAAAAAATATATGCATCGCAAATACACCTACAACGCTAAATTTAACTTACACTGGACAATTTATGAGTTGCTAACAATTTAACTATTAAACAGACGTATTCGGTATCCACATGTTGGCTGGTACACGTCTTATAATTATATTTTTCAAAGTGAAATATATTGAAATAATGTCATTATCGTGTTTAGAATATTTGTTATAATATTTATAGTCTATAGTAAAGGGAAATTTTTTATCTTCTTATTTAATGTAAAAGCACAAAAGACTTCTACTGTAAATAAAACAGTTAAAATAAATTTTGCTCATAATCCTTATGAAAAATAAAACAAATTATTGGAATTTTAAACGCGAAATATCGTCAGGCACTCACTATATATGTCAGTATGCAAACGCGCTATTGAAAGTGTTCCGGTAAGAAATGTTTGATTACAAAACACGAGAAAGTTTGATATATCTCAATGTTTCACTGCAAACTCTCCTGAACTAAATTTGTCTATCGCATTTCATTTCCGTGTAGTCCAATTAATGAAGTATATTACAATCTAACATTTAGAGGAAGTATTACTTTTATAAAGTTGGGCTTTATTTAAGAATGTGAACCAATCGCATAAAAAAAATTAAATGCACAGAAAGCATTTTTATTCTATTACATTTCATAATCCTTACCCATACACCTCCTGTCTAATGTAGCGCTCAAAGTTTCGGTCTATGTGAATTTTTTTGAACTAACAAATTTGATTGAAAAACAATAACTCACCATGAAGTATCAGTAAAACGTGAAGCTGGCAAAATGTAGTATCTGGTTTGCAAAATTTTTATGAGCAAAAAACATACACAATTTGTCTTTATTCCGAACATAATTTTCATTTAAATGAATTGTTCTTAGATTAATTCACGTAAAGGAACTAATGAATTCCCAACGATTCATAGTAATATAAAGATGAAGTAGTTCTATAAGAATAATTTTGAAATTATTTGAAATTCAACTATATATTAAAAATTTAGGTAATTGGATACGGAAGTAACTAAATTATGACTGCGCTCTATAAACCCATATTTCTATATCAAAGACTATCGGAATAACAAACTGTTTTCTAAAATGTATTATTTTACTTGGTCACACACAAATATGTCTACTATATATAAAGGAAGGAAGAAATTAAGTACTCAAGGTAATACAGCAACGAACTTTTATAAAAATTATGTTTTTAGGCAGTGTGAGCTTAAATGTAACTCAAATTAAAATTAAATTAAATGATATAACGTGAAAAAAATGAAAATGTTGTTATTTCATATATATATATATATATATATATAAAACAACTACGTAGGCCATTCCATTCCCTCCATTGTGTATAATAGATGTAAATATTAGTACGGATCTTATCGTAATCATAATTTTTTTAACCTTTATAGATCAATATTAGTATCAATAGTTACAGAGATGAGAAAAAAGTTAAATAAACTATTCAATGTAAACAACAGTAAACGGTGACTGTATTTTTCGTAACAATAAATAAATAAAATATTATTAAATTATTTTGTGCTTTGGTATGATGTATTATATTGTGTTACATTATATTTTATTATATAAAATTATATTTTTGTATAAATAATTTTGAAGTTTTTATTCTAGTAATTGTAAATGAAAATCCAAACTTATCATTTTTGGATTATATTATATGTATGATATATTTTATATTAACACATTTGAATTTTTATGGCATTGACTTAGCTCGATCGACCTCTGCGTAGTAACTATAATTAAATACATTTGACGTTAGTTTATATTAATAGTGTGTATGAGAAACATCTGGAACAACGATCCCAATTGTTGCGTGAAACGAATATCTTTGTCTGTACCGTCTCAATTCACAGAAGCAATTCCGTCTTCGCCTCGATAAATAACGCATAAAAATAGATTGGTTTCTTTCAAGGGTGCTCGTCCTCTATAATCGCAGACTTACTCCCTTTGGAGAGAAATTGTTTCGCTCATAGCTCTTTGTTCTATGAGGTTTTGCTAAAATGCCAGTTCCTGAAATTATAAAAGTTGTACTGTCTTGAGCTTGGAGGTTCTGGATTCTACGCAGTCCAAAGTGTCGCACTTAAAAACACTTAAAATTTTTATTTTAATAAAACAGAGAAAGTAGTTACGCTCAGTGCCAGTACAGAACTACTCGTTCTTGAACCCGGAAGCAACTGGAACACCTCCATTGTTATCGAAATAGCTGATGAGACTGTGACCATCGTTTGTTGGTGACTCAGCAATACCCTATAATTCAATTTAGTTCCTAATAAATATTCTGAAAGAACGATAGAAATAATCTATCTTTAGGTGAAGTGATATCATTCAGGTGTTGAAACTTTTTTTATCGCGCACAACACCAATCTGAGTCAAGTTCCTGAACTTACTCATTAATGTTTCGTACTTCTTGAAAACCGGGGAACTTAACATCTTTAGTTGGATCCACTTTATTGGGTCCATGTAGAGTTCCGTAAGAGATAAAGTCCTTTCGCAGCAAATAGCTGTTTTATTTCCCGTTTATACTCCAAAGTTCATAAAACTTAAAGGGCAGGCGTATGCGCACCAATAAAATCGGTGTTGGTGCCACCAGAGTTAACTCGCGAACTGGGAGAAAAGAAAACACTACACAACTACAAGACGCAGATCGCATTGAAAACAAATGATTTATTTTTAAGAACTAGAATCAAATAATTATGTCATACAAACAAGATAAATGTCACCTATTTTCCATTCAAGACCAAAATTACAAGATGTTTGGATTTTTCATCAGTAGTACAGTTCATGATGTATTTAATGGCGTATTTTGGAGCAAAACGTGTTTGACAAAGAAATATATCATATTTATATAATTATAGATTGCATATTACAAACTTTGCAGACGCTCCCGTCATGCACCGTTTGAATACTTCTCCACTGTTATTCTCTCTGGTCAGTGAGGCTGATAAGGAAGACGGAGGAGCACCAGTTCTTTGTTCAGGACAGTTTTAGCCAGTGCAGTCCAGAGGTTGATTGATTCATGAGATCTAGTCGCACCCGGAGAGCTTCTGTAGTTCACCTTTCCAAAATTAAAAAAGTATCAAGATTGTGGTGAACCACCATTTGCTTAATGAGGATTACTCACAGACACTTTTTATAGATGTAAATAGTTTCCTTTACACATTTCATATCCCTCCTATTTAATATGACGGCATTTTCATTAATCCGGGGTTCGTGTCCTCATATTTCAATTAGAAGGCTTGGTACAAAACGAAGAACAGTTTCACTCAGCCGTCTCCTGGGCTGGATTGATCCGAGCAGGTTCATGTCTATAAGGTTTGTCGATTCGTGTGATCATGCTCTGAATAAAATAAGAATTATCTACTGCTCGAAACGTCCGTGTGACACTCCTTCTCCTCTTTTACCTTTCCTCCTTTTCCTACCTCTACGAGGGTGGTCTTAAAAGTTTCAGACTTCAACGTGAAGGTGACAGCACCTGTCAGCAGTAGCTAGGGATGTATTGAAAGGTACTCATCAAAATTTCAGCCCTTTTGGACGCGCAGTTGTTGTTTGACAATCGTTTGAGTGAGTCGATGAGAGTGATTTTGTGAAAATGAAAAAAAAAGGAATATCGAGCAACCCATAAATATTTTTTTGAAAATCAATATGCCTACGCAAATCAAAGACCAGTTGGACGCCTTCTTCACCGTCATTTACTACCTAAGAGTTTGGGCAGCTTAATTTAAACGTAGTCGTTCCAGCTTGGGATACGATGGACGTTCGGGACGTCCAAAATCGGCAATCATTGACGATAACATCGCTCAAGTACACCAAATGGCAAGGAAATAGAACGAACAAAAATACTTTTAGCCATATTGAAGACAGAAAAGTACTTAATTGATTACAACTGAAATAATGCAGCGTCCTGAGATGACAATTGGATGAGAAGTGTCTAAAAAACTCTTATTCAATTAAATGATTGAAAATGTATTATTACCACTCTGTCCGAAAGCTTTGAGGATATAAAAGTCGCGTAATCATTTTACTGCACTGCTTTGCGAGATTCAGAAAGTTGATATTAAATTCAAAGCTTTTACTTTAATTAGAAAAATATATACATAAAATTTCATCCAACAATTCTTTTCTAATTAAGTTTCTGTCGAACCATTTCTGTGTGTATCTATACGAAATAGTCATTTAACGTAAAACTAACTATCATTTATAGTTTTAGATCCGCAAAATTAAATAAATTGGTGTGATAACACAATTATTCATTTTACTTGTCCACATTTAGTTAATATAGTTGATTTGAAACCAACTCCTGTAGAAAGATGAAAATAGTTGTTCTCGTCAATTGAATTTTTTTAGACGAATTAAAATATCGTTACGTATTACTTAAGTGATATTAAAAGAGAATTATATATACATATTAGCGTATATGACAGAACTATTTTTTTTTCTCTGGATTTAACTATGACTTCGCATTAGTGCCAACAGTTATAAAAAATGTATTCTTCGGACATTTTATTTTTTAAAACTTTACCTGTCCAACTTGGCTGTAAGTGATAAAATAGTATGAAAGTTATGTAATAAATAATATATTATAAATAGATAGTTACGGAAGTGTCTTACCTCCTTTGAGCGACGGATATATGTTGAAGGTGGAATCCTGGAGCCAGGAAGTGACGGAAATGGAGTCCCTCAGGAAGCTTGGTACACTGCATCTCAGAACTGCTGTGCTCCCGGAAAGAACGTTCTTGTTGTAGTAGAGCTGGATGTCGAAGTTCTGAACCACCACTGCGAAACAAACACAACAGTTGCAGCATTCTCGGTTGTTATTACTATGTGAAACAGCTCAGTGCTGCGAGCTTTGGCTCCTCTTCAACATAGTTGCAACCAGGGCCATTACAAAGCTGCACTTAGTACAACAGGACGAGCAGTAAGCTTACATTCAAATCAGATACGTCCTGGGAACTGAAGAGGCGGATATTCCACCGCTGTGTAATCCTATAGGGACCATCAGTTTAACGATTGTAAATCATATTCAATTAACGGAACGAATTATGTTGGGAATGAAGAGATAAATGACAATAGGAGGGGCAGGAGAATGAATAGGGGACATACAGAGATCTGAATTGGAACCAGCGAGTCCATAGACGACTAAGAGAAATTGGATTTGATAGTTGGAAAAAGAATATGGCAAGGACTAATTGGATGAAAGCAGCCCAAAGTTGAGAAAAAGGGAGACATGAGTCGATGATAAAATATAAGAAACATGGAAGTGTAAGGGAGGCTACACACTGAAATATGAGTTGAAATTACTTATAATATTGTCGATATAATCTGAACGAATAACGGAAATCAGAACAATGTACACGTGGATATTTCAAATTCAGATTGCATCATGTAAGTTGACATCTTCCAGTCGATTCGTTCTCTAATGCTCCTCGATTATATATATATATATATATATATATATATATATATATATATATATATATATATATATATGGAGATAGAGAGAGAAGTCTTTCGCTGATGAAAATAAATCACGAAAAAAATTACTAAGTTTATGAAAAAAATTGTATCAATCATCCACTTCCGCTCAACTTGATCATCACTGGTGTTATGCACGCGATCCTCCAGTCGTGATGGTATGAAAAGCTCAAATAATCTCGCGACGTTGGTGAAAATTACAGAAGTGGAAAGCCTACTGTGAGCAAAGAAAATCTAAATGTCCTTCACATCATCTCAGTCCCTTAAGATCAACTCGTCGGCCATCACGTGAACGGAGAACAGCGCAGACAAAAGTGGTTAAAATGCTTCACTTGCAAATTGTTCAGGTTCTGCAAACTACTGATAGTCACGGGAACTACCATCTTCGAACTGTTCATAACTCCACAGTCAGAATGATTTCAAGTATGCATCATTTATCAAACAAGATTCAGCATCACCTCCTTGCGGTATTGTACTTCTGTAGTTCCTAGACGAAAAATTTCATGGCAGGTGGATTGGAAGGGATGGATCAACACAATGGTTCTTAACATTATTCAGATTGTATTTTTCTTTTTTGGTTACATTTAGAACACTTTATTGTCCACACCAATATTGAAACAGTGAAGGACTGGTAGAGTAATGTTGTATTGATCAAAGCCGGTGACGCGTGACATGAAGGAAAGGCAGGTGAACGTGTGATGGGCCATCAGTGCGAGTTGGACCTCGCTAGGTCACGTTGGTTGTCCATAACGCTTGTTTTACTGAAGCAGGTTTTTCTTTTACGTTCTGACAATGAATGACTCGAACAATGGTGTGCTTCAGACTTTTTCAAAACTTTGGCAAGCATTTAGGGCCCAGGAGTTTCGACGGCTTAAGACACTTGCAGAAGGGACAGAATTAACTGAATATGAACCACGCAGCGGAAGGACTTCGGTTTCAAGGACTAATGCAAATGTAAACAAAGTCCGGGATCTTGTGGGTGCAGATCATCGGCTAACATTCAGACTGATTCGGACTCAGTTGAATTTTAGTTACACCACCGTTCATCAGATATTGGCCTCAGTCACACGGCCATTTCAGTAAACTGTATTTTGGACAGTAAGACCGTTCCTGCGGCTCATCAGCCTCCTTATTCGCCCATCAGACTTTCTCCTCTTCCTGAGATTGAAAATACACCTCAAGATATGTAATTTTGGGGCCCTGGAGTACTTTCAAGCGGCTGTAACCGACCAGTATCCTAGTTCCAGCACTCCAGTGGAAGAACTGTCTTCAGCGCTCAACACTTTATTTACACATCGCGCACGATATTCTGTGTCAAAGAATAAATGTTTCCGGGAACTAGAATACCGCCTCGACATTTTCAGAACTACCAAGGGGACGCACGTACAAATTGACTTGTGTAACAATTGTCTTATCAAAAATATACAACGGTATTTTTTTGAAAAAATTTTGTCATCGGGGAAATAATTTGTGTTCATTCTATACATAGAAATAACTGTGGAGTCTATTTAATATGTAGCATAGGAGCTATCTGAAGTCAGACTTTTCTACGCGGTTCGCCTTCCACATGTAATTTTAAATTTATGAATAGAACAAACCATGTCAGATCTGTTAGAACTGTTGAATAGAGTTTTTATTACGATATCGTTCCTGCAGAAGTTCTTTTGAACAATCAGAAAGTTTTAAATTAATGGTTATTCTGCGCATTCAGCAAGTTTGGAACGTAGGTTAACAACAGCACAATTCAGTACACAGAGTAATCAAGGAATTTAATTTTCCACAGAAATAACATTATTAAGATACACGAAAGTAGACCACTGTAAAGATGTTACGAAAACATTACTGCATTTATTAGATGGATAGTTGCAGAACATAATTGTTGTTTACTTTAAAAAGTCAAGTTGAATTGTCCCAAGTAATATAATTTACACTCCAAAATTGTTAAAAAAAAAGAACGAAAGTTAGAATAGATTATTTGAAGGTTGTATGAAAATTCAAATACGTGAGGTTATAGATAAAAACTGACATTCAAAAATTTTGCAATCCTGGAGACAAAATATAAGCAATTTTAAACGTCATATCTCCATTTAGTTCTGTCGTAATAGTTTATAAAACTGCCTCGATATTTTCAAAATTTAATGAATCTAGAATAGGTATAAACTTTTAAATATAAATGTATTTTATTCCTGAGTCTAATAGTCTTGAATTAATATAAATATATTTTAATTTCTTTTAATTATAAGATATATTTAATGACAATTATCAGAATTTTTATTATTCAATTTATTCCGAAACTCAAAACTTTTTAAGGATAAATATTTTTGAATAGTAAAAAAATCCATAAATTAGACGTTAAATATATCTTATTGTATTCAAGTTGTTGTAAACTAGCGGTAAAAGTCTCATAATGTTTTTAAACTTTTCAGTACGAAATAGAGCACCACTACAAAATGTTCTTATAATGAAACTATAAATTAAACCTGAGATGCATTTGACCCGAAATTTGTTCATGTAAAGAACGATGAAGAAATGTTCATGTAGACTTCGACTTGTACTACGAAAAAAAAAGGGAATCTCCAGAGTCGTTGTGGCTGCTGAAGGAGAAAAACAAGTGCAATTTCGTGTCCAATCAGTTTCATCTACAACTCTCAGTTATACAATAGGACAGTCGATATCTTGGGAAGGATAACTTCATTCTTCTCTAGTTTCGGTTCAGTACCAAACACTAGATAATTATAGTAAATAATATTTCTGGCAATTCATGCTATCGATAGCACTCAATCATTGTCCTTATCGCAAATAGCGGCAAAATAAATTTAAGAATTTTAATATCCAATCTTATATGATAAATAATTTAAATATCATTGGTTTGGACATTACAAAACGACCTTAAAATTCAATATACATGAATATATTTTAAATCATTCTTCTCTGTCAGATAACATTTTTGTGATTTATTCAAGTTTAAGTTAAATAATCACGTCTTATTATTAGCGATGTCAAAATGTTAAAGTTCGTGAAACTCCCAAAATTTTGTGAAGTGTTTTATATGTCTACGAAATAAAAAGTAAAATAAAGAATGCATATGACGTCACATTGGGACAACTGCGTTTTACCTGTACAACTCAGGGTAGTTGGGGAGATAGAAACGATCATTTAAGATTCTACAGACCTTATTGACGCAAGTGTTTGTGCGGTCCGGCACTACTGCATAAATTTGCACACAAAGCGAACGGGAATTGTCATGATCTGGGACATGTCGCGATGAGGGTCCTCTGAGGAAACAGGTGTCGTCATTGCTGTTGAACTGAGAGCTGCCGCGCGGTACATCGAGGGACGTAGCGGGACATCCTAGGACGAAGCCCCACAACACACACAGCCAATAAAACCACCATGAGAATTGTCTGCCTAATATAAAATTTACCTAATACAATGGTGAATAAAAAACATTGAAATATGAATAATGCATAAAAATAAATTATGTGGTTAACAACACAATAAATCAGTGTTATATAAGTTATTACTTGTAACGATATAAGGTACATAGGACACCAAAGGAACGAAATTTGAAAGATACATGAAACTTAATTTGGCTGCAAAAATATCCTGTATTGCTTAACAGTTACGAAATGAATATTCATCGTTGCAGTTGGTATATTTTACTGTTCTAAATCGTTTGCAAATGAGTTACAAGCAGTTTAAAGGAACAAGCAATAATTTTTGTGAAACATATCTTCCGACGGCAGTCTTAGTTATTCAGTTGTCCTGAATCTCATTTAGGATTTATCAGAAAAATATCAGGGTTCTTGTCGAAATGTCGTTACAGGAAATCTTACGGGGTAATGTTCTTCGTTTCACAGAGACAGTGATTACCGGTTGTGTTGCATACAAATTTTTTAGACACCAGTAACGTTAATAAAAAATATATTACGTACTTTTTACCGTTAGTTTTGCTGTTGTTAACAACTTGTTGGTGTACATTTAATGTCGTACCTTTTTATGACACTTTCAGGGATCTTACAATATTCATGGTGTATTTTAATCTTTCGGAGGGTCTCAAATATAAATTCCCGCTAATGCGTGTTATCGGACATTAGCCACGTGGGCCAACGTATTAATCCAATTCCGTTAATTGATTCTGCCGTCGTACGGTGACACAGGTGACAGTGTCAGGCAGCTGAAGTCAATTTATACATTAGACGTTATTTATTTGCGTCTTTATAGTTTAAAATGTATAAGCTTAAGGAGGGTCCATATTACGGTCAAAACGTGTAGCTTCATGAATTAGTCCGTTTCCCGTTATTTTATTTAATGAATGTAATATTGCGCAAGATACACGATATTATTGATATATATATATATATATATATATATATATATATATATATATATATTGTAATACCCAGTTAAGAAGGACATAAATTTTGTTCTTATTACATCAGATTTGTTTACCAACTCAGACTGGGGATTCTTGAGCGGTTTGTATAAAAAAATATAATAAAATGATGGATAAGTGGCTCTTAGAGAAGGGGAAGACTATAATTGGACGTTTAGCGGCTCTTAGAGATAATGGTTTTGACAGACATCGGGACGAAACCCTAAAGGCATATGACAGAAGTTTGGTGGACATCCAATTATATTAAAAGGAAATGTTTATTTTAATTGTATTGAGTGGCTCTCGGAGCGTCAGAAAGCCAACAGTAGGTGTTTGTTTGGCGAACGTGGAATTTCAAAAACTGTGAAAACAAGGGAATATTCTGGAGAGGGGGAAGCAGATAAAAGTGAGTTGGACAGAAGACCTCAAAGGAGATGGACGTGGAGTCAGGTGCCAGAATCTGAACGAGAAAGACAAAGGAGTTGAAATGTAGACCGCAAAGGAGGAGGACGTGAAGGCGGTGATAAATATTCGCTCAAGTTGAATGGTGGCCGTGCCTAAAAATAAAATAAACATTTTAGTCCCTGCAAGCAGTAAGCAGTCGGGATATCAAAAAGGATAAAGTGAACGTGTCTGTGAAGCGTGTGTAAAAGTCTGTGCTCAGAAGGGCATTGTAGAGTAAAGAGAATTCCTGAAAACCCCAAATAAAATTGTAAAATTCTGTAAATTGTAAAATTCTGTAAATTGTTAAATAGGGGTAATCAGTCAGATTTCGTTTCATTTCGTTTTTCATTTTATTTTAACTGCATTGTTTAAATTGTAAATTTTGTGTTCCGTTTCCTTATCAACCCAGTAAAGTCCCTGGGGTACAGAGTCTGATTTATAAAATATAACTAGATTATTAGTGTAATTTAATTGTTGAGTTAAAAGGATATAAAAAATATACAGTGATTTTCTTGAGTTGTATTCTAGATTAATAAAATTGTTTTGTTTATAAAATTTATAACTTGTTTAATTTAAATTCCTATAATCATAATTATCTATAGTTTGGGGATTCAATGGGAGCAAATTAATTAATTTATAAGTTTCAAAAAATAAATTAAATTTGGGGTATTACAATATATATATTCTGACAACTTATAAATAAACAACAGCCAATTTTAAGTCAGAAAAGTTTATATTTATTAATGGATTAAACTATGTTTAATTTTCCACAAATAAACATATTTTTTCTGACTTAAAATTGGCTGTTGTTTATTTATAAATTATTCAAAAACCACCCAGTACTGAATACTTTAACTATATATTCGGCTGTCTCACAAAAAGCACACACACACACACACACAATTTAATGGCGCTTTTCAACATTTTGTATTTCCATTCCCCCGCATTTTATATCACGACAATAACCAGTCCGTGTCAATATTCAACAATTAGAATTCTTTATGTTTCCAATAATGGCTTAACTTTAAATCAACAATTAAAAGGTACTGTAAAGTTCATTGCAGCATTTATGTTTTAACATTTCTATTTTGCATGATAAAGCTGTTGGTCGAAGCAAGAGGATCGAGGTTCATGGAAAAATGATATCAATAAGAACAATGTACCAAATTCTACTCTCATAATCTGAAACCCCAAATTTCAACCTCTTATATTTTTTTTACCCACGCCTCCTCAACGATCTTGGATATTAAATTGTATAACCGAGTTTTGCTGCGGATGGAGCAAATGTGAGCGCACTGGAAACTATGGTGAACGTTTGCCAACATTCGTAAGCGTTCGCGTGGACGAGGCTGTAGGATTTTTTTCCCGCCAGGTATATTCTTCGGTATCTAAAATGCCGCTTTGGTTAATGTATTGTATTCTAAATATAAAAAAGAAATTTGGAAAAATTTCCAGCGTCCCACAAAATTTAAAATATTTGCTTTAGCAATATCTATAAATTGTCCATAAATTAAAAGTCATCCTTAATTACACACATATTTTAAACAGTTGTTGCTCTAACTTTTTTTCTTTGTTATCTGGGAATGTATAGTCTTGAGATAATATCTAGGGTTGTTTAAACGACATAGGAAAATTACCGATAAATTGTTTTTAAAAAGATTAAGAACAATGTGGCCAAAAAGCAGACCTCACTCAAATAAAATAACAGGTACAACGTTTCTTTCACAGGTTTTTGACCACCAAATAAACGGCTGTCCTACGGGAGGTCCACTGTCCCAGCTTTTCGCAGAAATAGTGACGCGAGATATTTAGAATACTTGCCTATTATTACTCAACTTTGTGCCTGTCTGCTATTTTCGCTGTGTTGCTGACATCTTCTGTATCATTCCCACCATAGAAATTAACAATATGGTCCAAATTGTTAACAGTTATGACCCCAAGTTTCAGTTCTGCGTTGAAACTGAAGTCGATAAATGTTTCAATTTCCTTGACGTCACTGTTATAATAAAATTTTCCAAACTCTTGGCCAATTGGTACAGAAAATTGACATTTTCGAGATGTGTCATCCATTACTTCTCAAATCAACCAAAGGAAGGCTATGATCTGGTTGGCAGGGCTATCCAACGACTCCTTTCATTCTCAGAACTTGATCATCGTCACCAACATTCTCACAGAAAATTGTTATCCATTATGAAATTCAAATTTACTATTCCCCCTATTGCCAAACCTTGTATTGTTCCCAAAGTTAAGATCATTTTTCCGCACTACAGGGGATTACACATAAACATCTTCAAATTGTTACACCAGTTTAATATTGTTATTATTTATAGATCAACAAATTTTCTTTCGTGTTTTGTCAAGAACGGCAAAGATCATTTACAACCTGAAGACACGCATTTTGTAGTATACAAAATCAGCTCTGTTGATTGCAATTCTGTTAACGTTGGCCAGATCAAACGGAATAGCCCTGTCAACCAGATAATATCCTTCTTTTGGTTGACTTGAGAAGTAATGGATGACACGTCCAGAAAATGTCAATTTTCTGTACCAATCGGTCAAGAGTTAGGAATTTTTTTTAACTATAAGAGTGACGTCAGGAAAATTACGACATTTATCGACTTCGGCTTCAACAGTGAACAGTAACTTGGGGTCGTAACTGAGTCTTATGAAGAACGGCAAAGATCATTTACAACCTGAAGACACGCATTTCGTAGTACACAAAATCAGCTGCTGTGGTTGCAATTCTGTTTACATTGGCCAGACCAAACGGGATTTAAAGACGAGGATCAAGGAACACATAGCGAATTACAAGTTACCTAATGACGAGCATTCTGTGATAACGAAACACATACATCTAAAACAACACAATATAATCTGGAGGAAAATTAAGATCCGTGATGTTGAACCGAATGATTATCAAAGACTAATTTCGGAAATGGTTCACATCAAAATTCTCAAACGAAGTGACACTGAATGTTTGAGCACAGTCTACGACCTTTTCCGACCCACTTGACTCCTATCTTCTTTTGACAGGTATATATAGCAGCACAGCGAAGTTTTCCGGTTTGTTGTTCGTGTACTTGAGAAGGTCCACAAATCTGTGGAAGAAACGTACCTGTTTTTTATTCTTCTGAGGTCTGTTTATTGTTCAGAATCATTATTACGTAAATTTTTGTTTTTTAACAAGGTTCGGTCATACATCATTCAATCCGTACAACGACTGACCCATAATTCCCTGTCGTGCAACTTGAACGACCCAGATTGAATAAATATCAATTTAGGATTCTTGTCTGAGAATTAGGTTCATAATTGGTAAAGAAGTTGTTCAGTTTTCTGCTTTCTGTAATTCAGAAAATTATTTGCCGAAGAACTCTCACAACATAAACAATGAGAAATTTTGTCAAGAAACTTCAAGTGCTGAACGTTTCAGCACGAAAATTATTTCGTTACAGAGAATTTATTTATGCCTTCAATCCCCCATCCCATAGGAAGTTGCTACTCTGGATCAGATTTTAATATCTTGCCAATATTAAATTCCCGCGTCTGCATTGTGTTGAAAACAATGCCGTCCCTCTTTTTGTTTTGTTTAAAATAAACCCTATCAAACTCGTCGATGCCTTACTCTCTATCTCTGCATATACAAATTTCTCTGTCGTTTCTGTCCTGAATTCAGAATTGTTGTTTAAAAAATTTAAACGGGAACAATAAAAATTGACTTAAAAAATTTGAAAACAAATTTGAGTTTCGCGTACAATTTCTTTTTCAATATTTGCAACATGCATGAGTAGAATGCACACTATACGACATATTTGTTATACATTTATAAATTCTCATACAATAAACTACGTCACCTTCTAATAAATATAATTTGTTTTTGTGTGTGTGTGTGGAAACGATACTAAGGTACGTCAATGCATGAAAAATCTAAGGTGTGGTGCTTGTAGTATGTAAACAAGTTAGTTTCTGAGAGGTTTAATTTTTCAGTGCTCTAAATTTCTATCCCATGGCTCAGAGGATTCTATTTTGCACCGAACATTGGGTCATCAAAAAAAATGAGCAAAACGGGTGTCGCGTTTCACAGCTGTCATTCCGTGGTGCTTTTTCGTCGCAATTGTGACCAGTCTACGTCGATACTTCACTCTTGATGAGTCACGGATTCACCGCCACTATTCAGGGAAGAAACAATGTCAAAACTGTGAGCTTCAGCAAGAGAACCGACTCCAAAGAATACGGAGACTGTGAAATCGGACACGGATTTTTGAATGTGAAGGTAAGTGATTTGTAAAATGACGGATTATTATGAAGTCGGAATTTGTCCAAGAGTTGCTGTTCTATTATTTCGGATGCAATTTCTATGGGAAAAAAAATTCTGCAAATTTTACATATTTCGAAAGGCCATTAACACCGAACGAGGAAGCCATTGCCCAAAACAAACGGAAAATCACTTTTTTAGTGGTTTGAGAAAGGTGGAGAAGCGTTTGGAGCTGAAGTGAAATTATGTTGAGAAATAAAAATGTATTCATACAGAAAAATGAGGTTTCCATGTGCTATTTAGAACCAACTCTGGTTATGCCTTATTATATACCAGGTGATTACCCAAAATAAAACCAGTAGAGATAACCAGTTTTTTAAAAAAAATTCAATTGATGTCGTTTGCCTGGAAAGTGATTTTTTTGATTGAAAAATCTAAGGTGTGGTGCTTGTAGTATGTAAACAAGTTACTTTCTGAGAGGTTTCATTTTTCAGTAATCTGAATTTATATCCCATGGCTCATTGGCTTCAATTATGCACGAAACATTGGCCCAAAAAAAAAATGTGCAAAACCGGTGTCGCGTTTCACAGCAGTGATTCTGTGGTGCTTTTTCGTCGCAATTGTGACCTGTCTACGTCGATACTTCACTCTTGATGAGTCACGGATTCACCGCCACTATTCAGGGAAGAAACAATGTCAAAACTGTGAGCTTCAGCAAGAGAACCGACTCCAAAGAATACGGAGACTGTGAAATCGGACACGGATTTTTGAATGTGAAGGTAAGTGATTTGTAAAATGACGGATTATTATGAAGTCGAAATTTGTCCAAGAGTTGCTGTTCTATTATTTCGGATGCAATTTCTATGGGAAAAAAAAATCTGCGAATTTTACATATTTCGAAAGGCCATTAACACCGAACGAGGAAGCCATTGCCCAAAACAAACGGAAAATCACTTTTTTAGTGGTTTGAGAAAGGTGGAGAAGCGTTTGGAGCTGAAGTGAAATTATGTTGAGAAATAAAAATGTATTCATACAGAAAAATGAGGTTACCAAGTGCTATTTAGAACCAACTCTGGTTATGCCTGATTATATACCAGGTGATTACCCAAAACAAAACCAGTAGAGATAACGAGTTTTTTTAAAAAAATTCAATTGATGTCGTTTGCCTGGAAAGTGATTTTGTTGATTGAAAAATCTAAGGTGTGGTGCTTGTAGTATGTAAACAAGTTGCTTTCTGAGAGGTTTCATTTTTCAGTACTCTGAATTTATATCCCATGGCTCATTGGCTTCAATTATGCACGAAACATTGGGCCACTAAAAAAAAATGAGCAAAACCGGTGTCGCGTTTCACAGGTGTCATTCCGTGGTGCTTTTTCGTCGCAATGGTGACCAGTCTACGTCGATACTTCACTCTTGATGAGTCACGGATTCACCGCCACTATTCAGGGAAGAAATAAAGTCAAAACTGTGAGCTTCAGCAGGAGAACCGACTCCAAAGAATACGGAGACTGTGAAATCGGACACGGATTTTTGTAAAAATGACGGATTATTATGAAGTCGGAATTTGTCCAAGAGGTAATTGCTGTTCTATCATTTCGGATGCAATTTCTATGGGGGAAAAAAAATCTGCGAATTTTACATATTTCGAAAGGCGAGTGACACCGAACGAGGAAACCATTGCCCAAAACAAACGGAAAATCACTTTTTTAGCGGGTTGAGAAAGGTGGAGAAGCGTTTAGAGCTGAAGTGAAATTATGTTGAGAAATAAAATTGGATTCATACAGAAAAATGAGGTTTCCAAGTGCTATTTAGAACCAACCTTGGTTATGCCTGATTATATACCAGGGGAATACTCTAAATGAAACGAGTAGACATAACCAGTTTTTTTAAAAAAAATTCAATTGATGTTTGCCTAGAAAGTGAATTTTTTTTTGATTGATTAAATAAAGACCGAAACCATAGAAGTCTAGAAACAATTCAGAATAATCAAGGCGAACAACAAAGATTCGTATTCGCGCCAACTTCAGTCTCAACTTTGAAAGGAGTTGTATTTTTACCACTCCTGTTATCACGCGAAATGGTTCGGTAAATACATTTCAGTTGCGCCTTTTCTTACGCTCTTTTCCTTTGCTTCTGGAAAGAAATCTAGCATTAATTTTGAAGTGACGTAAGGAAGTCCCTGTTGAATAGACGGAGGGCGCTTCAAAAGTTCTGCGACGGCTTCTTTGTTTTCTAAGCTCCGCCTCGCTCTGCCAAGACTAATAATGTTCCACGATATAGAGCTTCCGTAACTCAAAAACAGCAACCTGCACTCCGCGACTCGAATGGGAGATGGTAATAAAAGAAAATTATTATTTCGGAGGCAGACAGCCATAATCACAAGTACAATCTTCGCGCGCGTAATCATCGCGGAAATGAATGTCGACGTCTTCAGAGGAGTAGGAATAATAATACGAGTTTTCTGAAATTGGACTAACACAAAAAAACTTAACCTGTTTTATACGTTCGTATATAATTTCCTAAATGACTGGAGAAACACAATACATATATAAGCTCGTGTACAATTTCAAAACTAGAAAAATTAATCGATACAATTAGAATTCGCGAAAATGTAACTATTAATTTTTATAAGACGTTATGAAATTTACATACTCTAAACCTTGAATGTTCTCCATTTATTCCTCTCCACGTATATTTTACACGTAGCCGACTTCAGTATTACGTATGTGGTGGATAAAAAATACCTAATTAGTGAATGAATCGAGAAAAATGCCAACGCAATATTAAAAACAAAAAAAATCTCAATTTACAATATTAATTACGTCTTCAGCTAACCGAAACCCCGCTAAATTCAACATGGACCAATGTTTTTTAAATCTCTTGTTTAAAACAGAGCATGATTCTCTCGTATTATCATACCTGGGTGTAACTTATCAGGGTTCACAGCGTTTAACAACCAAACAGAATTCACCACATATATTGTTATTGTATAGTTTTGTTTAACTATACCCGGATCGAGGTTTCGGGGTTGAACTCGGGAGATTTCGCCTGGGCTGCTGGTCAGGTTTCCAACTAGGCTCGACTGACGTCACTATGACGTCATCAGCTGCCGTAACCCAACACACACAAGCGGTGTAAACGTATAATCAACATTAAAAAAGATTAAAACAATTTTTTTTAAAACAATCAATATTTTAATACTTAATAATAATATCCAAACATAAATTCTTTTAAACAAATGACCTTACAACGATTTATTTTCAATAATCTCTCATACATTCTCCTTGACCCTTTTAACATAATTTCACCAACATACAGGCCATTTTATTTTACTTCAATTACATGTCGACATTAAAAGAACTATTCACACATCGTCCAGGATTTGATTTCGATTTCTCTCCCGCTGCTGACAATAAACCAGACGTAATCCGTCAGCGATGATTCTCCAATACCTGTTACAATTTATCATTCATCGCATATTGAACTGAAATATAGTCCCACTTAGTATTATCGCAACCAACTAATGTCCAAGTACATGATGTCAATGCTATTTTATCATTTTAAATTTTATTAAACAAATCGAAAATCTCGTGTTGCATGCCAAAGATAATTTCTCGATGAGAGATGTTGCACTTAACAGACGTGATCGTCTTTGACACTTTACATATTTGACCAACTTGTGACTGGCGGAAAATTCCATGTCACACGTATAGTGTGGAATTGTTTATATAAATACTCATTATGATTTAAAGCAATATTTTCTAATTTGTATACAACATAAAGGGTCATTAATACTCATGGGAAGTTGTTCATCCAGACAAAAAATTTCTGATTTATAATTATTAACATTTTTCCTACTACTCTGGCCAAGATTCTACGTTCATCATTATCTACAGGAATTTAATGAAATTACATTAATTTGAAGTATTTTCAAAGGTACCAAGATTCGTAACAACTGAAGGAAGGTACGTATAAGCCTGATTCGTTATAAGTTGAATTCTGATTAAATTATTGATAATACTGTGGTTATAAATTATAACATTAGAATTGTTGAGAATTGCGGAAAAATTGATGATAATATTGGTAATGTTTCCGGTTGTATGTACACTGAAGTAAATAATTGTATGGAGTTATAAAATTAACATGTTTATGTTAACGATACAAGCGTTCCTATTGGTCTTGTGGACGTGAATAAGAAGAATATTGGTTTATGGACGATAATAAAGACACTATTGTAATCAAAGAAAATTATACGAAAAGTTACAAGAAAATTACGTATGTTAAAAATTTAAATGATAAAATTAAGGATATTTTTTTAAGAAGAAAGTCTTTAAATATTTATTGTTTGCCTTTATAACTTTAAATAAGATTGAGAATGTATTTTCCAATTTAAAAGACCGAAATATAATTGTTTTGAAATGGGAGGTGGTTTGACCTTGAATCTCTTCCTTGTGCCGTCGAATCAAATTCGTGGGACGTGGTCACATATTATCGTCCACGCAGCTGCAGTAAGGTTTTCTTGTCATTCATTATTCACGCTGAAGCAACGTTTCTCTAATTCTCTGCTCTCATTCTCTGACAGCCAGAAAGGTTTGACAAAAATTACACTGTCATATACCTTATAGCAACAATTATTCTTCAGTTGTAATAGTTATTCTGTATCGTCTCAATTGGTTTCTACTGGAGCACTTAAAGTTTGTTTTTCCTCGCGCCTATATTAATCCTGTATTTCTTGAACAATAGCCCCTACCGTGCGTTCTGTAACACCTTAAAAAGTTCCTTCAAGATTCTGTATATATGTCAAACAACGAGCACGAACCTTTCTTTTGAGAACAAAGAATTTAGGTTGGTTAAAGGAAATAATAGCTCATCTATTTATAGTCCTTCTTTACAAGAAAAGAATTCCAGGTTTTTATTGTGTGAAACTTTGAATAATTACATTTTCAGTGAATAGTTTTGATAATTTGGAAATATTTTATAAATTTGAAGAAAACTATCCGACACAATTCTTTGTTCACTGAATTAATCTTACAGTACGTTATAAGAGTACCGTTACTTATTATTCGTAGTTAAGGAAAGTTTCTCTCGGTTATTTACGAAGGTGAAATTAATTAATTTTCATTAGACAATCAGAAATATTGGCGGTTAGGATCATGAGTGAAGTATAAAACAAAGTATAATCCGTGAATTGTCATAGGGAATGAAGTTTAAATTTGTTACCGAGATTCTGTAGACAAAAAACACTCACGCAGTCTAACAAATATTATAATAAATATCATTGCACAATTGAAAAGAAAATTAACTGATGATGATTTATGGCCCTATCTAAATATTATAAAACATTTCTAAGAATTTTACAAGTGAAATGTTTGTTACTCATGAAATAATTTTTTTAAAGTCACAATGGCGTTTTTGTTTGTTCAGAATGTTAATCCTGATTTCTCAGAATTATATATATATACTTAATTCATATATCTAATTTATTTATTTATTTATTAATAATTACACTGTCGAGATTATAAAAACTCCTCTCCTGAATTTCCGCTGAGTTGACGAGTGGAAAAAGCAAATGCATCTTCCGCCGGATATGACGTGACGTAGATCCTGTGAAGATGCTACGGGACCTGTCTACAGCACTTTGTGCAGTTGATAGGTTATTACGGAAACTTGGAAGTGTTGATCATAAAACAGAACTAAAAATATAAGACTCTGTCTGGCGAAAGAACTTAGACAAAATGTCTATAAAACTGTGATTATTAAAATATGAATAAAAAAAAGGATTTGTAGGCTTTAAATAAGAGAACAATACTCCTGTAGTGAAATAGTCTCGTATTTTCTCGGTCAAAATCACGCCGAATTAGAAGCAGTTTCAGTCCATCCGTTCCTTACATGACATCTTATACTATAGATTGATCAAATGTATTTAAAACACAAGACACTAAAGACTATAAATAATGTGCCCCACTACGAGTACACTGGATTAAATAAACTACTGTACAACTTTAAATTAATTTTTTCACACATCTTTATAATTTTCGAATTTTGTTATTAAAAATTTTTCTATTATTTCTGGTGTATTCGAAGGCAAATTTTTCTAGTCCCTTCGAATTGATCTTGTAAAAGATGGTAAATTTTGCTTTTCTAGGTTGTTACATTATATGTTTTGCTATTCCTACCAGTTCGTCTCCATAGGATTTGTAAAGGGCATAAATCGTAAATTCCTACAGGGAGTGTTTACTATTTGGTTTATATTCGATACAGCAGTTGCTTTTTTTCTAGACTATCAATTAAAGTAGGCAATGGTTTTTTATTACAAAAAATTAGATGGCGTTGATAGTATCTAAATTCTTGGTGAGTACCATCTCTCAGTATTCTGGTTATACACGCCGATTTTGTAAGTTTCAATTTTGAATGAAAGATTGTCGAAAAAAATATGAGAAAAAATGGTGCCGCGTTTGCTCACAGACGAAATCGAGTGGTCAATTCAGTGGCTGGTTCCTGGCGAATTTCTACACTGTTACGAGTTGTTTTTAATGAAACATGGATCCATCATTATACCCCTGAGAGAAAAAGCTTGTTAAATATGTTAAATATTGCTTTTCTAGGTTGCTACATTATATGTTATGCTATTCCTACCAGTTCGTCTGGAAGGAGATGGCCATTATATGCGTAATTATCTGCATGGATTATCTAGAAAATGGACGAACGACCAAATGGCGACTATAACATGTCATTGTTGCACAGCTTCGTCTAATAAATGAATCAAATCGACAAAATTTGACCAGGAAGATAGCCAGTAATCTTCCATCAAGTCAACGACCTGTGTAGTTTCAATGGTGAAAATTTACGAATTTCAGTTCGAACTGTTGTCACATCCATCGTATTCGTCAGATTTTAACCCCTGACAACGTTGTCTTGTCCGGACCTGGAAAAATGTCTGACGAACTCCTGTTTCGTCGTCCTTCCAAAAACTTAAATTTTTAATTGTTTGAAAAACTCTGGTCAAATTGTATCCAGCTGAAAGGAGATTGTGTGGGATATACAAAAATGAATCAATCATAAGTAATGTATTTTTGTATTATTTTATACTTATTTTCCTCACTATTTCAACTGGTTATTTAGTGCAAACCTGGAAACCTTCACGCCCGAAAACAATTCAATTTTGAATCTAAAAATTGTCTCAAAAAAATATTAGAAAAAATGGTGCCGCGTTTGGTAACACTTGAATGCTGGAGGCTTGAAACGTATTTTATGTTCAAAGGTCCCCAAAAGTCTGCTTTATAAAGCGTAAAACTGTTAAGTTCCGGGGCTCTATTCCAAATTCTTTATTTTTAAAGTCTTTAAACACGGGGAAAACTCTTGTCTGGCAGCAAAATGAAAGTAAGCGTAAGAAGTTTGGGTCCGCTGTTTTAAATTAGACTATAACTATAGTTAAATAATCGTTTTGCGATAATTTAAAAAAAATTTATTTGATTAAAATAATTTACATGTAGAACAAAATTATATTTACATAAATAACCTGTTTATTATGTGACATACAACACATTTATAATGATATGTTAGGAGATAAATTTTCTGCGTAAGCTACTGATTTAAACACCTTCTCTCTTCGTTGCAAATTCACTTGACGCATGGTCGGGAATCGCTTTGATTCTCAACTATTTCTCCCCCCCCCCCCTCATATCTTTTCCTCGGTCCTGTTATCGGACAGGTTATTTAAAGCAACATTCTTTCAACATCGTGATCTGAAGCAGAGAGTCAAGACTTAAAAAAGTGAGTGTTAAGGACGCGGTTTGTGGCGACGCATCATAAATTTGAGAAATTACAAATGATTACTTCCTTTCGGTGGAGAGAAAATGCAAGGTTTTCGTGGCGAGTGATTTATTGCGGCGCTGATATAGTGTTCTGCGTAAGTTAGGTAGCCATTTTCGGAGTAGTAATTACAGCTCCATAATGTTTAACGACCTGCCTGTTTTTCTCCAGAGAAGAGGGAGAGTTGACAGTCCTAACAACCACCAATACCTTCCTCCGTTATAAGCATCAAGAGAACGGTGCATCCATTCGCGATAAGTGCCCGACGTTAATACAAATAAATATTCGTAAAACAGGATGCTGTACGGAGTTTGTATAATTTACTTCCTTCCTGAGCATTCATAACAACGAGAACAAAACATTTCAGTTGATTATTTTCCAAAGAATCAAATGGCGACGCGGGTTCAGTTGTTCAATTACCATCCCGTTTATTAATTAATAAATCAATACCATTTACAAAAATTATATTTCTGAATTTAGTTTTTTCTGTTATGCTGAAGATATCTTAAGCTCCTACGAGTAATATTGCTGCATACATTTTAATACTTTATAATGCGAGCAAAAAACTAAATTCACCCAGCTCACTATTATACAGCTTAATATAATCCGGATTCAAAGGTAGTGGGCAACTATATGAACATAGAAATAGAAATGTCTGTACAATTTTCATTGCCAAAGATCGGGCAGAGAATGAGAACCACACAACGGTAGAAATACAAACGTTTAGAGCACTAAAATCTGCCGTTCTTTAGAATTCAGAGTAACGCAAACAAGGCTAGAAAACTCCATTTTGTCAAACAAAAACGTTCGCGCTTTCCAATTTTAATGAAAATAGAAATGTTTGTTCCAAACTTCCTACAGTCTCGATACTTAACCTGTTTCTTAAACTATTTTCGTTTTTAATTAGTTTTTGTTTAACGGGCAGCTGAAGAAATTTTAAATTATTCAAGTTATTAAGAAGGCATATATGGAAGTGAAAACGTGGGCAGAAATCTCGAGAATGAGATACGAATTTTTTTTTTGTAATTCAGTGAGTGAGTCGTTGAATAGTAAACAAGCGAGTGTGTTACACAAGACAACGATGACGCCACTGTGAATGCGCTTGGCAAGTACGCGGGATACTCGCTTTTCAATCGATCTCGCAAGTTCACATTTCGTGAATTTTCCGTGAATAAAGACACCGTGTGCGATATAGATTATAGGAATTAGTATAATTCTCAAGGATCTTCATCGAAAAAGAAGGAATTAACTCCAGAAAAAAAACTATTATTTTTAACGATAAAATTACAATTGGATAAATTTCATAATAGTAAATATAAAAAATAATAATTCAAGAATAGGGAGAAATCTTTCAAATTTTCATGCCATAGAGGCTTTGAATTAAAGTATCAGGATGGAAAAATCTCGACCGGATCAGGAAACGAACCCTGGACTCCCACTTACCGGGCGGAAGCTTCCCGTGTGGGGGTCCTAAAATATAGGCCGTATCAGAATTGTGATTTACTAGAAAATTGTAGGTGATCCCGCATTACGACTAATGGATGGAGAAATTTCCCCACCGGATCTGGAGTCGACACGGATAGCTTAGTTTGTAGAGCTTTCGCCCGGTAAGCGGAGGTCCCGGGTTCGATTCCTGGTCCGGTCGGCATTTTGCCTTCCTGATACTTTAAATTAAATAATAATCGGACGAAATGGATTTTGATTGTGAAAGTCGCACTTGTAAATACTATAGTCGGCTCCACGCGTCGTCCAGCGGTGTTGCCAGATTGCGTACCCCGTTAACTTACAGTCGCCGCAAGTCTAAGTCAGTTGACACGACGTTCGGCAACGTATCCTGAAGAGTCTGTGACCTTGGTATTACATTTTCGTGACGCAGACTGTATACAAATTAGTGGAGTGAGGTAAAATAATTAACGTTATAGCAGTGATGAGATTCATTTCAGTTTTTTCTCGATCGAGAACATTTTAATTGTAAACATTTCCGCTCTGTTTCATACTAAAAGAAACTTTGTTTTTTACACAGAAACGATTTGTGTATAAAATATTTTACGTCGAATAAAGACAAACACAGTGAGTGATTAACTACGATGTGAGACTGCTTGGTGAGTTTTACAAACAAATTTGGGACAAATATGCTATAAAGTTCTGAAAAATGTGACGTTACTCGATATCAGATAAGATATTTATATTGGCAGAAGCGGAGATCTGCAAGTCAGCTTAAAATAAATTAATATCGAGTAGTATGAAACGGAAGGGACATCCGTAAAAAAAAATAACAACGAGGAACGAACTTTAGCTTGCATAAATTGAAAAAGCGTTTTCGTCTCTATTCATCTCAGCGCCCACTCAAGCAGCAACATAGATTGGTAGTTAGAGGAAAGCGAAGATGGAGAACGGGGGATCCATCCAAGATAATAACCACTGTCACATCTCCGCTTGTATCGCTAGAAGAAATGGAAGCTTTTCATTCGCTGCAAGGTGGCCCATAATTAACGAATATCATGAGACAGAGAAAGTCGCGAGGGGATAAAACGCTTGGCGTGGTAATCGAGACGATGGCGCCTGTTTAATATCCATCGTCGTCCTCCTTTCGTTCCAATTAGCGGAGAAGTCTTCCTGCTTCTATTTCGTCAGCTGATTTCAATCAATAGCTTCAGCACCGTCCGCAGATTTATGAGCTTCGAGATGAAGATCCGCAACGAAGCAAGGACGCACATTCTATTCTACTTAATCGTTCACACCTTACGCGTGATGCACTCACATCTGGCCAGACTGACGAATAAATATTATTTAACAATCAACGTTATATATAATTTTCTTAATTTTATTTTGCCGTATACATTCCACACTACTTTATGTAAGATCTTATTCTGTATACGAGATACAAGGATTCATTTTTAGCAATTCTATTGGGAGTTGCTTTGAGGAGTAATTTTGTCGAAGACCTTATCTAATATATCTCCATGTTCATAAAATAACATAATGCTAGGAACCTGTACATCAAAACATCAACTCTCAATTCCAAGATGGTTTCTAAAATACGGTAATGGTTGTATCGATACTAACTGTGCTTTTCCGCTTGAGCGACCACACGGAACACAGCAATATATTGTAATAACCAGCTCAGATGACAGGAATTCTGTTCTTATTTTTGACAGAGTTGTTTACGAACTCAGACTGGGGATCCTTGACTGGTTTGAACATATAAAAAATAATGATAAAATGACGGATAAGTCACTTTTAGAGAGGGGAAGGACTAATAATTGTGCCGTTTTGCAGCTCTTATGGCTAATTGGTTGTGAGCAACATCTGGACGACGGAATTCTAATGACATAAAATGACAGAAGGTTGTTTGGACGATGTAATTATATTAAAAGGAAACGTTTAATTTAATTGATTGAGTGGCTCTCGGAGCGAGAGAACGGCAACAGATGGTGTTTGTTTGGCGAAAGTGGAAATGCAAAACCTGTGAAAAACAAGAGAATATTCTGGAGCCAGGATATAAATATGAGGGCAGTTGGACAGTTTAGGTTACTCATTATCACTCAGTAGGGAGAGGAGACGGACGTGTCAGCGGGGAGAGATCGTTGGTGCAGGTCCGCAGGGCGGACGCAGGACCAAGGCCAAGCTAGAGGGCCGAGAGTAATCAGCTGGACATCAGTCGTAAACAGTTGGTGGGAGTTTCATCGTGGAGGTCTGTCTGAAAGCAGAGTGGGTTGAATTCGTCGAGAGGATAACGTCGTCAAGAGGAGGTGACTGTGAAAGCAGAGTGTGAGTGCAGCCTGGTGAATGTTAAGCCGGTATAAAGTGAGTGCGTTGACCCGAGAGCGCGTAAGTTTATTTTTCTGAATTCATAAAAATAAACACTAAAGTTGTAAATTGTTAAAAAAGGGGGAAAAAAGTCAGAGTTCGTTTCATTCTTTTCAATCGTTTCATTTGTTTTACTAGTTTCAATCATTTCAATTATTTCGTTTCAATCATTTCGTTTTTCATTCATTGTAACTGTATTTGTTTAATTGTAACATTTTGTTCCGTTTCCTTATCAACCCAGTAAAGACCTTGAGGGTGCCGAGTCCAATTAATTAAAATGTAATCTAGGTAAATAAAATGCTTTTGATTTATAAAATTTCATCAGATTTGTGTAATTGTAAATTGTGTTTTAATAAATAATAATTGTTTATTTAAATTGGTAGTTTTATTATTTATTTGAGGTATTATATGAAATGGCTACCACAACGTGGGGCAAATTTCATTAATCAAAAATTTATTAGTGTTTATTACAATATTTAAAATCGTTAAAAAAAGATGATTTAACATCACAACTATCATAATTTACATTAACTAGGATTTACTTTATATCAGGGAAAATATTTTGTAATTGTTGTGCCACCTCGACACTGGGCATAATAGAATAAAAATAAACAAAGTGTAACATAACTCGACGGAAAAATTTCAGGAATTGATGCCTCATGTTGAGAGACGAAGAAACAAGTGTGTTACAACATGGGTCCGGAAATGTACAGTTACGGAGTACTTCCGTATCTGATCGGTTTGTTTTGAAGTTCAACTGACTAGTATGAGCGCTCTGGTCACGTATCAGATTTTATTTTATAAATTTCAGGAATTGATGCCTCATGTTGAGAGACGAAGAAACAAGTGTGTTACAACATGGGTCCGGAAATGTACAGTTACGGAGTACTTCCGTATCTGATCGGTTTGTTTTGAAGTTCAACTGACTAGTATGAGCGCTCTGGTCACGTATCAGATTTTATTTTATTTTATTCTTTTACTTTTATTTGATTTTATTCAACGTGGCCCCATTTTCACTGAATACAGGCAGCTGCTCTTCTTCGTAACACAAGTTCCTGAGTGTATCAATTGTAACAAGAGTCTCCAGATAACAAGGCATGTCGTCACATTAACAAAAGCTCGGGTTACTGAAATAACGCATTTAACGACCAGTTTTGTATATACAATTTTTTTTCTTCTTTCAATATGAGGAGTCCCGTTCCTATAATTTTGCCGTCGAGTTCTGTTACATTCTGTATTTTGCACAGAAACTTGTATGACGTAACAAATTTGTAATTAAAATCAAACAGTTTTAACTCAATTCACAAGTTTAACCCCTGTTTAAATTTATTTCCAACTGCAAATAAACATATTTCATATTAAAATTTTTATGATAGCACGAATATTTTCGTAGTAGAAAAAAAAATACAGTGAGTGGCTTCAGTTATAATTTCAAACATTAATATCAACGTGTGATCCAATAATCCTGGAAGGTTTTTTTTACTTCTTATTGCGCGTTGCTACACATTATTTTATTGGTAGTACAAAATAAATTGTTATTGAGCCTATTTCTAAACACGTAAATTCTATTAATAGAAACACAGAACGATCGGAATTGTTGGATTTAGAAAAATTAAGGTCATCTCTTTTTTTTTCATTAAATGTCGTTATCAATAATTTAATATTATCGGTTAACGAACGGTACCCTCCTGAAATTGTAATATATAAATTCACGTGATAAAAGATCAATAATTGTATTATTCTTACGTCTAATTTTAAATGTTAAGTAGCAGAGAGAATAAGAAACAGGGAAAAATTTCTCAAAGTACGCAGCTGGACAAAGCAATAAAAATTAGGATGCAGATCCTAAAAATCTGTAGTAATTTAACTTAAAATTCCGATCCAGTTTTGGTTATATAACATAAGCCTTGTGATTTACAACGACAATCAATTGTCGAAGAAACTTTCACGTGTAATATTGATAAGACACGCTACTGAAAGAAGGACAGATAGATAAGATTATTGAACCACTGTTTCTCCCTTGCTTTCTACTTAGGTCCATTTATTTAAGTACGTAAACGATTCCCTCAGTCAAATATTTTTCCTGTTTACTCTCCAAACGCCAATTTATTGATTTGTTGGCACGTTGATGAAGAGGTAAACGAAGATAATAATAGTTTACAATTGAAATATTAGCGGTTTCTCCCTTGCTTTCTACTTAGGGCCATTTATTTAAGTACGTAAACGATTCCCTCAGTCAAATATTTTTCCCGTTTACTCTCCAAACGCCAATTTATTGATTTATTGGCACGTTGATGAAGAAGTAAACGAAGATAATAATAGTTTACAATTGAAATATTAGCGGTTTCTCCCTTGCTTTCTACTTAGGGCCATTTATTTAAGTACGTAAACGATTCCCTCAGTCAAATATTTTTTCTGTTTACTCTCCAAACGCCAATTTATTGATTTGTTGGCACGTTGATGAAGAGGTAAACGAAGATAATAATAGTTTACAATTGAAATATTAGCGGTTTCTCCCTTGCTTTCTACTTACGTCCATTTATTTATGTACGTAAACGATTCCCTCAGTCAAATATTTTTCCTGTTTACTCTCCAAACGCCAATTTATTGATTTATTGGCACGTTGATGAAGAGGTAAACGAAGATAATAAAAGTTAACAATTGAAATATTAGCGGTTTCTCCCTTGCTTTCTACTTAGGGCCATTTATTTAAGTACATAAACGATTCCCTCAGTCAAATATTTTTCCTGTTTACTCTCCAAACGCCAATTTATTGATTTATTGGCACGTCGATGAAGAGGTAAACGAAGATAATAATAGTTTACAATTGAAATATCAGCTCTGTCAAAGACATATAAGTGGCTGAAACTGAATAAATATAATATTTAGCACTTCGTGCGATTTCAATCATTACAAAAATGGTGGTGTTCATTTGGAGTCCATTGCACGATCTTTTGTAGTAACTATATATTATTTTTAGTATTATTATTTACAGAAACTGTATTTAGCCGCGTTATTACACGATTTTAAATTTAGTCTCAAGCAAGGATTTTACTATCTTAAATTAACTGAATATTTGCAGATATTACTAAAAACAAAGAGTATGTAGTTACCAAGATATCTCCAAGCAACTTTTACAAACCGAAGTTAATCAAGTGAGTGTTTCGTGAAATCCTGTCTTGTGAAACTGATCTACATTCCGGCCATCATTCTGCGATCTACTTCACACTTCGCCGCCCTCTACAAAAGATGGGCACGCCCACTTCACGGGAAGGAGATAATTTTTGTTTCTTAGTCAGAAATTTTTATTAGCAGCTTTACTACTTCAGCTGAAAATCACTTTTATCTCGAACTTAGGTTTTCCAGAAATCATTACAACATATAGGTACGTAAAAATACGTACACTCATATAAGTTACATCTCTAATTGGTTGTAGAAAATAAAGATTTGTTACGTCTTCGCTGCTTTTATTTCTTTTATGTAGATTTTTCACAGAATCACTTACGATAATGTAGAGTAAATAATTCACAACTTCCTGTAGCTCCAAAACACTTTATTAGAGCTTCACGGTGAATATTCTTCTAAGGGCAAAACGGTCGTCCGTGACATACACTGACGAATATATTTATGTTAGTGGAGAGAGTTCTTTTATTCATGAGCTGCGCCAACATTTTTGGATGTAGCTGACCCTTCCATTCTTGGGAAATGGTTCTCCTTGCCGCCCAATCGGGTCCTGACCGCAATATCCTGATCGGTGATTCAGTTGGGAATACCAAAGCTATTTTCCGTTATCTTGTTCCGGACGTCAGCATAGAATTCCTGATAGAATGTACTAATTCCGGGTGAGTGCAAAAAGAAAAAAAACATGGCTTAAAAAACAACTTCACAGAACGAAATATATGTTAATATGATTCTAAATAATTGTAGAATAATGAACTGTGTCGTGAGCTATACTTCAGTATACACTGAAATACTGTTACAGAAATTACAGTATTTTTTTCCGGAACGAAAATATTTTTTTGTAAAGTATCAAATAATCATAAATTATATTTTTAATGTTATTGTATCAATCATTTTGGATTTATAAGAACAATGGTCACACTTACAAAATTTTTAAAGTAACCCGTTATTTTCCGGACGGGAAATAATGTAGTGCTTAGTCACGCTATTTCTATGTTAAACCGAAGGTTTCTTACAATAAAATATATTAATGTTAAGAAACCTTCTCCTCGTTATAAATGTTGTTATCGAAATAATTTCCATCTAGAGAAAGTAACGGAAGATCAATGTTTCAAACATGAATAGTTGAAAAGAAAACCAAAATACGTTTATGAACGAATAATAGCCCAAACAACTTAAGTTAAAGAAACCGCTTTTAGCCAAAGAGATCTGATTTGTAACTCACGGATTAGTTTCATATGAATCTCAAAGATATTTTTGATTATCCGTATTTTCTTTTCGTACCGAGAGAGTCGTCGACGCATATTTGACGTAATAAATTTTACACAACCGTTAAAATATTAACTTCTTCTCAAAATTATACGATTATGGTAGTAAAATTATGTCTGAATGAGACGAAAATAATGGGTGAGAAATTTCCGATGAAACAACGTTTGAAGGCTGGTAAAATGGCAGCGGTCACAGTAGAGATGAATTTAGAAAATAACCGGCAAAAATAGTAATTTTAATATAAAGCACGCGTGGAGGTGTGACGATTTTATTAGTTAGTGTTATTCTTAAAGGTGTGAAGCCAAACTTCTTCATTAAGCGCGTAGAGGTCGACCGCGTTAGACCTTGTTGCATATGTGCTTATTCCGCGCTGTCTTCCCTCACCTCCCTTCATCTGCGTCACCTGCCTTCGTTCGTGAATACTGCTATAGATGCCTTAAATCATGCAGTCACAGTAACTGGAAAAGTGTATACACTTAAACACCGTAGCGTAATAAAAACAACTTTCCCAGTAAACGGGGGTTAAAATATCATATATTTTACAGTGGAATAATATTTATGTGTATGTTGCATTGTGAACCCTAATCACTTTTCAATTATTTCGCTTCAAAGCATTTCAATTACGTTTCAAATTAATTAATTCAAAATTTGTTTAGCTTATTTGCTGTTTATCTGTCTCCGCGGTTCATTTAATCGAAGGCAATTATTGTTCTACGTGTAATGAGATACGATACCAGTACAATGAAATTCTTCAGTGAGATATACATTTTCAAACGGAGCTTATTCAAGACTGAAACATAAAAAGCTTTATATGGAGGGAGAACTTATACATGCTAAGTGTGTGTTTGACTCACATGAATTTAATGTATCCGTGATGTTCATGCTATTTATTTATATTAAAAACATAAAAGTATATTAATTTCGTTCATAATGAAAGCTTATTTGCGTGTTTCGATTTAAAAAAATTGTTACAACTTATTTACGATAAATAAATGTTTACAGAGGCTTGTTACTGTTTGAAACGTCGGTCCTTCTTCCAATATAATTGTTATAACAGCTTGTAACGGAGCCAATTTAAAATTATTTTAAATGTCCCGAGTTTGAGTGGACGCTGATGCGGTTTCCGTTATCCAGCAGAGCTAAAAGTGGAACTCGGCTCAAGAATTCTTGGAAACCGGAAGCGGCTGGCTGTCTCTTTGTCTCGGGCGGTACAACTGCCTGGGAAAAATAGTGGGAAGTTTTGGAGATGGAAAGGGGAAGATTATTTCCAGGGTGCAAACTCGAGATACGGGGAAAAATTGTGTTTTAGCTCCGTCAGAGAGAAGGAATTGATCTTGGACTTCCAGAGAGAGAGAGAGAGAGAGAGAGAGTTTTCGTTTGGAGCCATGAGGGAGACTTGTGTGGATTATTTTGAGATTTCAAACAGGAAGGAATGTTGTCGTAGCCGGTTCAATCCACCAGCTATTTTAAGATCTATCTGAGGATTGAACACTCACCTGCCTGCACCCTGACGTCCCTGCTGACGATTTTGCCGACCGGGTTGTTGGCCTCGCAGCGGTACGTGGCGGCGTGCACGTCCTGCCTGTAGGCGCCCGCGGGGAAGGCAGGGAAGAGCAGAGACCCGTTGCTGAGCAGTTCCCGGACTCCGGGAACGGCAGCTAGAGGACGTCCGTCCGCCGCGGTCCAGGCCACGCGCGCCGGGGGGTTCCCCGCAGCCACGCAGTCCACTCGTGCCCCCGTCTCGTTCGCGAACTGCACGCGGGAGGGCGGCTCCCGTACGAACGCCGGGCCCACCAGCGTCGCCAACACTGCAATATCCAACAACACACATTACTTATCTACTGTTCCTAGAACTTAAGAAACACTCATTCCCAAAACATCTCATTCTACATTTTATTCGGCCATTTAATCGTCAACATTCGCACGACATTTTACAGCGTTTTACTTCACTGATTAATATTGTGCCGAATAAAAAACGATCTTAGTTTCGGAAACAAAAAATTTAAAAAAAGCGAAACTATAACCTCAAAAATATGACGTCATCATATAGAAGATGTATTAAAATAATAACCGAGCCGAAATTATTATTACAGTGCTGTAATGCCTAATTCACCTTTTCTTAAAACATATCAAATAATTTGTCTTCTTCAGTATACTATATGTCATAACCTCGTTTATTTATGAACTACAAGAAGATGGTTTCTGATGAAAAATTATAATAACTTCAAGTGAACGCTATATTCGAACAGTTTCATAAATTACATGCACATATTGACAAGCAATTCCGACAGTTCAGGAAGCAAAAACAAGTTTATTCCACCTTCCTTTTCTGAAGAACACGAATCAGTGAACAATCAATATACCGAGTGCTAAATTAAATTCAGAATTAGTAGCGTCAGTGTTATTTTTTATTTTCTAATATAATGTTAAAGAATTGAAGTTAGATCAATTTATATATATTTCAATAAATTTTTGAGTGAGAATTCAAAACAGATTGGGAAAAAAAATCCAGAAAAATCCTTTAAGATCAAATAAATTTAAATGTCAGCCTGAAAGGTCCAGAATAACTAGTAGAAAGTACAGGAACATATAATTGGGTTATTACAACAAGCAGCCCAGAAGCTCGCAGAAACTCATGAGAACAAATTAAATATATCTCATTTGAAGTCAACAAATAAATAACAACAGCTCAAGCCTGCGACGCTTTCTCGCAGGTGAACCTTTCTGGAGAGGGATACCTTTTCCTCTCTCCGTTTTTGAACAAAGGTTCCAACAAGCCGAGGCACCTCGGCCTGTTTTGAGAGGTGTATGTTCTGGGATCACAGACCTTGGGCATACTGTATGAGTTGTTCTGAGTTCCCATTGGAACAGTCGGCCTATCTGCCTCCTAAACTGTTTGAGGCACGGAGAAGGGAATGCTGCGTCCCCACAGTAAACCCCTCTCCCGCCATCGGAAGAGCGTGGGACAAGTACCTAACGTCCGACCTACCTGCTGCAGGTTTCCTAGGGTTTGTCCTGCATCACTTTTAGGCGAATTCCGGGTAGGATCCTTGAACTATAGCCCGGGGGCCCTAGTTAACCCTTGGCTACCTTCCTTTACCCTTCCGCATTCCGCCCCTTCAAATCCCTTTCTATGCAATTAAAGGGGAGTTGCCACCATATGGATTACCCTCACGTTACTCTGTTACTCTAAAATAATTAATAGTTGCTTAAAGATTAATTAATAAGACTCTAGAAGACAAAAAAAATCTTATCAGATAATAAAGATTTTTTTTATATTTTAAATAAATTCTAGATTATAAGATTCTTCGCTTACTAAAGGAAAATAATAAATTTACGAGAACTTAAAAATTTTCTTACTCTTGAGAAACGATTGGAAAGTCACTAGATAGAAGGTATCACAGAAAAAGAAAGTCAATATTTGTTTTATTGAAGAATTACTGTATAGAGCAGAGGAATGTTAGGAAGTGAATCGTAGTGTAAGTCTACATGCATTTCAAGTTTGGATCAAGAGACTAAGATGCAAAATTAGGTACACGGAGGAATTGTGGAACTCTCCAATGCACCCGTGGAGGGAAGGCGTCTTTGGGGAATTATAAAGCCACAAAGAGAAATATAAGTGTTTCCCCAAGGATCAGTGAACAGTGGAACAGGCGTGGAACATGGAAACTGCTTAACGAAAATCGTGAAATACGACTAAAATTTTAGATTATTTTAATAGCGTAACATGGGCCATGTCAATGCTCAGGTCTGATGGATAACTTTAAGTGTGCAAGTGCATATTTAAATCTTATAAATTATTCGAGACTTTTTTCCCCAGACCTGAGCTTAAAAACTACCGTCAGTATGGATTACGTGACATTTAAAAGTGTTCACATCCGAAGTGAAACGACGTGTTTGATAAAATAATAATTTGCTTGAATTCATTTTATTCTTGATTAACGACTCTAATCTAAATTCATAAGATGTCAGAAATTGTTTACAACTTTGGCAATCTCGGCACATTAAATTATTAAAACAAGAAAACATATTTTGTCGAGAAATGTGACTGTAATAATAATTAGACCCAATACTTCAGCATTGAACTTCAAAGAATAGTCATTATGATTCGCAATCGGTTCGTCAATGTAACAAAAAATATTTAGTGAATAGTTAAAATTAATTAATCTAATAAATAAAATGCACTGTTTGTGTGTGTTTCGCATACAATTATAAACGCCTGGATCAATTTCGACCAAATTTTGTCCACATGTTACTTTCGAACCGGAAACAAACACTGTGGGGGTAAGACACGACTCACTCCCCTAGGGGCGGGTGTATTAAATTAATTAATAATTAAAAATCAGTTATATGTTTGTCCATAAAATACCTTATATAGATATATATCCTGTTTTTAATCGGTAGGTTTATTCGGATTTCCTTATAATTTTTTTTTTGCATTTTTCTATGAAGATGGAAACAAACACTAGGCAAATATATTCAATTTTCTTAATATCCATGAGAAAGCAGGTATCATTATTTAATCCGTTAAAGTACCGGAATTATTTTTTAAAATACAGGGAGTATTTTTTGACACCATTAAGGTGCTGAGTGTATCGTTTTCTCTCTTAAAATTCATTTTGACTCTGTTACGGTATCCGGAGTATTTTGGCTCCTTTACGATTACGGGGTGTAGCAAGGCTCTGTGTAGATACAGGGAAGCATTTTTATTACCTTCAGAAACCCGGACGGACTTTCACCTCACGTAAGGTAACCAGACTCTTTTTGACTCCGTGAAGGTACCGGCAATATTGTTGACTCCCCTTTACCGGGTGTTTTTTTAAGTCCATTTAGGTATATTGAAGGTACGGCGTGTATTCATGACTACCTTTGAGCACCGGGAGGATTTTTAACTCCATTACATTACCGGAGATATTTTTCACTCTCGATATACAGGGGGATTTTTTAGACTCTCTTTAGATAACGTGCTTATTTAGACGTACCAGGAAAATTTTGACAGTTAATTTACCTTCAGCCATTATTCCAGTTAATTTCAATCTAATAATAACAAAAAATAATGACAATGACACATATAAATATAATGCAAAAACCGACCGAGAACGTTTGTCTATCCGAGTCATAGAAGTCGCTGAGTTTAATTTCGTCTCTCTTTATGTTGAGAGAGTATTTTTGACTTTCTTAATGTACCAGAAGTAATTTCGACTCTCTTAAGGTAGAAACAGTATTGTTTACTGTGTTTAAAACACTAGAAATATTTTTTTACTCTCCTATAGTATCACGGGTATTTTTTACTCTCTAATGGTCTCGGCAGAAGGTTTCACTTAAAGATACGGGGCGTTTTTCTTACTCTATTTTCGAACGGGGAGTGTTTTAGTCATTCTCAATTTATATGGAATATTTTTGAACCTCGTAGGGTACCGGAGTAAGTTTGACTCTCCAAAGGTACCGGGAGTATTTTATACTCTTCCAAGGTTCCGGGAGTATTTTCGCCTCTTTCAAGTATTCGGAGTATTCAATGCACATCTTTTTTAGACTTTTTCTTAAGTTACTATGGTTATTTAAGGGTGAAGTAGATTTATTAACACGTTAAATGTACATTGAGTCGTCATACTGGTTTTGAAGAAATTAACATACCGTCGGTATAGGTAAGATAGGGGGCGGGAATAAGATATGTACATAAATGTGCCGCGATGACAAAGAGATTAGTGTCGAATTTAATAATTTTTCCGGGCTAATATAAATAAATACCCGGGAAATTCCGGGAAAATGATGTAACTTTTCTCTCGATCCGACTCCGTTACGTGCCTCGAAGCAACGAGTGAATTATTTATGCAAATTTAAGTTTACTTTAATATATATATATATGTGCACCTGGAACTGCTGTTAAAATACCCCTAAACGAGAAGAACGTTAAATTTTCCCAGTTTTCATGCTTGTTTTCCCTTTCCTTCGTCCTTTCCCACGTCTATTTCCCAGGAGCCTTGACGTGTCCGCAGTGGTTGAAGATCAGATTTCTCGTTCTCCATCGACCGAACAAGTACTAATGCATAATTCCATAAATTGATGGGTAGTAGTGCGGAGAAAATGACAGTGGGTGGGAAATCTTGATTCTCGATTCACTTGGTTATGGAGGAAATGAATGTTGGAAATCCACGTAGATAAATCGGAAATAATCGTACCTTCCAAGATCCTAAAATTGAACACAAGAAAACTAAAATGCCGAAAATAACTTAAGCACAATATTGACCATTAAATTGAACTACGAACATAAATATTATATATCTGGATAATTTTTTTTTCAAATGTTAGCAGTGGATATTATGGAAAATAACACATTCTAATTTTTAGACTTTCAACGTAAACAATAGACGGATTAAATTACATTATTATTAAAATACGTTTCATGATCAAAATCTACAACTTGAAACCTATAACATGCACGTGATCTAAAAGGTAATTTAAAATCCCACAGTAAAGAACATATATTCAATTTCAAACTCCACATTGAAAAAAAATCGTCTTCAAATATATTTGCAATTCCAAATAGAGTTTTTATTGGAAAAATGTTAACACCAATCTAAATCACTGCATTTAATGTATAAGTCGATATTTGTGAAACTCGGCCAAAACTACCTTATTGTGTTAAGCTACATTTTTTTTATAATAATTCCTTTTCTTTTGTTTATTTCGCATGTATTCTGATGAATAAAGCACCAAATTTCCCAGAAATGTTTTTATGCTAATATTTTTATCTACTTGTTTTTGAATAAATCCTTATTTAATTGGTAACTTTAGACTATTATTGAGACTAAGAGATAGAAATAAGCTATTTAAACACGTAAACAGTAGAGTAATCTGGACATACACGGAGAAAATTACTTACAAATTTAGTTCAATATTTTACATTCCATGAAAATATAATAATAAATGCCGAAACTGACTTAGATGGAAAATTATGCTTGTATATTTATGGAATTTTTTAATGTTGAATTCAGGGGTTGTATAAAACTCTAAAAATTATCGAAAGCAGAGCTGGGATAATTATGAGAGAGCGTGTAATAAACTAAGAAGGATGGTAACGTCTTACGCAATTTTGGAAACATGAAACAATTTTAAGTTTTTAAATTGGTGTTCGAAAATCCAATGCTATAGTCTGTTTTAAATTAGAAGACCGATGGAGGTCAATTCCCGCGAGGGGTGTGACCTTGAATCGACCAATCACAACGCTTGAAATAAAGCAGCGTTGCCGTTTTGAGTGTGGTGTATCGCTGGTTGCATCAGTGCTCCGCTCCACGCGGAAACGCCAGGAGACTTCTTATTTAAAAACGAACTATAACGGAAGAATACGGTTTCAGCATCAGTAACGTTGGTTCTCAACCTCTCGGAAACATTTTTCTTTGCAAAATGTGAATTTAAATCTACGGTTTGCCTCATAAAAAACGCGATATATCGAATTCCCTTCCATCAATATGACATATACTGGGCTTTGCCGACACCATGGCATTATATATGTACGTATTCCTATTTGTATATCCCTAAAATCATATATTTCCAGGGCGTGATTCTCGCTTACATGTCAATTTCTCGAAAGCAGAATTCATAAAGTGGGGTTTTTTTTTCTAAAAATATCTTCCGCAAATTCAAGTTTTTTTACCAGACTGAATGGGATAATGTTGTTCACAATTTAATTTTCAATCAATTAAAGATTTGAAAATTAAAATAATGAGCGCGTAGTGAAGTAGAAGTGTCGGAACAAAAAAAAATTTTTTTCCCTATATTTCAAAATGTACCCTGATAATCGTAAGTGAATGACCATCGCTCGGTATCGCTGAGCCGCGCCGCTCACTAGATATGCCTAAGAATAAAAAGTGAGTAACGTAGACCTTCCATTCAAGGATAAAAACGCCATACATGAATGCATACAAAGCAAACATGCGGATGTAGAGGGAACATCGAGATCAGCAGTTTTGTATTCAAGGCCCAGGTCGTAGACTCCATCTACACATCAAAAACGCCGCCTTATCTCCCCCAGACGCTGGAGCTTGATCTGCTCGTAATCCATGATTGATCGCATAATGGTGTACGGAACGTTTCCGGAGCTGACAAACGTTTATGCTACGTACTATTAGGAATAAGGAAGCACAAAGGAGCTTTAAGTCGGATTATTATGCTTCAAAGGGCACTTCAGCGCTTAATGACTGATCGTTATTGCCAACCAACTAATTTCTGATGGGACGATTAATTAACAAAGCTCGTTTTCTCTGAAAAAAACACATTTTTGCAAAATATATTTTTCTTAACAAGCAAAGCTGACAGAGATAATATTATTCGAGTGTTCTATCGCCTGATTAAAAGAAGAATGTGGACACGGGAGTTGTAAATAGAGAACCCAGATGGAGGAAAATAAATTTGTTCAGATTCCGTAAGCTGTCGACAGCCGTCTTCCAGGGCAGGACTGAGGTCCATGTTTTTAAGAATTCAGAAATGACATGCCTCTACTATGAACCGATGATTATCATACCTTGACGACCAACAGACTTGTTTCTGCTGGAAACGTCTAACACTTGTTTGCCTCGATTTATTATCTCTGTTTTTCATTCTTATTTTTAATATTTCTTCTCCAAATCAATGAAAAACCTCAACCACATAAAAATTTAATATCCTATTAATGGAATAATATTGAAACTAATTCGATTCATAACATATAGAAAAATATTACTATCATACAAATTATATTGGGCCGAAATAAGGATTTAGATCTCTTTTAAGGACCAGTAAGAAACTAGCAGACAACAGAAAAAAACTTGTAGACATATTCTTGCCAACTTAGGGAAAAACGGAACTTCTCACGATTTGTCTGTTACATTCCCCACAAGTAATAATAAACTGTAGATAAAAATAACAAACTTCAGCCATCACCAACATGATCGTATCGTCCGACTGGCCGTGACCGCGACTGCAGCCTTTCGGCACTCTCTTTCACGATTTCATATCTTCACTGTTATTTCAACATTAATCCAGGCTTCGTTATAAACGGGTCCAAACTAGAAATATTTACTCAACAGGCTGGTGGGAAGAAAATGTAACCGTCTCATGACGTTAGTTTGTCAAAATACCTCACAACAGAATTTCAAATAAGAAGGAACTTGGAAAATATTATACAGGCTGGACAAGACAATATAACTGATCATAGAACACTTTTCATACCGTGAAACTACAGGTAAAAATCCACTTCATAATCTATACAAATATTGTGTTGTAAGAAATTCTGTATTTTTCACTTTTTTCTCTAAACGATGCCAACAACCTTAAAAATATTTATTTGTAATACTTTTAAATTATCATTCAAATCACCACACATTATACCACATCAAGTTATTCATGGTTTTCTAGGATATATTAATAAATCGTATTTTAGAAAAAAAAATGTCATCTGAGAATTTCCCATGTATAGCTAATAACTTCAGATATCTTTCCTTGGACGAAAAATGTTATTATTCTATTTTCAAAATTTTAAGGCTGAAAATGGAAGCGGAATATAGATATGTAATTCAAAATCACTTTTAATACAAAAAAAACTTACGCTCTTATTACAATATATTTGGAACCACAGATTTATTTATTGTCAAAGGAAATGAGTAATATTTATGTGTGTGTGGTCGATTTTTCAGAAGTTCCGGTTATCAAATACTGAAAGAGAGATTTTTGTGTGTGTCACAGGTGTATTTGTCTGATTTTTATGAGATTTAAACGACAGAAATGTCAGAATAGAATACAACACTGGCAACACTGTGTGGATAGTAGAGAGTCTACGAGACCAGTAACCAATATAAAGTAGCGCTAAAATCCCACGGGCAATGCCAAAATACTTTCAAACTTTTATTTTGTTTAATATGACCATGTTTATATTAATTGAGAGACTGTTGGTTGTAAAGTACGCGGCAGTGCTTTTGTTTACAAAATTAGCTCCCAGAATCGTTGCAAAGCATTCGGCAAAATAGCCCGGAGGGGAAACATATTTTATTTTCTGGGAAATTATATTTATCCAACAAACTTCTCATATTAATTGAAATAAGAGACAAATATTTTAATTATATACAACTGGAGAGAGTAATTGAAGATTAATAACCAAATTCAAAAATAATTATTTAATCAATTCATGGGTTATTACTGACGGATTTTTATAATTAAACATTAATATGGGATTCGATAGTCATAAGATATAAAATTTTGATTACTTAAATATATTTGGCACGGTGGTTTGAGTTTGGAAACCTAATTTTTACAGGAATGATGGTCTCAATTGTCTTGTTCATTATTTAGATATTTAAGTTATTTTGCGTGGCGCCGGAGTGACCTTTATGAGGTCCTAGCAATTTACTAGAAATTCTTGGAATTTTCTCAGACTCTCGATGCATGTCTAGTAGAAGGAAATAAAGATAAATTTGTGACGCCGCATTTATTCTCACAGTTATACTCCATTATATTTTACACTTTTGTAAGTCTAATATACCCTTCATTATATAACGATAAGTCTTTTCTAGGCCCAAGGCCTATAATTCAGGAGAAAACTTCGCAAACCAACGGCAAATCGAAATGTGTATTTCTAAACAATATTTAGCTTCGTTGCCTTAATTTGACAAAATCTCTCATAGGCAACCAGCCAGACTGCCACTGATATTGACAATTTTTGAGATAATGGTTACGGATATTCTGTGCGGCGAAATATTTCGCATGAAGAGATCATAAAAGGGATTAATGGCTAAGAAGTAGCGCAAATGTGACAGAAATAGAGGAACGTAATAAATTCGATTAAATGGCTCTGTCCAGAACACATGGGATGGGAGATGAAACAGCAAAATACTGCATATATATATTACATTTTACGATCATTTATATTTTATATACATATAATATATTAATTTTCACACACATATATATGAAATTTTAATTCAATAATTTTAATATTTAATATATATTAAAATTTCATACAAATATAGGCTAATATATTTAATATAATAAAATTTCATATATTATATATATTTAATATATTGAAATTTCATATATAAATATGAATTGTTTCAATATATTATATATATTTAATATATTAAAATATCGCATGAAATTATTATAATATATATAATTTGGTATATTACACACATATAACATTTAAATTTCATATTTATATGAAATTTTAATATATTGAATATATATTATTATTTAAATTTCATTTATACAAAATTATAAATAAATATATGTATGAAATTTAAATGTTCACAAAATGTAAGAATCTAATCATTATCTTTGTCCTCAGAGGTAAAGGTACTGTGCTCAATATAAGCAATTCTGACACGTACTCTGTCTATTTACGCACCGTTTTTCTGGTCTTTTCTTCTCTGTTTGTTTAATGTCGCGGCTCAAGTGACGGCGGATGTTCAGATTTGTGGTTTTCCAGGCCACGAGGGAGATGTTTTATTAGTTCAACATTCAGATATGTGGCGTAGGTATTAGATTTCATATTTATTTTACGAGGAAAGTTGTCACTGTACTTTTACAGTTATGTATATGAAATTTTTAATGTTATACTTTATTATAAGTAAGTCAAGTAAGCCTTGATGCGTTCCTCTGAGAATATTTTACCGGTTGAAGTGAAACGTACACACGGTAAAAACATTGACAGCGAGCAGGTGAACGCGTTACAAAACATTAGTGAAGGGAACGGAAATAGAGAACGGAAGAGAAGGAGATTTTTGGAGAAAGAGAGAAACTTGAGCCGTTGAATAGTAAACCGCCTTTACGCGCACCGGAAATTGTTGAGTAAGCTGTGTCGTGACCTTGTGAAGCAAACTTAAATATAGAGTGAGACATGTAAAGGTGACAGAGTATATTTCATCACAACGGTTACGTCCCAGTTTGTAAATTTTTTCTGTAAATAATAAAGTCATGTCCAGGTATAATACAAACTGTGAATAGGAGTGCACCTCTCTCGAAGAATATATTGATCACATTCAAAGTAAACATTTTTGTATTAATTCGTTTGAATCTACCGATAATGAATAAAATGGTGACGTCCGCTTAGCGTTGCTGGTATCGTTTTCTTTAAACTTATTTCCAATTTTTTTCGTCCTATTACTACCCTACGACGCATTTCGTTTTCAGTCTCACTTATACTGCGTCTCTCTGTCATTCATAATTTCCCCTCTTTTTACGATAGTTTCATATGTTAAAATTTTATATTATTTAGCAGAAAAATATTTTTCCTAACATAAAAATTATAATTTAAAAAATTTATTGACAATAATACATAATATTTTCATTTTCTTCTTAGAGAAATTAACGGCCTTTTCAGACATTTTAAAATATTTTATCTAACACTTTGGTGACGTTTCAATGCGTTTCTGTACTTTCATCACCCGAGGAAAGAAAATAAATTCTGAACCTCGTTAAAGTTTTAAATAAAATATTTTATCTACGTTTAAGTGCGTTTTTGTACGTTCATCACCTGACGAAAGAAAACAAATGCGGAATTTTGTTGAAAGGTTACATAAATATTTTAGTATGACTTAGAATGTCTTTAATAAAAAATATTATATACCGAAAAAACTATAGTCGATTATTGTATGAATTATCTACTCTCGCAGTCACAAAGAGTTGCGACATTGTGATCAAGTATAAAAATAACAAAATGGAGGTGGATGATGAAAGTGTACCGTCTTAAAATTTGGAAAAAAAAATTGGGAAATTAAGTGGGTTTATGGAAATTAATATTTGATGACTTAAATAATTTATTAAAATCGTTTCAGTTAAGGTAAATTGTTTCACCAAGTATTGAAATTACGATTATTTAGTTGAATATTTGTTCACTCCATTACGTGTATGTATTTTATCGTTGATGGTTATTCATTTAATATTTGTTCTTTCGTGTAATATCCTTAACTGAGGTACTGCGTACTAGAAATACTTATGAGAATCCAAGAAGTCGAACTTTTTTAAAAAAAAAAGACTCTGAAGAATAAGGGATATGCTGAGTAAAATGCTGTCCATTTCTACACTAATTTCGTTAATTTTTACGAACTACTTTCCAATTTTGTGGGGAGACTGCGATCCAAAATAACACGAGACGACTGTACCTCGCTCACGCACTGCTCGTAATATTTTCATTGCAGGGCGAGCTTTGCACCGCCTTTTCTTCTAATTGCTCCGTTGTGTGGTTTCAATTAGAAACGAGGAACGTGGATCTTTTATTAGTTTAATTGAGCAGACAATGTGTTGCGAACGTGCAGCGTCGTGGAGATGCGCGCTTATTGATCGTGGTATATACCTGAGTTGAAGCCATAGCGAGCCTGCTTCATATTTCCTTTAATGATAAGCTGCTCCGAGCCTGCTAACAGGCCATTACGTTTTCAAGCACGTACTCCTCTGGATGATCTGAATGTATACTAACTACATACAAAATTATCCGTCATTTCTCCACAATGCGTGTGTTGTGCGGACGTCAGACTTCCTTGTTCTTAGCAACGTTGTATGCTGGAAACGGCAAGCGCCCATTCAGTGCGAAACATTGTCTTCCCCATTTTTCCACACAATGGTTCACGACGGTATCACTAAAATCCAGAAGGAACTCTTTCCATGCGTTCAAATGAGTAGTTTCAATTGTAACTGTCAAAAATTGCGTTAAATTTGTTCTCCTCTGCACTTGCAAAATAAATTTAACGAACAAAACAATGAATTTAATTTTGACAGAATATTAAATTTCTCTAGCCACAGAAACGTAGTGTAATGATTGTAAAATTTTCATTTAATTGCCCCTCAATTTTTGTAACACTCGCATTTTTTTTGCCAAAGAATCTTTCACCAACATGTATAAATACTCTTATCATATAGACATAAGTTGTTGAAAGTAAAATAAAAAACTAATATTTATTACAGAGTCGTTTATTGTTTCAAAATCAACGTTACATTACACAATTTAAAACGGCCGAATTTTTTTCAAAACGAAACCTTTCAAAATTTAGTTTTGATGACTCTCGGAACGCATTGAAGATTAATAAGCAAAATTTTACCATAAATTATAGATGCACTACTGCAATCAGGAAGTTTAGTCAGCGTCGTACAAAATACATTATTCTGTTCATAAGCATTATTGTTTTAAATGATTCACATTTATGTATTTCCGTATTCGTTAAAAAAAACGTTAGTCTTCAGTCCTGTTAATCAAGAGCAGGAAATCATTAGTAACTTAAACGGTACGAGGAACAATAGAAGATTATAATGGGTTATCTTGTGTTCCCGTATAAATCGTTGGCATTTAGATTAAACCACTTATTTTTCTGCGTTCCTAAACTTTGATATCATTTATAGATATAAATTGTACAGAAATTTCTCTCCTCTTGGAGGAATTCGGTTGCCTGTAGTTTTTACGTGACGCGATAAAGAACGCTTATGAAGTAAAACCTTCCACTGAAGCTGTAAATAAGAAAATGTAGAGGGACAGATGCAGTTGGAGTGCCCAGAATTCGCTACTACCACAGAGCAGGAACCACAATTGATATCTTCCGATCGATACCTAGCCTCTCCCGTTTAACAAAAGCAATTAGGGAATGAAACCATTCAATTTACGATGGAACGCTTACAGCCTGTATGGAGACTGGAAATTGCATCAAATAAGCTGTATATTTACTAAATACGATTAAAATCATTTGAAAATAATTTCTACAGCCAATTTTTCTGAAATATTCAAATCAGTGAAGGACGTACTTAAATACCTCGTAGGACATATTTTTGTTACAGTAATATTAAATAAATTCGTTTATAAAGCATTCAGTCAGAATCCTGTAAAATATTTCCTTCTGCATATATTGAAATGTAAATTCATATCTAAAAGCAACCTTAAATATTTTAACATTCGTTTGTATAAAACGAGCCCATGACCCGCGATGCGTCATGATTTACCTAAAGTTCTGTGATCACAGAACATCCCTCTTAGAGAGAATTAATCACACGTGGGTATAATTTCAGCATTTAATAATATACTAACGCCAAGCAATCAATAATCTATACAGAAATGTATATCATTGTCATTTGCACAGAGCGGTGTCCATAATTCTAACAATTTCCAGATTTAACAAATTATCACAAAAATTAAACAATTATAAGTAAATTAAAAGATTAGATAACTTCATTTCTCCGTATCCACTTTTTATATTGTGTAAAAGAATTTATGTAAAAATAAGTTATAATGTAAAATATTCGGCCTGAACTATTCAATTATCTAAGTTTACGTCGTAGAGTATTATTTGTTCAAAATCAAATGATTGTAAATATTTGTTACGTACTATTAATAAAATAAATGAATGAATATGTACTCATAATAATGAGTTTTCTAGGGATTATATATTAATATCTTTAAATCTTATTTCCCTATTTAATTTACAGCATTGATGCTAAAATATCTTACTTTAATGTAATATAATAAATAAAGTAATGGCCTTGAGCCATAAAATGATAATATTTATTGGGAAAAAAAATCACAAAAACGCCCTCTCCTCAGGTATAACAATTTCTAATAATTTTGTATGCAATCCTTGAGTAAAATTTATAGGAATGGCTCTATTGCTTTGCCTATTGTAAACGAAGTTGTATGAAATTATTTATATATTAAATTTAAATAAAAAATATAAACTTGACACATCCTTGAAGCTCGTCTTTCATACAGGATCCGCGGAATTACATTATTATTATTATTATTCCAGGCATACGAAGCCGAATTTAAGTGAAATATATATTTATACTTTGTATTTTTGCCTTACATAAATATTATTAGTTTTTTAAATAATAAAACACGGAATTGCGAAGAAAGTTTTCATGCCCAAAAAAATTGCAATAAAGGTACTCCCACATTCGTTGTTTAAGTATTTTGCAGACATTGCAAATTGGTCTCCGTTAAAAGTCACTATTAAGCTGATAAGTATCAAACACACGGGTAGAATCTTTCATTTTGTGAACGTCTGTACATATTTATAAAGTGCTTAAATTTGGCTACAACCGGTGAAATGAAATTTTATCTCATCTGAAAAGTCAGGACCGTGACGTTTTCAAGTGCGTTGCCAAAAATAACTTGAATTCATAAGGACCTCTACTTTGTTTCCATTTAGCTCGAAATTCCCCCTCAACGTCTCGCTGACAAATGAATGTAGCTTAGTCGATGCCATACAAATTTTGTCATCCCTCGCGAACAAATCTCCCGTTTGTTCCCAAGTTTTCTCTACATTTTGTCGAAAATAATTCCTTTTTTTTCTGCAATCCTTCGTGTGTTTTAATTTGAAAATATCACGGGGGCATTAATATGAGCATATCGCATTTTAAGGACACTGAAGCGCATGAGTGCAAATATACGATAAATATTGTTCTTTAATAGCCCATTGAGAAGCGAGCCTAAAATCTTTGCAGTCGTTAGAATTTTGGGCTCAATCACGGAAAGAATCGTTCAAAATCTCCCCAGCGTCTCTCAGACAAATGAATATAACTTAGTCGATATGAAATATGGGGTGAAATTCAGCAGAAGAAATGTTAATGGCGAGCGAGGGAATTGATGAAAAGGAAATGTTAATTCGTTTGATAAATGAAGTGAATTCCGAGGGGAGACAGCTAGCGTGTGGCAAGGTGGACCCAGGAGCCGAGATCAATGTCTCCGCTCCACCTGCTCAAATCTCGCTCGCTCTGCGCGGATTTCCCTTGTTCCCGCAAGGATCCCAATTAGGCCCGGGACATACATACCAAACCTGATAATCAAACAACTCAATTTTAGAACAGGCTTCTACTAGCAACTAGAGAATGCGTATAACAACCGTGCTCTTCAGCTTCATCAACATATCAAAAATACATATTGATTTATTCCCTTTAATAAATACATTCATAAATTTACCAGTAATCTTTATTCTATACCGTCGTCAAACCTACATCGCCGAAATACCAAATAAAATGTTAATTAAGATGTACACCACACCAACAAACTGAACAAATGTATTACTCCTATTGAGTTAGACTGTGCCGCAATACATCGAATAAAAACATTTTCAACAATATTTCCCAAATAATGCACAATTAAAGTATGAGCACCAAACGAAAAATTATACTGATGCATCATTGAAAAGAAGCAGCTAATGTCATATCTGCTTAATTCGTTTCTCAAATATAATCAGTCAGTAAAAATCCATTTATATCCTGTCTATAAAAGGAAGCGTCTGAGAAACTTCTTCTGGTTCCAACCAATTAAACTTTCATTTAGAAAAGAAAAATTTTCTACATCAGTTCCATATTTATATTTTTGAAACTATGTACGCCTGCTATAGTTATTTTAAAATGGGAGCCGATTTGACCTTGAAGCTCTTCCTTTTGCCGTCGAATCAAATTCGCGTGAAACGTTGCCACACATTATTGCCCACGCAGCTGTAGTAAGAGCTTGTTTTCATTCATTATCGACGATGTGGCAACGTTCACCTAATTCTCTGCTCTAATTCGCTGACAGCCAGAACGACTGCCATTTTAAAACCATTATAATTTAATATCCTCCCTATATTTGCGACCAACATGTACTTCGGAAAGGACCCTGATACGTAAATGCTGCGGTTTTCCTCAAATTTTCCAGAACTTTAAAATATAAAATTAAAATCATTATTATAGATTGTGAAAAAAACGGACCAATGTATTTTCAGTGAAGAAAATCGGTCGACTTTCAGGGAAATTGGGAGTTTATTATGCAACGTAATTAAAGTACTAGGAAGACTGTATAAAGTTTTATAAAATTTATAATGAAACTGAAGCTTCATTCAAAGTTCAGCCATATATTTAATTATAATATATTTAATTGAACTAGGATTAATTAGACTTCCTAGAAAGTCCAGTATTGAGAAAGTTTAACGGCGAATAGTTACTTACAAATTGGCAATTTAACTTTTATAAACGAGGATTCTGCATGTTAAAATTAGACTGGCAATCATTTTGTATCTATGTCTTTCTATTTCCAAGTTTTACCATAAAAAAACACACCTACCTTCACTATACTCTTTATCCTTAAAAAATATACAGAGAAGCGTAATAGCATAGAAAAGTACATTTTCTAACTGATAATTATGTCATGAAGGATTAGATGCCGATTATATATACCAAAATGCGACATTTTAAAATAATTTTTTCACAGGAATCTTCGTTACTATTTCACAAAAATTAACTTTCGCATCAAATTGTTAACAATATACAAATTTATTAGATAAATATCCATGTCGCTTAACATGTTTGAAAATTTCAACCCCAGCCCACCTTCGCCACCCCCGCCCATCCCCACGCGATGCCCAGGTTGTCATAAATAAGGTTAGCGTCATCCATAACGCCGATTTGACTCGAATCTCGGTTGTTTTCGCGTTATGATTTTTGTTGTGAAATGTTCACCTGGACTGTTATCGGAAAGAGACAAGAGTCTGAATCATCATTTTTGTTTCCTTGAATTTCCTGTTCCAGGAACTAAAAATAAATGTAATCGTTAGTTTCTAAATGAACTTGGAACAGCAAATAATATAAAACTGATTCCATTCCACACAAACCCCTTTGCGATATACTTTCACTGCACGTATCTGCTACTCGAGTACGCCGAAGTTAACGGCGCTCTGAAGATATTCTGATCACCGAGTTTCGGGTTTGTCTGGTCGTAAGAGCAGATTTGTATTGATTGGAGAAATGAAAGACGCATCCAGAGAGCCCGAGGCTGCGGCTTCAATCTGCGGAAACGGCGTTTTAGTCCAGGAAGGCTTCAGAAATTGCTTCCTTGAACTCCCCGTTAGTTCATAATGCCGTGAGTTTCGCTTCTTGAGGGAGTCTAAACGAGGTGCGAAGACAGAACAATGTGTTGTTGCTTCCCTTTATGCTCAGCTCTCACATAACTTCAGGAGACTGCACATGTTAGCAATCAACCAGTCAAATGTTTAAAGCAAATTACCAACTTCAAATTAAATTCCCTCAAGACCAACCCTTTAAGCTACATTATAAAATAAATACCACTAATGGGCCTGGTTCTGCAATTCAAACTTGCTTAGAGAATATTATACGAGTACTTTAATTTAATCCGTGAATTTAAACGCCCAAAATTAATAAACCAGGAGATTTTTTTTCCTTCGATTAAAATTTGGCATTATTTCAAACCGCTATGATTCAACCGTTGCGTACGAAAAACTATATTGGATCATTTTACACACACAAAAAAAATTAACATTTATTTGATATTCAAACCTGTACATGAAAATAAAAGTAAAAAAATCCAGATTTTCATCCACAAGATTTTGTTAAAGAAATATTGTGTAAAACATTTTAAGTTTGAAGTTCAAAAAAACTTCAATTACATTCACATCACTACAAACACATATCTATAAATGACTATTGGCCTAAAATAAATTAAAGAAAATATTGACTTCTGACTAAAAAATTAATAATAAGAAAGATAGCCAAATACAGACAAAATACGTGATAATAGAAATACCACACCAAAAATACCAGGCTCTCCTTAGCACCTGAAGAAAGTGACGAGGATCTCAGAAACGTTTTGTGACATTTATAATATCACTTATTTTGTCTCTTTTTGGCTGTCTTTATTATTACTCAAATAAATTAGCTAACAATTTAAAATCCTGTTTTCACGTGATTACACAAACACGGTCGTTTTGAAATTGAAACAGAGAGGCCGATTATTGAACCGGCCTCAAAATTCTAGTGAGGAGTCAGGAAAATAATTCAACTATTTTTATTGGTGAAAGAAAAGAGCTTATAATGGCCACAATGAATTATGTTCAGCACAAAGTTTTTAGTGCGTCGATCTGTGGTACTTCATACCGTGTATCTTCAGAATGCTGCAATATTTTTTGAAAAATGGGTTTGACACATAACCCACTTATGTAATGAAGCCAAAATGAATTAATGACCTAATTTAAGAGCGTTTCAACTATTATGAGACCCAACCAAACAATTGTCCTTAAATTACATGACTACGGATGTTTTGTCGGCGAGAATTTGTTCAATTTAATTTAATAAAAATATTTGAATTTTATTAACTAAATTCTTGTTAGCAATAAAATAAATTTAAAAACTTTTTCATAAATAACATTATTAGTGGAATATATATTTATATATAAATAATAATTTAAAATATTTTTATCGTTCTGGCTGATTTAATTTTAACAATAAATTCACGATGTATCACCTGTTAGAACATGACGTATGCTTCATTAATACAGATAATATAATCAAAAATTATTTAGCAGCAAGTCCACAGCATTTTGAATCTGATAGCTGTTTTATTTACCTTCACACTAGTCGTTAGTGCTTAAGTTTACATCCATAGACTGACAATGGTACCAACGTGCTCAAATTACAGCTGTATATCACTTTCTATCAAGCTGTTTCAGCGCCGACTTGAATCCGGGGAAATAGGTCACGGTTATCGCCGTAAGGTATGAATAATAGTTTTTTATGATTCATAAATTTGCTAACAAGCTGACTACTATTCGTATCCGACATTTTTTTTCTTTGGCGTAGCGTTGAAAGACTCACCCACTGCAAGCGATCGGATCAATCAAGTCACCGCGTTTCAACACAGTTCAACATTCCAATGCAACACAACACGGAAAATAGATTTTTCTTATTTGATCTCCTATGATTGACGGTTTATACAAGACTCTAGTTAGTCACTAACTTTTTATAACCTATCTGAAAGTGAACTTCTAGTAGTCACAAATATATAAACAATTATTTATCCAGTTTGTAAACTGATAAAAGATGTAAAATGGGCATTTGTTGCTGATAAAATTATTTATTATTCGGCGGAAGCAGGAAAACCATTATATATATAATATAACACAAAAATGAACGAAAACAATTTCTATAAATATCGGAGTAACATTGTAGGCCTACATATACGGCTTACGGAGGGATTAAATTAAATTTTAATTAATAAGTTCTGACTTTTGGCCGTGATACATTAATTATATTTATATCAATACAAGTCAGATTAAATTTCTAATTTTATTTTAAATTAAATTAAAAATGTTGAATGAAAGAATGTGCTATTTCCACGCGTAACGAAACTACGTACTAAATCCGGAAACCCTACGTAAATAAATTTGGAACTATAAAATACATCAAAAAACGATATTTAAGGGATATTTATAATTAAATTGTTACTGATTATTCAGCAGCTTAAACTAATTAATTTTCTAAATTTCTTAATGTGTTCCATTAAATAATCTTCAATGAGTAAATTAAAATTTACAGGATGTAAGATGAAGACGGAAGTGATACAGCGAACTAACTCATACTGTCAGTACCTTTGTTACAACTATCCGTAAATTTTTCAAAATGTGATGTAGTCCAATATCGGAAAATGCGGCTCGGTTTTAATTTTTCCAGTAGTATTTGCACTGTTTTTTGTAACTCACGTTTTTAATTAAAGCCCTTAATTTTATATCGTTGAAATGTATTTCAGGTTGCGACAGAGGCATTTAATAAATTGAATAAGTACCTTGTTTAAATTCATGGGTACGAGCCACGGCCGTTGTTTTCTATAGAATTACGAAGGAAAGCAACGTTTTCTTCATAGCGTTTTGTGTTTGCTTTGGAGACCCTTGACAATCTTATAACAACTTGAGGCAAAGCCCGGACTTAAGAGTGCTCGGGCTCTCTCAATTGCGTCAAGTTAAGTTGATGTGAAAGTGAAGAGGACCCACGCACATGAGCCTGAAAAACAGCCAATTAGCAGAAACAAAGGCGACGCCCGCTACCATGGTAACACCCTTCATCTTTGTTGTGGCTACGTTTGCGGTGGAGAACTTTGATCCGAATCGATAACATCTTCGCGGTCCCGCTTCTTCAAGGAGCCCCGTGCTGCTTCTCTGCGGACAAAATATCAACTGAGCCAACTCGGGGCCCCACAATTTGATTTACCCAATTGGCAGACTGCCCCATCGAGGGTCGTGGCCGAAACAAACGTTTATCTTTTTCTATTAACTGGCTCGCGCAAAACTTCAATGGTACTCCATTCCTAACTTTTCCCCCTCACAAGTGTTTCTAGAGCGGCAACAGCACAAAATTAAACTGGCATTTTTTTTCCTATTATCATTCATTTTAATAATAAAATATTATATATAGAACTATGATATGTTTATGAGTCACGGAATGTCTGTAATTTATGCGGAAACGAGAACGTTAGTATATAGTAATATGATATAATATTCATGTACAATTTTTAGGAGCTATAAAAATGTTATAAAATTAAATACAACTTTTTTTGGAACGTTGTAATGCAACACGTCAGTGCTAGCTGTGGATATGTGGAATAAATAAAAATTCAACAGCCGAAATAACACTACGTGAATAACGAATATAAATAATTATAATAATAGAATTTCCATTTTTAGTAAAAGGTGATGGGAGTAATGTAGAAACAAATTCTGAAATCTTTATTTTTAAAACTACTTACTCATAGAATATTATATTTAATATTAATCAAACCTATGTTAATGTGTGATTCAATGATAATGTAAGAAGAATTGAAATTATTCAGCAATTCTTCTAGGTGGAAATTGCCTGATCCAAAGCAGTTTTATATACCATGATCAGAATACCATCTCTTGAATCTCAGAGATTCTCTATAGATTTGAAGTTTTTATTTAAATCGATTAATAATAAAATAGACTCCATTGAATTGAATGATCTGTTAAATTGTAGTTTCGCTTAGGAGTGCGACGTACGACAGTGCAAATAATGTCCAGAATATTAAAAAGTGGAAATAAATTAAATTATAAATTATTTCACATTAAATTACGTGAATTATTGAAAACGATCGATTATAATATTTTTTAAATTTTTATTTTTAGTAGAATAAACAAAGTAGTCTATGATGATATTAAACCGAATCAAGGTCGTTCCTTGGTTTATGTAATTGTAACTTTAGAGTTTGCATATATTTACTGTTAAATCACAAAATATATAAAACTATTGTTAAATTTTGTAGTATTTGTAAATAAATAGTCAGGTTCCCGTCATTTATGAATAATTCAAGAAGCATAAAACGAGTCTTTATATTTAGGTTTTAGATCTGGAAGAAAATTTGTCAATATTGTATTGAATAAGAAAGAATGTAAAATAACTTTTATTTGTGTGTCTAGATGTTTAAAACTTAGTAATTGGGAAACAAAAAAAACGAACGAAATTCCACCGAAGAGACTATAATATTTTAATGATACAAATATTTGACACATAAAATTTTTGATTTTACGTCTGTTTTCATTTAAATAAAATTCTATTCATTTTATGAGCCGTAAGAGTTTGTGCAAAAAAAATCAGTTTACAATTAATAAACTGAATTTCTTGAATAAACGATCTGGAATTGGCGATAAAGTCCATTATATATTATATAAATATTTGACTTAGAGTTTCCGAGAATTACAAGCGCATCTAAATTGAGGCCTGGCACAGCGTATTTTATGTAGGGTTGTTTTATGAAAAGGAACTGAAATTTTAAACCAACTTAAAATATGTATATGATAGGTGGAAAAAAATCAAATTTACCCTTGACTGTTGTAAGACGTTTTGAATAATATTAAACAATTTAATTGGTATGAATTTTAAAAAAATAATGCCTTTATTTCCTAATTATGATTACTATAACCCGTTTTAAATTAGAAGTATCCTGGCGTGTTTGTGTTGACGGAGTCACTGATGTCAAATACGGCTCACTGAAAAACAGTAGAATAAGACAGCTATTATTCGGAAACGCTGCTTTATTTCAAGCGTTGAGATTGGGTAATTCAAGCACACACCCGTCGCGGACACTAACCGCCATCTATCTTCTAATTTAATACAGACTATAGTGTTTTAGTACGTTATGTGCCACGCACGACCGTGTCATAAAAGTTGCTCCTTTGCATATTTTCTAACGGCTCTGAGACGTTGCAACGATTGACGGCCTTGTTTCTGAGGCGGTAATGTGATAGATGACCAACGTAACATGATTTACGAGGTCATAAATAAATTAGATCTTCTGGCGTGTAGAGTCATCTACGCGACATTCATAAATTGTAATTATCCAATGATATTAGGTCCTCAATACAACGGAAGGAAAATAATGTATTTGTTCTAAGACTTATATTCAGGATCAATCGTAACACGGAGCCTCAAAATGTTGACTTTTCCTTACAAACACTGGTTTATTTAAACATGAAACCTGTTCTTTCACAATATAGTGTAAGGAATAATTAAATTTGCATATTTTTTTTATTTTAGAAGAATATGTTATTGATTAATTATACCAATCGGCGTTACTAAAAGCCAAAGAACAATCACAAAAACGTACTAATTTAGACATTAAAATATTTCATCACATTTTTAGTGTTAATCGACCTATAATTAATTATTACACGTTGGAGCGGCGTTAAAATATCTCTCGAATTTCTTTTCATGAACGTCAATTACAATACGTTGAATTATAACATGACTGTCCCCGCGTAGTTCTGCTAAAACGTATACCATGAAGCTGCACAGAATGGCCCTATTATCTTCTAAAATGAGCTTCGGGAATAGCCGATTCTGCTGCAAATCACGAGAACGACGTTTCTAGAGAAAAAGAGTCGTGATTTCCTTAGAAAAAACCAGCCGTAAGAGAGTTTATGAATCGTCCAATTTTGCTCTTGTAGGATTTGCGGTTCAGTTTTGAACGATAAATGTTACTGATGTTGACGTCGAAGTACCATGGCAGAACATCTAAATCCGACGGTATTCTGCTGATCGGATTGGGAACAAAAAAAAATGACGAAAAACAAACAATATTATGTGAAATGACAAAATGCCAGATTATTTCGTCCAGACGACGAACTTTGGGGGTTACTTTAGCATTCCTTTAATAAAAACACATGGAGACACTTAATTACACCGTCAATCGAGATGACTGTGTGGCTGTATTTAGTGTTGCGAAAGTGTACTCGGGGAAGGAAATAGCTATGAGAGCGTAACGATTTAGTGTAACACGACCAGCCTTTACAGTTTAACGCCAGACCAAAAACATATTCTTGTTAATATTTCTCTAGTTATATATTAAGCCGTTAGAATCATCCATAATTTTTTTCTATAATTTTCCAACTTAGATTCTTCTAGGACTATAAATCGTTCTCGATTTGGTAAACTTATTAATAAAACCCACTTGTTCCTTCAGTCAATAAATTTCAAATAATTGAATTCAGATACTTTAATTAATACGGCCAGAAATTTTTAACGTACAGCTGTTACTTCCATCCAGATCCTTCTCATTTTCCTTTTAAGAACTTTCCCAGGTGTTGTTTTGTATAGTTAAGTTTTCCCGTTTCCCGTATCACGTGTAACGCCGCAGTAAAGACATTATTACCGATTCCGGAGAGCGGGCTCCATTTCTAGTAATTTCTCCTACTTTGGATCGGGAAACGGAAATGATATCGCAACAGCATAATGGACTTCTTGCTTAAAATGTTGTAAGTTGGACAATCACCCGAGAAGTTTCTAGACTTGGAAATATTCCAGTATTTTCAAGGGTCGTTTTCTGGGTTTTGTAGGTCAGCACGTTACAAGTCCCTTACAAGAGACTTGCTGAAAAACGGAAACGTACTATGTTAAATTCAACATTTCATTACTAATTTACGCCAATCGTTGTTCAAATAACAACATAAATTAAAGGACTTTTCGTAAATAGCTTCAAATAAAACGCGTAAATTTAAGTCGATTTTGTCCTGGCTTATGAAAATAACATTTACGTCTAATTTAATAATATTGAATTTGAATTTCACGTTGGTCTCGAGGTTGCCATGATTTGTGATATGGAAACGACCAAGAACACGGATGTCCTCTCCAGTAGTGAAAAAAGGAATATGCGGTCACTTTCTTCTGTTTCACAATCAAGCACTTCTTGCCAAAACACTATTACTTAATTCAAACAATGTAATCAATGACATATTGGCACGTGATATTTCACATAATAATTTACCTTTTCAGTTTCATTAATGAAACCTCTTCCGTTGGTTTTAGTTTTGTATTTTTACTTCAATACTTTCCAAAAAATTTGCTTTGAGTATTTTTAGTTGCGTTTTAAATAAATGTCGGAAAATAATTAGTAAGTTTTGAACTTCTGGCTGCCTACTGTTTGTCTTAATCAATGCCGCTACAGTAACTCGATTGTTAGCGCTCCAGTCAGTAAATTGTTGTTATTTAGAAACTACATTCTAATAGAAGTTAAATTTAGCATTTTCCTAGCATTATGCTTATCTTTACAATAAGAACATGTCCGAATGCAATGGGAATAGAGAGGCTTTTTTTTCTCAAAGCCAATAACAGTCGAAAAGTGCTCTCCCAACCAAAGGTGAATTGCTTGTTGCATTCATTAAGGGGCGCTCACTTTTTATGACGGGTGGCGTACGTGACGTACTTCAAATTTAACCGTAATTCTTTTCTATGTACATACTGGCTGATGTTTATGTGTGTGTATGTGTGTAACAAATAGTAAGTATCATGCGGAAAAATATCGCTTCTTCTCGGAATAAAATTTCTTTTATTCACTGGGATACGTAAAATATATTGCATCTACAAATGCCACAACTGCCGTCGTAAGGAGGAAAAGTTGGAAGTAAAGTAAGGAGCTTTCTTCTCGCCAATATCAGAAGGAAGAGCGTGATCAATAAAATATTTCTTGAGGCAAGCGGCGACGTAAAAGTTTTACGCTTTTAGTGGGACTGATCGGCAATCTTAACGCGGCTGCAGAAATATAATAACTACCGGCTTACTTTCAGGATAAGAGAGAACATTCCCTTTTACAATTCTGTTTTCGTGCACGGACGCGTATCTAGATAATAGCACTGCCTCCAAATAACATAATTTATTTTGGGAAAGATACTTCATTTAGTTTGTTTCTAAATGTAAATTTGTCGATTGGCAGGCTCGTAAAATACGACGTTGGCATACTGAGAATAAAAAAATTAATGATTGTGAGCTTGAAGCTAGATACCAGTAAAACACATACTAATAATTTCTAATTATGTACAAGATATCGTATCCTCTCCATTTTTTTTCCTTTTACTTGGCTCCTAACAAGTTTAAAAAAATAAGACATCAGTCAAGTATAAGATTATTTGATAATGAAGGTGTAAATAAAATTATTAATATTTTATAAATAATATTTTATTAACTAACTAGAGTTGTTATTAAAACTTTAGCAACCATGGATATATTCGGGGATGATCCGGATTGTTCAGAAATTTAGTAAGAATAACTACGTCACGTGGCATATCCTTGCGTTTTACGGTGGACATTTCCGTTATTTGTTTTCTCCAAAAAGTGACGAGTTGCCAGAACACGTTTCGGTGACGGAGATGCCTGATAAAATTCCTGCTTATTTCAGACAACGGGGAGTGCGCATTTCCGTTATTTGTTTTCGACAGAAAGAGAGACGAGTTTCCCCAATCAGGTTTCTGTGGCAGACATGCCTGATAAAATCCCTGCTGATTTCAGACAATGGGGAAGTAAATAATAATGTGGAATCCACCATCACGTTTTCCTTGGCCGTGGACCTTCATTGGGGAATATTCATTCTCCTGAAACCTTTCACGAATGGGATACTTGGCTCGTAAGATATTCGATATTTTTTTTAATTTCTCCATATTGTATGTATGAAGTATTTGGTAAATTTTGTATACTTTATATTTGAACGCCTATATGCGCATTCGATTCCCAATATTCATTACGTACACTATTTATTTAATATCATCTGGTTTCCCTCTCAAAATCTTCCAGTTTCTTGACGGTTTCTTCATAACATTAGAACGTTTGACAACAAAGTTCCAAAATATTACTTTCGTGTTGTTTCAGTAAACAAAATACTTAGTTATAGTATTTTTACTGGTCTCAGAATTGGTTGTGTGTCAATAAGTAAAGTTTATATACTAAGAAAAACAAATGTATGTATATAGGTAATTAATTGCAAGACTGTGATATAGTTGTAGGAAACTATAGAGTAACTCGAGGATAAACCACATAGTGGCAACTCCCCTTTCGTAGCATAGGAAGAGATCTAAGCGGGGGTACATGTGGAAGGGTTGAGTACGAATAATTTAAATGTATTTATAAATAAATTAATAATGGTCAGTGAATAGTTGTATTGAAGCATATGTAATTAGCTTTAAGTTAAATTGTCAAAACAAATAAATAACTCCATACTTAGTGTATTTGACGTGTTCTTTCAGTCACCTTTATAAGTAATAATGAAAAATTTCGGAGTTGATTCTGTGATTTTTCTTTGATGTGAGCCGTTTGTTTGAGCCGGAATCTCTACTTTTTCTTCGGGGTAGGAATCCGAATCTTCAGAATAATTCTTCGCATCTCAATTGAAATCAAACAATTTATCTTAGAATTAAAGCTATTCGTTTTCCTTCCTCATGATTGAGAAAAAATCCTGGAATCACGTTCGCGACCAATTTAAATCGATGTAGTTACTAATATTATTTTCCTGGCTCCTCATTTACGGAAAATTCAGTGGTTTGGCAGGTAAAGTTAATGTGTCTTTCCAGATTTTTAGAAATTATTGGCGATAATTTTAAATTATGTCATTTCCCAATTCAGTGTTGGTTTTTAAAAAAAAAATTTGACCAGGGAAGGGAATGGAAATTCGTCTTAGGCGTTGATTGGAGAAATGAAATTTAAACACGTGTAAAACATTGTGGGTTCAACCAGCCAGAAGTCGTAAATCTACCCGCCAGTTCTCGTAGCAGGAATATATATATATATATATATATATATATATATATATATATAAATAAATTTTTTGTGAAGAACTAGATTTCAGCTGTATAACTGTGGTGGTTAAGATGATTGAAGCTGTACCATTTTTAATATTAAATTTTTTCTATAAATCTGGACAGTGTGGTGTCCTGTGTTCCCTGTTAAATGCAAGGACTGGATTCTAGGTAAGAATTTATTTATAATACAAAGACGTTAGTTTCCATTACTTTGAAATCATAATTATATATTTATAGTATTTACTACAATATAGAAAACTATGTTCACTTTGATTGTGTGAATTGAATAAATACGTAAACCAAAACACTGGTCTCTGACGTTGACATTGTGCGTCAACCTGTGGTATCAGGTGTTCAATCCTACACATTTTCCAGCGTATCGACGAATTCCATTAAGAGAGACAGACGGATCTGCGCAGACCTGGCCTTGCGACTTTTGTCTCGATCTACTGTCGTCACACACGTCAGATAAAAATCTGCAGACCTGACCCGGTGACTTACAAGTTAACGGTGTGGCACCGATTGGGATTGTTTGTCTCAGCCACCAAAATGGTCTCAAGACCAGGCCTGAGCAGACCGTCGGATTTGTCTCCAGAGACTAGATCCGCAGAGGTGCGTGGGGCCAGTGGAAATGTTGATCCAGTTGATCAGGACAGTTATCTACCAAATAATTTTATATTGATAACAGTCAAATTACTGGGTTTTTTTTCTGGTTTCAGCTGATCGTCATTTATGTTTCTTCTTAGCTGTGGAGAAAAAAGGATGAAATTCTCAGGTATAGCGCCATTTTATGGAAGTAAGTGGAGTGGAGGGTAAACTGGGCATTCAAATGTATAACAAACCATCTTAACTCCCCAGGTTTGTTGATGAGGTTTGACACGCACGTAATGCTCTGTAGACTGTTACTAGTACCGTGTAAGCGCTTCTGTTAATTTATTCCCCTACAAAGCGGTGCAAAATATTTTGAGTTGGCGCTGCGTTTTATTGCATCGTAAAGACGTGCTTATGCTTTACGCGCCGCGTTCAGGCGCCTTAAAATATTTTCCCTCCTCGATGTTGAATACCCTTAATGGCATTCACCAGAATTTTGCTAGCGAGTGGACCCTTTAATTGAATCGTGTCAGCCACGCGATGCTCCATCAAACGCACCGTGTCGCTACGAAGAATGACACGACCTTTAATTCGTCGCGTGTGAAGATTTTGTTTGTAGAGAGAGAGAGAGAGAAAAAAAACATTTGTGGCCAAGTTTGGATATGGCACTTCATTATCTGGTGATGGCTCCGTGATAAAACTCGGGGACTCGTAAAGGGGAAGCTGGCGTATTTCAAATCAACTCATCAGCTCGCCTCCTTTGGGTTTATAGTGCCCCAATAAAAGGCCAGGGTCGCTTCCTTTCCAACACAATACTTAAACCTGTTTACTGTTTCTCGTTTAACGCCGTTCTGCGCTGCTTCCTGCCTGTTGACGTCGTACACGGAAATTTGATCGGAGTCTGGAAATAGTTTCCTTACTTCACGCCACATCGTGCAACATCTGCGGTCAACATGGTATCAGCTGAACGTTAACTCACTTTACGCGACGGATAATCACTTTGGTGTGTGTGACAGGCACTTTGGTAGACCAATTACTAACTGATTGTTATGATAAGTTCTCTGCTCATCGCTTTAATGCTCGCAAGCCGAGAGAAATTACCACGAAATCGTAAAAAATATTTTTTGGCGACATCAATTCAAATCAGTAAAAGTAGCTGATAAATATTCAAGCTATAATGTATTGCGATCTCGTGAAAATTGTTTCGGACTATCTTCGAGACGCTGGGGCATATACGGAGATCAATTACATTAAATTACTGCTAATAAATTTATGAGGCCGGCGAAAATTACGGAATGGTAGTTGCCAGAACAGATATTGGAAAGCGTTCTGTTCAGTCTCTTTCTCTCTCTGCTAAGAATGCGGGCACAAAACATTTGACTCTTGATTGAGACGGTTCATATTAATTACTACAATGCTAATTATACTTGTAATAATCACATTTTCAGATTGTTGAAAAGGGTAAGTAAATTAAATATTGATTAATTTCAGTTTAAATTACCTAATTATTAAAAATGATATTTTGGAATACGAATTAAGGGCTTTTCTGAGTATATATTGCAATATATCGGTAAATTTCGTAATTTGAAAGTTTCCATGTATTTATTTATACATCACAAATTATGTATAATGATTTATATCATCTTTTAATATATAAAAATGAATGTATGAGTGAATGTTCCCTATGCGCTCCTAAACCATTCATCCGATTGCGATGAAACTTTCGTGAGTTATCGTGCGCATCCCCGGGAAGGTTTTAGTCGGGTTTTCGAAGCGATAGGAAACTCCCAACCATGTGAAATGTTAAAACATTCTAAAATTGCCGATATTAGCGTCGATTATTCCCCTTTGCTCTCCTAAACCAATCATCCAATTGCAATAAAACTTTTGTGTGTTGTTTTGCACATCCCCGGGAAGGTTTCTGTCGGGTTTTCGAAGCGGTAGGAAACTCCTAAATTCAAAACAGACGTTAAATTAAAACTTTTTATTGTGATTGTGTTAGCGACCGAAGAAATTTTTATCTGAACTTTAATATTTGTGGGGAACAAATAATTATTATTCCTAAACAGATCGACAAGCGTTTGAAGAAATTTACCTGCAACGCTGTTTGAGGAGAATCTGCTAGTAACAAGGAGGTTTGAAAATAACGTCAATCGATTCGTGGAGTGAATAATTCCCCCCCCCCCCGTAAAATATATCAGTGCGTGTTGTTTCCAGTTTCGTTATTTAGTAAAGTTTAAAAGTGTGGAAAAATTTCAGGGTAAGTTATAGAACATCTCAGACATTTTTATTTCAAAATTATATTATTTATTCGTTTACACAATGTCTTATATTTTCTTTCTCAAACTAACATTGGAGTCTACCCCATTCGCATTAAAGTATTATAATATTCAGTATCATATAATAAAAATTCCACCACGTTGGTGGTGTATCAAATTTTTAAAAGGAAAAATAAAACCAACTTCTTGGTGCCAAATTATGTGGTATACTAATTATTGAAAAAATACTTCCAACACGTTGGAGTGTCAAATTAAATTAGAAAAAATAATTTTAAGACGAATTCACAACGTATAGAATTTATACTACAATTAAACAAATTTTTAAAAAGTTAAAAAAATATAAGTATTTTGATTTACTTTAATTTTTGTACAATAATTTTTTAAAAAATTGCCACTGCATTTAATGATACTCAGAACCTGGCCTCTAATAATGATAGTGATTTGCAATTCGCGCCAGAAGATTTACAAAAGAAATACAAATTTAATTTACAATAACAAAATGGTATAAAAGAATCTAATAAAAAAAACTAGAGAAATTTGACGGTAAATTATATTTACATAAAGGTTTACAAAGTAAAGTTTCTACATACCATTTTATTTAGAATCGCTCTGGTACCGTATTGTGCGCTCCACAGTTATTTTATTTTAAATAAAATATTTAATAAACAGGTCATAACACTGATTACTATATCGTTTCACATCACAAAATTCCTGCGCCTCTCTAACAACTGTTCACAAACTTTACGTCGTCCTACTTCTTTTTTATATTGGTTAAAGTCCCAAGACAAGCTTCAAAACATTATCGTTTTCACTAGAAATCAGACTCTTACTCCATGACGAACACAATATTTCGCGTTGACTACACTGGTCAGCCTCTCAAAACAGACTCGTTCATCAACTTTATCGTTGGAGCCCCGAAACACGCTGGTAAAGCTCTCAAACCACTCAGACTCACCATGACCACACTTGGTCAGGCTCCAAAAACTCACTGGCTGTTTCCGCCAAATTTCTGTATTACATATAATAAAGTAGCAATCTTTCCAGTCTCTGCATTATTTCGCCACAATGGCCTCAAAGTTACGCTGGCAATAATATTAAAGAAAAAATATTAAATAAAACTTACATTACACATTGGTAATGTCTACAGTATATCCATACGTACATAACGCAAATGCCATCAGACATGCCGAACTCTGCTGGAATTTACCGAAGGTGACCAAAGTTTTGCTGTCAGCTAATTTCTTACTGTTATCACAAGTTTATTACTTGTAAGGAAAAGTATAACAAAATGAATAGTCGAGCCGAAATAAAATAATTTTGCGACAACGCATTTATGGTGGTTAATTCTTTTAGTCGGTTAGGAAAGACAAAAACTAAAGGAAACGTCGAGCACGGAGGTTTTAGAAGGTACGTAATAAGGAATCTTGTGTATATATACTCCAATTTTGTCCTAGGCTAGACTAATATGCATGAGGACGTGTACTAAGGTTAGTCCGCTTCCGTTTGCTGCGGTCTGCTGCACCCAACATTTTCGAGGGTGGTTTCGGGCTGCGGTTTACCTTTCCCCGGAGATCATTACTTGTTAGGTTGTTAGGTAAGCTTCCTCTTCAGAAAACAGACGTGCTGCGTAAAACGTTTGAGTGCTGACCTCGCGTCGCGTTTCAGTCACACCAACTCTGTCCTCAAAGCCTTTTGATAAGTCTACTTCGCCCCTTAAAATTTATTTGAACCATATCTAGCGTTTAACAGTTCCTATGAGGCAAGACTTGACCAGAGAAAGTAATTACATTGTAGTTTCGGACTGTCCTAAAAATCTAAAGAAAAACAAATAGCTTCATCGATTTAAGGCAGTACTTCTAAAATACGATTATATTTCCACATCGTGACGTACTATATAAATAATCCAAGGCATACTTTTATAGAAATAATTACTGTGTATACTTATTTACTTAGAGTAAGCACATTTGTCCTTAGCCATCAGCATAAACTCAACTTGTCGTCTTAACTTATCCTGAAACCCCCAAGTTCATTGCCAAAACTCTCCTCGTATCATCAAAAAGAGTATGTTTTGATCTAGTTCTATTGGGATATCCCACCGTTCACTTTAGTTCGATGTTTCTTTGTTACAAAAAATAACTTTCCGTAATACAATCGGTGATTACTTCTTTTCTTCTTCGAAGTTATGTTTTCCTCTCATTTTAAACCTTACTTTTATTATTATTATTATTAAAAGTTTATAATGGTCGTGTTAACAACTTGGTCATTGGCGACCCATAAATAAATTACAAACAGTGCTTGTTTACGTAAGTATGCTGCGATTCACATCGATTCCAATACTATACATACAATTAAACAGTTTTAAAAATTAATTATACGTTTCAAAATGTGGGTTTCTTACATTTACATTTTTCAATTCACATTTGTTAATTATTTATCATAATAATAGGATAATTAATTATATTAACTTATTTGAAGCTGCGACTGTTGCAAATTTCACTGTACTGTAGTTATAGTTTGTTTATATTAGGAAGAGGCGTCTGCTTCTGAATATGTATCACTCTCTTGTTTCTCGACTAAATTTACGAGCCTTTTTATTCTAATTTTTGCCGTTTTATCATTTAAGTGTGGGAACAAAGAGTCCAATACATTTATGAATGATGTAGAGGATATTTGGTAATCTCTAATAATGGTTATTGGGTTCTTTGAGTCCGTAGCATTTAGTATAAGAGTCTTTAACTGTTCCAAAGGGATAGGTGGAGCACTGGTTTCTTCTTCATATAATATTTTTAGTGGACCTAACGATTGACTAAGCGCCTTATATTTATGATCCTGAATGTTTTATTTTGTTTTCTTGGGTGGATTAAAAACCTTACTTGTTATGTATAAAACCACAGTCTTGTTAGGTTTCAGAGGAGAGTCTTGATATAGCATCGCAGACAAATCTCCGTACTTCAATTTTAGATCCGTTGACCAGTGTCTAGTTTTCCCACGGTCAACCAGAGATTTTGATAGCTGGCTAGTCGAGGTGTGATGAATAAAATTTATAAGTATATTGAGTCAGGGATTGATTCTGGTTTCATTTTAATTCAGTGAATTAGTATTCAAACTTATGAATGGCATTTTATCTAACCCTGTAGTCACTTCCTCCTACGGCAGGTACAGATACATAGGAACTTGGAACGGCTGAAGATCAGCTCTGGCGCCCAACAGTCCGTATTATGATGTGACGTAGAATTGAACAAAAACGGAATAGGGAACTGTTCACTACAAAAGGAATATACCGTCCTCCAAAGTAGAAAAGAACATATAGGTTTTTATCAGTTTCATAAATACGAATTCGTTTTTTTAGAGTCTGTATGAAGGCGACAAAAACATTCCCCTGTGGACACATTTGCCTAGCTCGTAGTCTTGCCGCAGTCGACCTCATAAGCGGCATATTGTTTTGGGATGTAGGGACGTGGATCTTATAGTTGTGCAGATGTGCCTCGCTGAACCCGCAACATGATCAGTCACGACATAGAAAAATCTTCGAATTAAATTTATGTGCGTACGATCTCGTCTTCATTACTGTCACACGGTTCCCAATTAACCGCTTTAAGTGGCTATATTTAAAGTAATCACACGAGTAAGGATCTAAATGTAATACTGCATATTTCCCACAATTCATTACTGGAATTAGGTTTAGATACAAAAAAACGTAAACGTATCATTCCGCTCAATGCTCCAGTTGAACGCAGTAGAAATGTTCTATTTATCTTACCGGCTTTGTAATTAAACGCGTTGCCGTGGCAAATGCTTCATCAACTTCTGATATTGGAAAACTTTTGTTTTTTCATATTTTGTTTGCAAAAAGCAGTGTCGGACATTTCCATATTGGCGCTGTTATTTTTACATTTCTGTTTGATCGTACGGCACAAGCTGGTCGGTTTAAATATTAAACTGATAATTGGAAAATCATTAACATTTAGTAAATGATTAAATTTTTCTTTTGGGGGTGGGGGTAGGGGAAGAAGCTTACGTTTTCCTTTGTTCGTCTGGGCCCACAAGTCCCGACAACACTAACTGTGAGACATTCCGGTAATTTATGTTACCTTTATCTTAACAGGTAAAATTAAACGTTAGGTTGTTCGGGATTGTATCGAAAAAAAAATGTAGTTGAGGTTGTAATGTAGAGTCTTTCTAAGAAACTGAATAATTCACTGCTCTAAAACCAGTTACGTTTTCGGACAATTAGCATATGATTAATTCAAAAGTAGGCATGGTTTTAAACTCCTCGTAAATTATACACCAAGAGGAAACATTATACAAGTTAACACTTATTACATTGCTAACGAGTATTACACTCGCTTGAATTCGTAGCAAAGCGAAACCTTTACAAAAAAAAAATTCAAATGTCAAATGTAGAACATTTCACTTAAAATTAGCTTGATTTTTATTCAGAATAATTTACTACATTAAACTTTTTTTAATGCTAATGTGTTGTAGTAGAAACTACTCGTGCTCAAATCTCATCCGTAAACGTAAATGTGATAGTTCCTCATGAATTGTTGAGAATGTGGGGTACTACTACTGACCACCCATAACTAATTTACCATAATCCTATAAAAGAGAGTGAAAACAATACGCGTTTGTAATTTCGAATGAGCAAAATCTCATGCGGTAGACCGAGTCCTTATTTCAGTCTTTTACTGAATCGGTGAATGAAATATCACTTCAAAGAACTCCAAAGCATGACATACCCAAGGGTTTCCTTTACGAGTTAAACTGAAAGTGCTTCATAAAGGAATCCGAGAAGAGATTTTTTTTTTATTGTCAGAAACCTTTGACTGAGCTATGTGAATCTGAATTACGACGCTTCCTTCTATCTTCTATGATGTTGATATTCCAGAAAGAAATTATTCGGCTTTTTTAATGCTGATATCTTCAATTCAGAGGACTTATAGCTTTGATGTTTTCCGATACTTCACGTTTACAGTTCTGAGTATATAAAATGTCAAGTGAAAATCCTCATTCTAACTTAAATAATTACGAGAAAGACAATGATTACTAGGAAAAGAAATAGATGCTCCTTTTTACTAACTTACTTGATCTTTGCAAAGACTAACTACAGTTAGGACGACTAGAGAATAATTAACGTAACGTTCTGCTGTTTGATACGTTTTCCAAGGACAAGGTTGGAAAAATAATTATGATACGACCTAAGGTGCAACAAAGTTGATCCTGTGAATAGGATGGCGTTGACAAAACTATGGTTGATTTTTTAAAAATTATTTTAAAAGTAATCTGCTTAAAACGCAATATAGACTACAATTATTTTCGATTATAAATACGGTTGAACCAGCTGGAAAATGTGTATTTAATCTATGAATTAAATCACTAAATGTTTAAAGTTGGAATGGAAAATTCATTTGCGAGACGAACAGATTTTTGGTACTGTTCCAAAAGTTAAAAATCTCTCCTCCATCTCGTATTTTGAAAACCCAAAAAATAAATTCGTTTAAGAAGAATCTGAAATATCAGCGTATTTTAGAGCTTTAATGTTTGTCACGTAATTTTATGATGGGGTGAAACCGGAGATATCAAGTCTCTGGATATTTGATAATCTGAATTAAACGAAAATTGAGATTTATTTTGTCGCCGTGTCAATTTCTCGTTAGCCTTGTGACGGAATAGTAAATATTAGAGCTGCTCGTAAAGAGGGTTTTGCAGCTTAAATTGAAGAGCTGCGAATGCAAGGAATTTGCGTTTGCCTGAAGGAGTTCTGCTCGCAGCTTGTTTATAGCTAGTGGTGAAACACGACCCGTCGCCTGGAAGCCTCCGTAACCCCGAGGATTTTCTTCCAGGACATGTTCAAGAGAGCGAGGAAGGAGAAGGAAAACGTTAAGCTGCGCTGCGCCGCTCAGACAACGCACATGAAATATTTTCAATAAATATATTTTCGCTCAAGAACAATGTTCATTCCCCGTGACTAAAACACAAATATATGATAGGGTTGCTTAGGAAATCCACGCAGGAATCTAAATTTGGAAGTTTAAGTACCTTACACGACCATGCATTTCAGAAAATCATATATAAAATGGAGTAAAACACTGTACATGCGATCAGTCTGTCACGAATAATCGGAGCACTACAATTATTTTATATATTAATTTTATATACACTTATATACACTTATATACACTTCCAAGAAGTGAGTCTTACGCATTTGAATTTATATGTTCACTCCACGTTAGTAAAAAACTGAGCGTACCTTATTGAATGCAACATGCAATACACCTTTGGTACGCAGAACACATTCTGCAAGAATTGGCTATGAAAAAAATATCTCCTTCCATTACAAGGCATCGAACAATTGGAACCGTTTCCAAATTCTAATATTCACTTGCCTTTGTCGTTCTTCCTTTAAATACATAAATACCCGGAAAACTTTCGAAATAGTGTAGCCCTGAAAAAAACGTTTATTGTCACTAACTATGCAATTTATCAGGCGCTAACAATTTTAACTCTCAACCAATCATCTGTTACAATAGCAGAATTATTCATTTATAAATATTTTATACTCCTGTAAAATATTTTTAAATTTTCACAGATGAATTTGAAGCAAGCTCGTGGTGTAATTAGAGGAATAAATGTCAATTATGTTTTCTGCCGACTGCCTATGGCCGTGCTATATAAATATATCAAGTATTCAGTCTCTTCAGTGTTCTACACATTCATATGATTTTTAAGAGTTACTAATAATATTTTTTCACTGATTCTATTGTTAACATTGAAATTGTATGATTCTGATTGATAAAGTAGGCGAGCCAAATTATACTGAAGTTTTCTTTAAATCATCTGCTATCACGATCGGAATAGTCGGCCAGTTGTCTCCTAAACTTGTCGTGGCACGGAGAAGAGAGTGTTGCGTCCCTACATTAAATCCTACTACCGTCATCGGAATAGCGGGACAAGTACGAAGTACCCGACCTACCTGATGCAGGTTTTCTAGGGTTTGTGCTGCATCACTTTTAGACGAATTGCCGGATAGGATCCTTGAACCGTAGCCTGGGGACTTTGCTAACACTTGGCTACTCAACCCATTACCGTCATTTCCTATGCAACGAGAGTGGAGTGGCCAGACTGTTGATTACCCTATATATATTTTTTTCGGCCTCACCAGGCTATATAAATATATAGCCTGGTAAGGCCGAAAGAATAGAATATATATATATATATATATATATATATATATATATGCAAATTAAAGACTGCTGGGATTGTAAGAGATTATTTTATCTATAAGATAAATTACATTAATACATACAATTATTTTATGAATGCATTCATTATTTTTATTAATCTGTAGTTTCCTGCAGTATGATAATTGAAAATAAAAGAACAAATGGAAATATTTTAGATAAAATATAATATTTACTTTTTTATCAATCTTTCAGTAACTATTTAGAATAATTTTCCATAAATATTGGTATAGTCGGCCAACTGCCTCCTAAATTGGTCAACCCGAAATGAATATTAATAATATGCAGCATTATTCACATTATATATTGGAAATATGACTTAAATAACGTAGTCGACCTCCTGTGAAGTAGGGGTCAGCGTGATTGCCTCACATTACAGAGGTCCTGGATTCGAATCGCGGCGAGGGCATGGCTGTTTGTGCACGTGGGATAATCTCTCGTCAAATCAGGTCCCCGAAAAAAGTAAAACTGAGATCACTTAAATAGTCGTTAATAACCTGAGCTGTTGATGAGACTGTAAATATATTTTTAAAAAAATACGATTTTTAGTTCTTAATAGTGCTATTAATCTGTTATTTATTTTGACTTCATTTTCCGTTGCATAAAATTTAGTCTCTGGTTATAAATTTAATTTTTATAAATGAATTCAATACAGTGAAAAAATAGTATAAAATGTTATAAAAAGTTTGATTTATTGGAATTATCAGAATATTTGAGCCGTTCTCGTTAGAAGAAAAATTATTACGGGAGAAATGTTAGAAATTGGCAGTGCAAATATTTTGGATTATGAGGCCTACAGTTTGCTTGAAGGTTACAAGAAGACAAACATGACTGTGGGTCTTTATATACTTGTCTTTAAAAAATTCAAAAGCAGATTTGAAGATGCTGTAGTTCAGATAGCATCACTTGAGCTGAAACCTTCCCGTTGAGATGTCTCCGAGGACCTATAGGTGTGAGGACTCCCTTGACGATCATCTTGTTTGACATGCTTCCCTTGGGACATCAGTATGAACCTCCACACGTCTCACTGCTAAACATTCAAAATTTCAATCGCAGAACACGACTAAGATAAGCACAAGCCTGACGGTCAACGCGGCTTTATTCGTTTTGATCGTTCATGCGAATATCAGATTCCTTTGTATGCATTCAACAATCGCTATGAGACTTTTTTCTTCATTTCAATATTGGCAAAGTCGTCTGTGACGTAAACGTGGGATTTGCAGAGGGACAGAGCGGTTAGAGAAAACCAGGAATTTGAAGTGAAACATTTTATATGGAGGTAAAGTTGGCATGCTCGTAAATATGGCCGTAATGGATGTAGGATAAGGGAGTGTCGTCACAACCTATCACGTTAATTGTCATATTTTAGCTATGATAACCACATTGGACAAATGGTAAACACATAATTTAGCTTCCAAATTAAATGTATTATATTAGATAAAAATTAGGTTTAATGAAAAACATTGGCAATCGCAAGCTTTCTGTGGGTTACTGAATATCTTGATAATGTTTATGATCTTAATTTGGTCTTATTTACAGTCATTCATTTTGTATTGTCTATTTAGGATAAAGACCTTTAAGACATAAATGTGTACAATTTATTAATTAGTTTATTTTTATTAATTAATTAATTAGTTTTTAATCTCGCTGGAAGTAGTTACCCCAAACAAATTCTCTAGAGGTTTCCCTGCATCACGTTTAGGCGAATGCTGAGTAGGATCCTTAAACTACACCCTACATAGTAAATTCTTGGTTACCTTCCTACCTTTCCAATCCTTCCTATACTATTAAACAGGAGAGGATAACCCTCAAGTAGCCCTTTTCTTTTAAAAAAAAGCGCAATTAGATCGTCAATCTTAACAGAAAAATGGCATGATGAATTTAACCATATTTTAAATTATTTGCGGTCAAAAACCGTTATACAATTAATTCTATAATTATTTAAAGGATTTACGCTTTACAGGAATCTAATTATTGTATAATATAATACTGTTCATGTCGCTGAGGGAAAGTAAGGTGTGAGACTTAGTGACGTCATCTGACACTATCGGACTTTCATGGTGCACTAGACAAGATTAGTTTTAAGATAATTTTTTATAAATCTGGCACCATGTTATGCAATACTTCAATATTTTCAACTCGTACTACCTTCACAAATATTCCAATTTTTTCTATTATTTAATTTATTTAATTTCCTATTTCTCTGCCTTTCAAGTTTTTCTTCTAACGCGACTACGTATTATTTTTATTATTTAATATTATTCAAAATGTGAATGACATTTCTTTGCTTATAAATTTGTAAAAATTTACAATTGAAATTGATCTCTAATTTAAAATAACGTATATGTATTATTAATATACTGAATGAAAATAAATAAAAATGCTTAGAGTACCCGTAACTGTTCACCGTTCCTTCAAAATATAAACCATATTTGGACCGCACCTCCATGACTATTATTTAGTGCTTCCATGGTTTGCAAGTCGGGAAACGATATGAACAGAACACTTACTCTTGATCGCGATAAATTAAGAAAATAAAAACTTCCTGTGATGCGTGATTAAACCAATTTAAACTGGATTTTCTGAGTAGAAAAGCGTGTATTAAAATTTTGGAACAGTCTGCGTGAAGCTATTTTCGCAATATTTTACCATAAGAACGGGGATTTAAACGTCTATTACATTTTATTATGAAATGTAACATATCTAAATAATAATCCATTCAAAATATCACTACAATTTTTATTGTATAATCCTAATAGCCAAATTATTTATAATGTATACCTTGTTACCATGATTTTGTTTTAGCTGAAGTCACATAAATCAGTTAATCCAATTAAATACAAATATGTCATTTCTACGTAAACCGATATTATGTATATGAACGGGTGACACTTTAAAGCTTTTCATCTTTGTATCTCTGATGTACAGTCATTAAGAATTTTAATTTATCCCTTCCAAATGATCGCCATCTTTACAACAACTTCAAAACAATAAAAAGCACATAAACAAGGAATATGGTATTGTAGTCTGATCAGGACTTGAAAGCCTAGACAGAATTTAGTAGGTTTATCTCTGTGAGGAGTGTTCGGACTCGAGTGCCCAGTAATGAACCTTAACCCGATTTTATTCTGAAGATGTCCAGGGCCTGATTATTCTTCGATACGTTGGAAGTATATAGCTTTCCCTGACTTCACACTTCTCTACACTAAAGAGAATGGAATACCCATAGACGATTACACGTTTCATGTCTTACGACTGATAGTACAACGTATCCATTAACTTTACAAAATAAATATTAATTTATCATCATTTAAATCGATCTACATAAAAATAAAAACTTAGCAATTCTTCAATTTTAATACTCATTACATTAAATATTTAGTTAACATGACGATGGAATGGCTGAGAAAAACCTAACTATTTTTTATTAACCTTTTTAATTAGAGAGAGTAATTAAAATTATGGACTCTCAATTACTTGACTATACTGAGATTTTACTCCATTGTTTTGTATGGACAATATTAATAATCATTCAAATTTATTGCACTGTTTGCAAATTAACTTAACAAGTAAGTCACTTGCGAATATTTTACGTTGGAAAAAATCAAGAACATATCATTCCTGGATTTTTCCACTCAAGTACAAAAAATTTACCTGCTGCGCTTAAAAAGACTTGAAATATTTGAGTGTAAGAGGAATTTAAATACCCCTGTTTTCAGTTTACAGTAGGCGTAATGTAGACGCTTTGATTCTTGGTGCATGTCTTGTTTCCTTGAGGACAACCACAAATACTGCCAATTAGGATTACTTTGCAGCGAGGCTTTAACCGCCGGTGAACGGAACAGTTATTTGTTAATTTAACTTAATGCGTAGGTTTCCGTTTCCGCCAGGAACGAGCTTCAGTTTCAAGTTGCAGCACCTGGAAACGTACACTCTGATTTAAATTCGGAGAAACGAGAGCGAATAATGACGAGAAATATAGTTTGGCAACCACGGGGAGAATATGCATTCAAGAAGGAGAGAGTTGGGTAAGCCGAAACTCACGAAACTGCGTAATAATTCGCACCGACAAAATCCACAGTTAGTTACTCTAATTCAGACCTGGGAGAATAATTTATGAGCAGATGAATATCATCGTTCCTTTACCATACATTTCTCTGCTCTCTCTCTCCACTTTTTATCCATTTAAAGGTATTTACATTACAGGTCAAATACAATGTCAAAATTTGTTTCAGAGAAACACGTCCTACATTTTCCTCTGATATTAAAATGGATATTGTAACTGTTCATTATTCCAAATATATATATATTAATTAATTTCCGTGAACTTTAATTATTTGATTTATCTTAGTCTGAATAATTCAAATTTTAACTTAATGAAAAGTCAAGAGAGTTACTGAAACAAGCTAACATCAAACAGAATGCATTACAGCGACCTTTTAATTATATTTTAAAGTAATCAAGAAAACATTTTAAAATTGTTTCAACGGTACTTTAAATAATATATAAATTGTAGACCATCGGGAGGAAATATAAAATTTATCTCAACAATAAATTCTATGAACTGAAAAATCGTATAAACGCCTCAAATGAAAATTCTGAAGTCATAATCGTTTCTAAAAATTCAATTTTGTTAAAAAAAATTATATTAGAAATAAACCTATAAATTACGATCAGACGCCGATGTGACGCCTGATCTGATTCGAATGTAAATAACAAATAAATGAAAACATTTACAAATAACTGTGGAATGTTTTTTTTTTATAATTTATTTATCAGTTCCTTACACTTACTTAGAAACATAAACAATTACGGACTCCAGTTTTGAATTTATCTGCCAATTAAATGTTTCTAACTGTTATAATATAGTATAAACTCAGATATTCTTGATAATATAATTCAATTTTTGGAAGGAGATGCCACCATCAACAAATTTTGATGACTCTAAATCGAGTAGAAGGGACCGAATCTGATCCAATTGTTGTTGTTTTAGAAGTAAATGTTTTTATTATTCGTATCCGTTGCCCCTTGGTAAGGGAAAGCTTTTTCCATTATCAACTGAAAAAGTGATTGTTTTAAAAAAGTTATGAGACAGTTGAAGGTTTTCGTATCTGACGAACATTCATTTAAGACTTAAGCCTTTGGGCTATTAAGCCGCGTTTTAATTTCAGCATTGCTTTGCGAATGGTTGAAGTTTGCGACAGAAACGTTGGAACAAATGCCGACATTAAACGTGGCTTACAGCTCCAAATCCCGAGTCTAAGATGAAAGTTTAATCATGTAACCAGAATTCACAAAATGTGGCAGCAAACAATTGATGGAATAATCTACGTAATTAATTTGCTATTGGCGCAGTCCAATTAATTTCAAACGGCAAAACTCGTATTATAACAAACAGATTAACCTTGCATCTAGAGAATAATAAAATACAGTCAGTGTGGTAAGTTCGTAGAACTCTACAGATTAAGAAATGTTTGAAGGAATATGTTCGTGTTCTAACAAAACGTTTTGACTGTTTTAGTAATTATTTAATCTTAGCTGACATGCAGTAAAATTAACAGGAATTCCGTTCTTAATTTTATTTAACAGTGTCATGTACAATATATTGGGACGAATCGACCTAAAAGTGGGTTTCTAGAATTTTTTACACAATCATCCAAGGTAATTATATTCAAAATCGGTCAGTATTTATTTCGATTTATAATATTTGTGATCAGCAAGTGTAATTTGTAAACAGCAGCCTGAATTTTTTATTTTACCAACATTCGTAGAAAATACGATTTTAATGAACCACGTAAATATATTCGACAAACTGCCTCGAGTATTAAAGGAATAAAGAGCGAAAATTTAATAATTTCTAAATTAATGTTATTTTGTTGAAAAAAAACTTATAATTATATGTTAGAAAATTAATGACACATGAATGCTGAATTTACGACTAAATCTATTATTACATAATTAAAAACTTTAACATTTTCATTAATCTGGAATATTTTCTACAGGTCTATACGTTCTGTAAATTACAGTTAAGATTTTGAAAAAAAAAATTAAAATTATTTATCAGTCTGTTTCACTTCTAAAATTTCAGTGATTTACTTTACTCCGCTGAATGGTGTTCAGGAAAATTATTGTCCATGTAACGTTATATCCTCGTTTCATAAATTCTCAAAAAATATGAGAGTAATTGATTGCATTATATTTCATAATGGTCAAAGCGTGAGTCAAGCATCGCATCCACCTGATCCGTTGATGGTGATCTTAATTGACCAATCACACACGCTAATTATCTCACGTCTGACAACGTCATTTGTGCGCTATGACACGACGTTTGCGGAGTAAAGAGACGCGAGTGCGACGCGACAGTACATTTGTCGCTTGTATACGAGGAAAATCGATCGGCACGTGTTCGATGTGATTGTTGACCTGTGTTATTTTCTTCGCGGATGAGGGAATTCCATATTTCTTTTAAGCCATTCTTTTCCGAGAAGCATATGTCAGACCCGCACAGCATAAAACAACGAAATAAATCCGATCACGCAGATCCAGAAGAAGAAAAGGGAGGGCTGACTCAGCATCGTTTTAATGCACAACTCGAGCTAATTCTCTGAACGGAAACCCGATGCGCCCAACAATATTTGATTAATATTTCAAAAAACTCAATCTCCATTTCTATTAAATATCTCTAGTTTTCATTCAGTAAATAAAAAATAAAGCAGTTTTGTAATAAACTTTCATCTTCGCTTTTAACTCTCATTTGACAGGTCAACAATCCAGAACCTCAACATAAACACAAAAAAGGTTTATAATCCATCAATTTCATAAAACATACCAAACTTAAATTTTTTAGATAACTGAATTTAATTAAAATTGTACCCCTGAAGTGATCCCATTTAGGAATAAAACGCTGTGTTGTTAAATATGATGTTTGACATTTTATAATAATTTTCTCTATGCTTTTTAGACATTTATTTAAAAGTCCCATTGTTAAAATTTGCATTAATTAGTATTTATTCCCTTGAAATAGATTAAATCCAATTTTAGTAACACGTTTCTACTGAACGAATAATTTATATCAGATTTATTCTCCATTTACGCACGTTTATTACGTAAAGAAATGAATAGTAATGATTTTATATCTATTTTAAAATTTCATGTAACGGAAACTCGAGAGAAATCAGTATCAGGTAGGTCGGGATCTCGCTACTTGGAGCAAGTTGTTTGCTGTGGGAACGCAGCATTCCCGACTCCATGCCTCGGCTAGTTTTGGCGGCAGCTGGTCGACTGGTGCAGTGAGAAAGGATCTCTTAAACCCGTACTAAGTATCAAGGATTATTGGAACCTTATTTTCACTTCCCTGGTTTCAACCAGAGAAAGGAAAACTTTCTAAACTTTATCAGTTGTTTTTTTTTGTGACAAACATTCACTATTACTGCTTGAGAGTCACAAAAAATTTTCAGCTATAGGCCTATTTTATTCGTTTATATTCCCAAGTCAGTAAACAGTCCCCACTGACCCGGTTTCAGGTCGAACGAAGATGAATAAAAATGTTATTAATATTAATTGATTTTCTGCGGTATTGAAAATTTTTGTTACTATTTTATAACGAACGACAACTAAAACAGGAAACGTAAACAGATAAATTCTAAAAATAAGTATGATGTGGAATAAATATCACTATTAGGTGTCGATATAGCCGGCTCAACCATAAAATTGACAGTAGCAGGCAACGAATCATATTTCTCCGCAGAAAAAAATTTATTTGTTAGAGAAGGAATACGTCGTGAAGAAAGTCAGCTCGTGGCTGTGATACATCATCTAAACCTCGACAAGACGCGAAAATAATATTTATGTCCCAGAAGTAAAAATTCGCAGCTTACGAGGAAGAAGACAGGGATGAGTGTAGTAAAGTTGGAGAGTAAGCTTTAACAATTATTGACTGGACAATTCATTTCAATATTAAATTACCACTCGATATAAATAAAGTTGTTGGATAAAGATGAACGTACCTCAACTTCCATGATTCCTACTAAATTATGGTAGTCTTACAACGATTATCACGATTCAGGTATCCGTAATTTTTTACTTCCCTAGTTATCACCAAATTGTTTAGGCAAAGTTTCCTAAATTCTGGGCTGGATATCGTTGTTTATATTTTCTTAAAATTATATCCAAAAGAGACGTTTAAAACATATCTAGTATTACAAATATTAACTGATATTTCCGTAGTGGTTTCCCACAGACAGTTTCGAGTATAAAGGGTGTAACAAAATTAGACGGCAAAATTTCAGGAACGGATTCATCATATTGAAAGAAGGAAAAAAGTGTGTCACAAGACGGAAATGTATAATACAGAGTTATCCGAAGGAACGTATCTGATCGGTTTGTATGAAGTTCAACTGATTAGTTGGAGCGTCGCGAGAATTGTTTTTTCAAGATATGTTATAAAATTTCGTGTATGATCCTATGACACGTTTTAAAGCTCGACGCCAAAGAAAATCAAGTTGCAAAATCCTCTGGACCACGTGAGTCACTCATTACGCATTCATCAGAATGTCGCTTAGTGAATAATAATGAACAGAACGCAGCAAAAGATTTTCTTGCCCTCGCAGCACTTTAGTGATGAAGTTTTTCAATTTCCCTCCTATATGTAAAGTAGTTTGTAAAATGGGCTCCCCCAGCGTGTTAAGATAAATTGCTCAGCGGCAGACAACTGTCAACGTAGAATTTGCCAGTCTTTCGCACATATGCGTGTCACGGCTGGAGCTGCTACTGTATTCAATACACTTTCACAAAGTTTCCAAACTCAATTTACACAGGCGCCAGCATCTTCGATATAGGGTATTACAAAACAACGAGTCTTCTGAGGGTCGGGATCACGCGCGTGCTTAATGCTCCGCGTTACAAAACCAAACACAAGTGAGCTTCATAAGCTCCAAAAGTGAATTGATGCGGCTCCCATCAACTACTGAAATCGAAACGCGTGGAAAAACGTTTAACAACAAACGGTTCCAAAAAAGTTCTAAATTTCGATCTTTATAATAATTTCCTTATCTGTCAAACTGTAATCATTGGTGATGAAACCCTCCGCATTTAAAACAAATTATGATGTGATTTGAGGGACAGGCAGTTACTATGAATACACAACATCCCAACATTATTCTAGGCTAAGTGCTTAAATATCTAAGATGGCGTCGGTAGTATCGTCACAAGTTTGTTCTTGGGAAGTACAATCTTGAATTTAATCTACTGTCTAGTTTTCAGCCATATCCATTTTGTGGTTTCACATTTACCATTCTATTACTTTAGAAAATGGAAAAAAAAAGATGAAACGCAAACCACCTACAAAATTCAAAACCGAGGTAATTAATTCCATGTCACACTTATACCGTAATTAAAAACCGATTATAATTGCGTTATTTGGTTTAAACGAGGTCAGAACCGCAGAACTGGTGAACATCATTCGGGACGTCAACGGGTGTCTACGCCAGAAATTATCGACAAAAATTTTGTGTGGTCAACGAGTCAAATTGCGCTGGTTATTAGAATGCATAGGGGTATTGAGTGGTTCGGTGGTTTTAATTTTGCATGTAAAATTTTGTAAAAAATTATCCATAAGATGAATGCCGCGCTTCCTTACAGTGAATGATGGGAAACGACCGGTCGATGCTCCACGCTGTTTCGTTGCAATACTGTCGGGTGTCTGTTGCGATATATAACCGTTGACAAAACCATTTTGACAATTACAGTTCAGACTCAACGCAACAGCCGACATAGTGGGTTTCGGCCAAAACAGGGGAAATCGGTCGGAAAGGTGATGGACACTGGGTTTTACGATGTACTCAGAAGTTTCAACACTTAAAAAAGACGAAAAATAAATATAGACTATTGTGCGTCGTTGTTGGACCGCTTAAGCCAATAAATAAGGGAATTGTCGAATTGAAGTTCCAATGTTGGCGTATCTACCTTATTCGCTAGATTTAACTCCTGTGATTTACTAACCTGAAGAAAGTGTATCCTCGGTAAAAAAAAATCACGTCCGAGGTAAAAATTATGTTCATGGAAACAAAGGAAAATGTAATAGTTCAATGACGGAAAATATTATTCTGAAGTATTTAACAGAACAGACTCAGCGTGAAATGGGTGGAAATGAAATGTGTACTCTTGGGAAAAGGACCTAGGTAGCACGTAAAGTACTGAAAAATAATTAAAAACTCTCTGACAGTACAAAAAATAGTAAAAGAAATTTGCAGAATTCATCAGAAAATTAATTAAACGCTGTGAAACATTTAATTTTTATTTTCATCGTCGTTACATATTTTTCTTGGGTTGGCGCACTGTCTGTGAATAACTGGTGATTTATCACATTGAAGTAAATCAATGCACGCGCATTATTTCCTGGAATGCAACGGAATCTCACTTCTGCTGAACAAAGAGGGGGAAAATGTGATTCTTTATTTCGTCAAGTAGAGGTTCTAATTGTTTATCTGTGTATCATAGCTGCCTTCATAAAAATAATTACGTAGAAAATATTATTCCGAGGGGAACGCGACTGTAGCATTTTGGCTTAAGTTCGTATAATGCGCTTAATATTACGTAGGGCACGAAAATATTTATTCATGTTAGGAGTAGACGCCGGTACAGAAACGATTGTGGAGAGCAAAGATTGCATTGAAACTGAAGGAACTTCGTAACCACCATTAAGACACGAGAAGTTAATTTGGTCACAATCCATGAAAATATAATGGAAGCTCGGAAAGTTCTGATCAGAAGGAGAAATGAACCCGTAATTCTATACAGCAGCAAACGGAAGACGAGATAGTCGAAATGTGTGCGTTTCGGGTAACATTCATGAAGGGGCGCTCAGTTTTTGTGATGACCATCTACACATTAGTATTTTATGCAACTTGATCGCTTAAGAAACACAGGGCCTCGCGACTATTAAATACGAGTAGAGAATTTACAGTGGAGAATAAAGTATTCAAATAATATGTAACAGTACTTGCAGGCGAGTTTTTTTAATGAACAGAAGAGGTTAGAAGATAGCTTCAATGGGGGCCGTACAGCTAAAAACAACACTAAAATAAAATACTTAGCGAAATAGCTGATGTTGAACTTGTATTAAATACACTCACGAAAATCAGAATTAATATAATCCGATTATACTCATTACAGTGGAGTTATAACTCGTTTTTTTCACAACTACTTTTACGAACCTTATAGTTAAACATTAATTTTTTTTAAATATACCTATTTTTTCTACTTCATAAATAACGGAATATTAAAAGGAATCAGAACTATTTATGCAATATTTTCACGTAAGCATGCCAAAAGTCAATGAAAATGGAAAATGAAGTACATACACATAACTCATATCAATCAAATTTTACTCATCAAATCAAAAATTCATCTCACCAATCCTTATTAAAATAAATTACGAACGCTGTACAGGAATTTTCCCTCGACATGCGACAATATTGACAGGATAATCACAAAATCCTAATGGCATTTCATCTGAAAGTCTATTTTACGTAACAGGAGCATAAATATTTTCGTTGCAGAGAATTTTACCGTGAACATCAACGGGTTAACGTTTTTTTTTAAAAAAATTAATCATTACTTCAATTCTTATTTCCTTCAGGTACAAACACACTACTCTGGGAAGCTTAAATTAAACCGAAGAAATACCGCAAGTAATCTATGAACAGTCCGTATCCATCCAACTAGATCAGTTAGCTTCAAGCGTAATCAATTGAAATCTGTGTCAATATATTATTCCGCCAGCAAAGGCTGAGTGACAATGGACGTACCACAATTCAGCTAGTTTCAATAGTAGCCATGGCATATGTATTAGACAATCATATAAATATTCGCAATAATTAAATAATAAAACAGCCAAAAAGAAATAAAAAATGATCTGAATAATTAAAAGCACAAAAAGGGATTATTTGTTAAATATTTTCATCATGTTGATCAGAATTTTTAGTACTTTATTCAATCAATTTAATTTTTTTTATCAATATTTGTAATATGATGTAACACGATGTCCGAAGTAAAGCACTGATATTTGATTCGAGCACAGATGTAATCGTACAAATACCAATGGTCTTTTCCGAAGAAGGTACAAACACGTACCGAAACGTTTTTTAAAATTTAATAAATAAATTATCTGTAATTAGTCACAAACTGTATTATCTACTTATTATTAACACAGTTTTAATCCTTTAAAAGTTCATTACCTCGTAATCGACACAATTCCGTACCATATGCAAGGATTATCGTAAATTCCTATAAGGCATAGAACTATTATGTTTTTGTAGTGGTTATTAATCATATTTCAGTTCAATTTACGTCTCACTTCTCACTCGTAAACAAATAAAATATTATTTCTAGTTGATTATTGTTAGGAAAAAAATATGTTTATAATTTTGATTAAATTTCAGTCATACCAACAAGTGTTACATTAGCTGTACGTATTTTCAATTTTTTTGGCAGGGAAAAGGACCAAAAAATATCGTAGATATCTAACACAATTATTTTACTGTCACAATATTACTATTGGAAGTAAAAGTTACACAATTGGCTGTATAGAAGTCATTTAAAGAAATTAATATATAATTGAAAGGTAATGCACGAAATTATGATTATTCTACATCATGCTTTTTCAGTTATCTCAGTATTTTGCAGGTTCTTCGTCGCTTATTTCACGTTTTGTGATTAAAATTGAGGTGTTTTAATATAATTTTTTTTGCATATAAATAACAGCAGATACCCGGAATGTTATACGTTTTTATTGAATTATTTTGAGTGTTTTACCTTAGTCATTTTCATGAAGAAAACGTTTTATTACCATAGTTGAACTAAATTTAACTATTACTAGAGCTTCAAAGGCGATTGTTTCCATGAGTTTACTGTAGTAAATGTAGACGGTGGAATGATTCTATTAGCGGACGGCGATTCCATCATCCCGTCCTTGACATGCCGTTCCTAATTGCCTCTCACATCTCACAACAAACTTCCTCCGAATCTCTGTGGACGGCCCAACCTAATATTCCGATATCGAGAACCTCAGCTCATTCGGTATGCAGGGATGACAAAGCTGGAAGAAACGCAAATTCCATACCCTACTCACGAGATCAAGGGTCCATGAAGTAATGTTGTTTCCTAACAGAACCTTCATAGACACTTCCTGAAATAAATCTTTTGAAATCGGTTAATATATCTTATTACGATTAGTCAACGTTCATTATTTTCTGCTAAATTTTTAGAAAAATTTTCATAAGCTTATTATGATTATAATTTATATTGAATGTGAAGAACACAGTAGTCAGAAAAAAAATATTATCAAATTTAAAACACTATATTTGACAAACACAACGTTTCATCCCTAATTGTGTCCTCATGAGGCCTAAAATTTCAATTAAATTATCTAATAATTTCTAACAAAGCAAAACCTTACACTCATATTTTTAATACAATTATGTATAAACATGATTTATTGAGTATATCAATTTATTAAAATTAATACTCTAACTCATATTTATACAAAATTATCTTAAAAATTGTCATACGCGTAAGATTTTGTTGTCCAAAATTTTTTAGATAACTCAATATAATTGAACTTTTACACATCCCGATGAAGGATGAAACGTTGTGTTTGTCAAGTATAATGTTTTAAATTTAATAAAAAATTTTCGACTGTTAGACTAGTGTTCTTCACATTTATTTAAAGAGAAGTCAGCGTATTATCATAGATTAAAATAAGATTGAATCAAAACTGGTTATTTAATCAAATGTTCGTGACGGCTGCGATTTTTACTCAGCAGAATAAAAGTCAGCAACTTTACGGAACAAGGGGTCGTTTAAAAATGGGTATTGAATTAGCGAAAAGTAATTAGTCTGAATTATTATCCGGTTAGTGGAAGCAGTGGTTAACTCAAATTGGAACGAAAAATCTGGGAATTTCATCTCTCCAAACGAAAGAAAATAATAAATGTCTTCTCTCTCTTAAGGAATTTAAATTTTTCCATCAGAAATCACTGTTACATCTATATTAGTAAATCATAAAATTCAACAATAATGTAATTAATATTTCCAAAAAACTTTAAATTGATTAATGCCAATAAATATAAATATTTAATTGTAAACAAAAAAGACTATTATTTCGTGTCTTTATTCTATCCATTAAAAATACTTTAGGAATCAAATCAACATACAAACTTACATAAATTCACATAATGTGCATATTAATCTTCCATAAATAAAAATAATTCTATAACTTAGGTAGAAAAGGTATTCCGAAAATAAATAAAAATCGAAATGTCGATGCATAAGTACGATTTCCGAAATCCGATCATACTATTCGATCTTTCATTAAGTGTCAAGTGTTCAGCTATAGTTCTTTTCAAATCAGATCCGATTTGACCTTGAAACTCTTCCTTGCGCCATCGAATCAAATTCGTGCGACGTTGTCACATTTATGTCCACGCGCGGCTGCAGTGGGGGTTTGTTGTCATTCGTTATTGACGATGTGGCAACGATTGTCTAATTCTCTGCACTCCTTCGCTGACAGCCAGAACGGCTCTCATTTGAAAACAATTGCAGTAATTGTTGAAGAACGATAACTAGGATTACATAATTTGTCAAGAGCAGTGTTGGAACTAAGCAGGATTTTATTTTATGGGAAGGAAATATATAGAATTGAAGTGAGAGCAACAGGTTCCAACGCTAAACAAGCTGTTATTGGTAAAATTGTCTGCAGATTGGAATTGTCACGTCATCTACATACTAAGTAATTATGCAATAATTTGCTTTATTGAAGTAGGAAATAATCTGTTATTGCCGTGAATTCTGCTTTATAATACGAATGAATATTGCAATACGTTCTCCCACGAAAAATAAAAATCAATTTATCAGAAACAATGAAACTGACTTATCAGAACTTCTGTTATAAATAAGGCTAGAAATATATGTGATTCTGATCTTTGATCTTGAGACTACTGTAGGCCTGCAAAGGAAAGGGATAATCTTATTAAAGAGTGAGGAAGGGTTTGATCTTGGCTGATTGTGGATAAATGCTTCATGTTCCATCTTATCTAAGTTGGTTGCCTATTATTATTGACATTTACTTCAACGGCTTAAATAATTTCAAAATTTTAATAATGGTTTTCTTTAGAGCCAATGAAAATCACAAAATTTTATTAAATAATTTCGGTAATAAGTACGAAATCCAGAGAAAACTCATTTTTCTGTATTTTATTGTGTATTATTGCTTTGAAGTCAACGTGTACGGCGAATATTTTAGACATTGTTCCATCAATACAGCTATAAATCAATACTGAATAAAATTCTATACCTAACTAAATTTGTGATGAAAATATAAATACTTCATAGATTGAGTGCCACGTTAAATACAAAAAGAATTGGTTTTCAATCTCTTTCTCAATAGTAAATAAGAAATATTCAAAAATCTGATTTTCAATCCTCTGTCTTAGTTTACCGAGAATTTACCGCATGCATTACTCCAAGTTATTTTTAATCACGTATTTACAAGTAATCAAGCGAAGTACTTGAGCGCCGAAGCGTGGAAATGGGTAATTAAGGAGGAACTCCCAGGCGATCAATAAGGGCATTTTTAAAATAAAATTGCGTGCGATTTAATATAGAGTCCTCATCACAAAAATTGAGAGCTCTTTCCCAAATACAACCCGCCTGACACCTGAAAAAGGAACTGGTTGTATGTCGTAGGAGCAAGGCAGGCCTCTTATAACGAGGAAAAGCTCTTTTACGTTAAATATTGAGTGTGCTTCCAATTTTCGTAAAGAAGGCTTACAAATTTATTCTCACAACTCTGTTACTTGCTCACCCCTCCAAAGACTATGGTAGAAAAATATTACTTAATATTTGCGACTCATAACATTGGAATTACTCCGCCACCAAAATTATTTATCAAAATATGTTTTGCATAAACGAAATTTCTCTTGCCATTCATTTATATTTTTCTATTTCTTAGCTTGAACATTGACCTAACGTGGGTCTTCTTGAAATACGAATGTTTTACGTTCGTGTTTATCTTTCTGTAGTTGATGCAGTCGTTCGCTAAAAGTCTGACTTCCAATTTTAGTTTTTCCCACAAAAAATTAGATGATATAAGAAAAGTAAAGGTGTAATTACCGAGTCTTGAGGAACTTCCGATTTATGATTAACAGTTTTGGCCATAATTTCCGCAACTTCTGTCAATATCCTGTACCTGAAAATTAATACTGCTAACACTAAATATCAGCAAAATTTCTAGTTACTTTTAATATTTTATAATAAGCATTAGGAATATATTGAATGAATTAGTTAGAAGCTGGTTCTGTTTCTGTCAACGCGGTTTCATGGAAACTACGTTGTGCTTCCCTAATAATTTAGAATTCGTCGTGAAATCTTAAAATGCAAAAAAAAAATTCCCATTATTTTAGGAAAAACAGAAAAGGTATAGGACTTTAGTTTGATGGATCTTTTTATTATTTTATGAATGTCGCAATTTTTAAAACGCAGCGAAATACAACAGAAAGTGTATAGAATTTCAACGGCGTGGCAATAAATTATTCACATTCCTTTTGGAGGCTCTTCTGATGACTGAATTTTTTTTAGAATATTTAAAATATTAGTAACGTAAATCTTCTTTTATATTGTATAAAAAAATTAAATTATTAACCCGCGGACTTACTTTACGAAGAAAAACATTGAAGTTCAAAGCGTTCCCGACATCTACTTCAAGTATAGACAGATTAATTATGGAATTACATTTCTTATACTTTCCATAAACTTTCTTGATTACGTACCGGATGGATTATATCATGTTCTTTGAATCATAATAGATTTCGATGTATCAAGCTTCCTCTCTGAATATATAAATTTAGTTTATTATTTAATACTACCCGTCTGAAAAAAAACCGCTTGATAGTATGCATACGACAATTTTTTTCGTCACACACTTATTCTGGACGCAATAAAAAAATAAGTTATTACTTAGACGTATTTGGATTACTTCCCTAAGGACAGACGATAATATGCTAAAAATTTTCAGTATCGACATTTAAGATCATTAAGAATTATAAATTTAATATAATAATATATATAATATATAAATATATAATAAATCTTCAATTTTGGAATTTATGTAATATAGCCAAGTAAAAACTACTCGTTCCTTTCGATCTTTGAAGATATCGTAGAATTGCCTGAAAATCTCATAAAACAAAAAACGGTCTCAATAATTAATTCAAAACTCCATTTTATTTTTATTAATTTTGAACCTAGGAGCTTTTGGCCGATAATTGAGCAACATTCATCTACAAAATTATAATTTTTAAAAACATTTTCAATTTACATAATCCTATACATACAATTATATAAAATTTATCGTCACTGTAAATAAAATTGTTGATAAAACAGCCAATAACAAATATTTAAAAAAAATTATTCTATTAATTAATTGATATGTTTCGGTCCTAATGTGGACCCTTTTTAGTCAAAGATAACATAGTAACAGTAAATACAGAGATGTGTATATTATAAAGATTTTATTGTACGAAAAGGAAGACTTTATAATTATAAATAAGGGATACAGAATAAATAGAAAGTAGCAAAACATTTTTCAAATTTACAAAAAAATTAATATAGACTCATTTCCGAAATGTTACACATTAAAAATGATCCTAACACCATTACTGTTAAAACAGATACTGATTAATTAAGTGCTATTTACAACTCCGTACTCCATGAATCGTCGTAAGTTTTTAAGTAATTTTGCAATATGCTTGTCTCCTTTCTATTTATTCTGTATCGCTTATTTATGATTATAAATTCTATTTTCACTACAATAATATCTTGATAATGCAATCTCTGTATTTACTGTTACCCTGTTATCTTTACCTGAAGAGGGTCCACATTAGGATCAAAACATGACAATATTTACTAAAGAAAAATATTTTTTAAATGTTTATTTGCTGTTTTATCATCAATTATATATATATATATATATATATAATATAGATAATATATAGATAAAAATTAATCTACACTCGCGAATCTGATTTAAATATTGACAGTTTCCCGTGTCAACAAGTTTCTATTTACATTGGGTAACATTCGATAAAGCCCTTCCTATCGAACGAAATCAAATACTCATGGTTATGATATTTTGCGTGCGCGCAAATACGAGATCCACTTACTTTTAATTGTTCCTACAACAGTCACGTCCTATAGTATACTCATGTAATTGAAATTCTCCGCCTTACTGTTCGGTTAGCAAAGTAACGCACGTATGGAAAACTGAAAATATCTTATGCGAAGCTTTTCATATGAAATTTAGATCTAGTAATATATTCGCATAGTATTATTTAAATGTTTCAATTTTAAAAATAATAATTTTTAAAAAAAATTAGAGAAGTTAAAGCTTTAATATTTATTAAAAAAAATTAATTTCACCATTCGAATATTGACTATGAGAAGAAAAATCGTTGCAGGTTACCGTTTCTGCAGTATTCCACGGGCCCCTGTATCGACTTTTGTTACAAGAGTTTCCTGATAAACGCTTGTGCAGCGTCTGATACAAAGCGTTAATGCTAGTATGGCGTGGTATTACAACTAATGGCTACGTTACAAGCCGCTTCCCCGTTGCCAAGTTTTAAACCTTAATGCCCTTCGAAAAGCTCGTTTTATGGAACCACTTTTAACTTCCTGTTGAAAAGAATATGATTTTCAGCCCCTAGAGCCGACACGAGGCCCATTCACCTGTACATTCATAAAATTCTTATCTTCTTTGAAAATATTTTGTGTAATAATCTTGCAAGAGAACAACAGCTCCGCTTACACACAGAAACTCACGAGGTGGGATCTGTAAAAAAAACGAGTAAACTAAAGATGGAATACTTAAGCAGAAATTCTTGGACGGAAGTAAATAACTACAATAATGCCGGATGCATGATCATGTGGCTAAGGAAAGTCAAGATAAGTAGGTCGAGTCAGGTAATTTTCCCTGCAGCATCAAGATGGCGTGACGGAGCGGATGCATTCCTCTTTGGTAGGAAGTTTAATCAGGATGTTTCGTGTATCTTTACAGATACAATAACGCACTCTAGTAGAAATGTCGTCTGTAATACCCATACATACAAGAAAAGGAATACTTATAAATAATAACAGATTTAACTAGAAAATTCTGTAATAAAATAATAAATGTATTTAATTGTATTATTAATATAAAATTTATTGTTGTCGGAAGAGTATTGCGTGCGTCACGGTGGATTATATTTACATTTAAAGAGTACGAATTTAAGGATTTCACTTTACACGTTCCGTGTCATAATAATATAGTAATAATTGTTGTGCTAAAAAATATTGCCACTACATTTGAGTTCTGTACGCGTGCATTTTGGGGCGAGAAGTCGGCGGTTCAGGAACTGACAGTCCAGGTAGACAAACGGATTGAAAAAAATCGCTTAAATTAGCAGCAGTGGACGTAAATAGCTTCGTCGCCCTCAGCAACCGCCAACCCGAGTGCTGGCTATTGCATATATGAGTTAATGGACTCAGAAGCTGATAAGCTGCAGGAACAAAACAGGGTTGAAGTCTGAAATGTTGACTTTTCGTGGAATCAAATGATTGGACAGTCAGGTAGGTGGAGTTCGATACTCAATATGGGACACGAAAAGAATTATGTGTTGAAAGGGAAGGGAGCTATGAAAGGGCATTAACAGACAACATATAATTATGATCATAATGTCTAGTCCGATAAATATTTCGTTTTTCGACGAAAGTTTAAGGGCGGATTCCAAAGACGAAGCTTATTGAATTTGATATTGTTGAGGCAGCCAGAGACCGACATAGACGTGATTATACGATAAACAGTCACCATGATAAGACTGTACGTGATTTATACCGTATAAATGGTTTCATAAACAGGGTCGACGAATTTTCATGTTAATTAGTTAAAAAAAATTATAATCTTATGCTCTGCGTTTATTATATATTTATTTATATATTTAATTGTTCTATATAACGAGTCCTATTTCCTCAATAGAGGATCCTAAAAACGCAAGGATTAAGTAGTCACCTGAAAGTATAAACAATTACATGTATTCATATTCTGCACTGGATCAATTGAAATTTCCATACATAATTTTATTTTATTGCAATAAATTGCTATTTAAAAGAAACAAATATCTCAATAAATCTGTATTCGTAGTCTGCGCCACGAATATGTAATACCTAAGCTACTGACTCTCCACGATACGTTGTGAAACATTGTGTCGAATAAAAGCACGTGCGACTCATTCGATTAATGGCTTTTTAATGGGGTGCACACACTGGCAACACCGCTGGACGACGGATGTGGTTCGGAGATGTTAGGTCCTCTACCTTGATATTACATTTTTGTGGCGCCAACTATAGTAACAGAAACAAATCAATAGGAAAGTACCAAAAACATTCAATAATATTTAACTTCTATTGTCGTCAAATTAACAAGTAATCTTGTAGTTTCGTGCCGTGAATAGCAGATTTCAAAAATTAATTCAATATTCATTTCATCATTTTCTACTTATTATATATTTCTAAATTTCTCTGACTGCTTTTCAATTAAAATTCTAAGTAACTAAAATAATTGATATACGAGAGATTTATACCCTTGTATGATTTTAAACAATATGGTTGGTGTCCGTTTTTACATTATCTGCAATGTGTGAAACGTCTTCTATTTTAAAGGCTTGGCGTAAAAAATAATGTCTCTCTAAAACACAATCACTCATATCTACATGGGGAACTTATCTTCTCGATCGGTTTTATGTTGCTATAAACTGTACCGAATTTTACATCCTGTATTTTAACACGTTACAGAGTTTACGAGCAATACCATTGGTATCTCCGGTACGGATTCATAGAAAAACAGTCCTACAATAACTCATGTTTCATATTTTAATTATGAATTTAAAATTGATTTTCTTCTGATGCAGATTCCCTGAAAACAGGTTATTTTACAACGTCTAAGACGCAACAGTTGTTATAAAATATTACTAGAACAGATTTATACGAGTTCCCTTTAATTTTAACCTCGAACAGTAGCTAACGAACAATCTTCATTCTAATTCCAATTAAGTAGTCCGTTCATGCGTGCACAACCGCCCTTGGTCTACGTTTGCACACATGTAATACTATTTCGGAGTGGTACCTGGAGAGTTCATTTCTAATATTTAATCAGGTAGATAGGATTCCTCGCCCCCCTTTCTCAGAAATTTCAAATTCAGTTCGTATTAACTCCCTAATTTCTGCTCCTTTATCCGATTCACAACACAGACAAATTAAATCTCCTTTATATTGAGAGAACAAAGCTGTCATTACTGACTTTATATCTCATTCATTTTCTGTCGTAATTTTGAGTGCCGTTGAATGCACTTCAATTTATTATGCTTGTAATTAACAAACAATAGCTTCGCGTCTCCCAGCCTTCTGAAATATCCATTATTTTTCGATACTTAAATCCTTAAATTGTGAAAGATATTAGTTGTCTGAAAACTTATTTTATTGAGTGCCCCGGAAAATCAATGAAACTCCACTTTTGCTCAACTTTATTGTTTTAAAACGCAGATATCCGGTTAATAAAAGTTTATATTAAATCTATATATACACGAAGGTTTTCCTTCAGAATTAGTGATAAAGCAAAACTGAAACATTCAACATTCTAACCACACATGTTTAAAAGACGTCTTTCTGCCAAATTTAATTGAGATATTTGCCCGAGAGGTTCCCAAGTCAGAAAATGAATGTAGTAGTATTGTCGAGCACGTTTTGATGCCACACGCAAAATTCATTTCTCATTAATTTTATATAATTATTTGTACATTTTATTTAATAAGTTTGTAACTGCATGCATAGGTCTGTGTTGTGCGGAGAAGAAGCCATTAATATTTATGGCCAGTCAGAGCTTGACCAGACGAAATCCGTGAAATTTTGTACATACGCCATTGGTGGATCACACAGTATTGCAACGAGGAGAAGGAGAATGCTTTCTGGAAGTTTCGACACTCTGAAAATATTTACAACTGATCAATCCTGTCAGCCCATCTAGTACAAAGAGCGATGCTGGTGAAAGGCTGACAGTTTATGACCAGCCTGGAAAAGCGACCAAGGCTTTTGTTACCCCAGAATGGGAGCAGCCAACCCATGAATCCCGCTGCGTGGGAAGCTACTTAAGAAATATCAATAGAAGATGCTAAAAGTTAAGAATATTCCGATAGAAACATTTTCCATCGCCAGCAAGAAAATATATTTTTTTTCAGGAACACATTTTCAACTCATCACGGACAGGACACCCGCAGCAGCAGAACGACGGAGAAAGTTAAGCACTATCATCCCACTTTTAAGATCATGGATGCGGGAAAATCCACGCCCAGTTTCTGACGCGAAAGTAGATTTCCGCCCATGGAGAGGAGACTTCGCTTGGTGAGACTGGAGATTCAGTTTACTAAGTTACCAGACTTTTGGTGAGACCTCTTTCGTGGACAAAGTTTATTGAGTCACCTCCTCCCCGTGCAGCGACTTGACATCGAGGACTCCATCACGTCACTGAGCTGAGGGAATCATCACACCAACAACCTTCCATCCTGAGACGGCCGTCTGAGCATTCAGAAGGATTTACTGCACCATGGTGAAATACAAAATGGGCTACATTTCCCACCTCTAGTATACTGTAATCAAGCCGTATTTAATCACACATGTTTTAGAAATTTTACCCACTACAATTCCCCGAGATTGAGTGTTCATGTCCCCGTAGAAATTTAGCACAGATCGATATATTAATTTGATAATGTTAAATATATAATCCGTATTATACGCTAATTAAAACAACAACAACAACTTCGCTTACAGAACAATTATCAATTAATAACCAAAACTTAATGTTGATTGAACGTCTTGTGTGCGACAGTAATTTCGTATTTTTTATAGTCACGTTATTATCGAAAACTGCCAAGTGGATTAAATTAGTATTTTTTTTTCAGTTCGTAAATCAAGTGTCCGCAACTCAGCAACGAAACTGGGGTCTCCTAGAGACGTAAAAATAAACGTCAATTAAGGTTAACGTCAACATTTCCTCAATTAACAATTGACCTGTATTAGTTTTTAAATAAGCGCCTAAGTATATCAATCTTTTAATAAATTCGTAGTTCATTGATTTATTAATTCAGTTAATTTTTTAAATGACAAGCTGAATTTTTAAATGATCAATTTTAATTATTTCAGTTGTTGACAATCCTGTACTCGACAAATATTGAAATGTAAGGTGGAATAAATTATTCTGATGGTCCTGAGTGTTATTAAAATAGCAAGCGTTTTTGTATAGTCACAAAACCATATATGAAAATTTATTATTTTAAGGACGTAACTCTGAACAGTTTCCAATGAACGTAGAAAGGTTATTGTGGCTTCGTATACTAGATATGTGAGAATATTGAAAGTTGTTTCCGTATTTAGCTGGAAGGACGCTTTTTGGTCCTTCACAGGATGGCTTAAGAGATTCTCTTGTTCCAGTGTCAGGTTTCCCTTTTGACGGGCGCGGCTCTGCTTTCTCCGTTTCCCCCTGGATCCTATGTCCTGGATGAACCGTCGTGACGCACTTATTTCCCCAAAATTAAATAACGGAAGCACTTATTCTCACGTTTAGTCATTCAGCCATAGCCAATTAGTAACTCATATTTAATACATCCGTCTTACAGTATCAGATAGGATCAATTCTTTTTTTGGGATAACACTACAGAAAGAGTCCAGAACGATGGGTATGATTTAGATACTAATATTTGTTTGAGAATCATTACGCCATACAGTCAGTCATTACACTTGAAGAAGACCAAGTTAGGAATTACTAGAGAAAAAAATAATAATATGGACTAAAACTCGAGCAACCATCGCAGCATTTTAAATTCATAGATGACATTATCTTTCTACAAATAATACGATAGATTTCTTTCTAAAACATCGGGTTCATTAATTTTATTACGGTTTCTGTGAGTTTGTGTTTACTTATACTGTTGCCAACTTCCACGAAAAGTAGCTGATTAACTGTGGTGTTTATGGGTCCTCCGATCCCTCGTAAGCATTAATAATTTATTATAAATTAAAAATGAAACGTTAAATTATTTCCACGAGTTTCGATACACAAAAATAACTATCTTGAGACGCATGACCGTTTATGATCACGATGTATCTAACTATTGTCCAATGACAAAAATACCGTGTGCTACCAACGTCTAAACTAAATCATCCTCAAATTTGAATTCATAAATGTGACACAAACTTCTGGTAAAATTACCTAGTTTAATTTAAATGTTGTGAACGGTGAGGACGAGCTCCAAGGTTACTGTAATTATTATCTCTTTATTACGAGTGATTCCTGATCAAATGCTCAGCACTTAAATACAATAAGTATGGGCAATGATTTTATTTAATATCTGTTCAAATACCAAAAAAAATATCCGTTAGTTAGCCAACTTCGAACACAATTTTTATCATTCCCGCAACAACAGTTCCAAATCGAATTTTATATAATTAAAGTTGCTTTTAGTATGAAGGCACTTAAATAGTAAAAACTGAGCTTCTGTTTAAAGAAATCGATAATAATTCAAATTTGTATAGGAAAAATATTTTCTACCATGTAAAATAAATTAATTATTTGCCTAAATTCAATATAAATGTAAATCCCAAATTTTATTGTTTTCAATGCTTTAAATAATAAAGTGATTTTTCTTCAATAAATTTCAGTTTTTCTCTTCTTGAAAACATTAAGAAGTAAACAACTATTAAACTTAGTAATAAAAAATATTTCAAAGGGTGCTTTGATTTTTCTCTCGGTCCTATATATATATTGGTTACAGTCAAGGTATAGATTTTTGTTATTAGATTTCTATCGAAAAGATGGGACGGGTTTATTTTTGTAACAACTTCCTAACCGACTTCAGAATTTAATCATCTGGCCACAGACGATATGTTTGGAAAGAAAACATCATGGCCTGACGGTTTATTTCACAAGTCGATCGAAAGGTGTTTCTACAGTTTTCATGAGAATATTCAGTATCAGGGGGAAGTGTATTGAATATCGATTTCTTAATAGGCCATTTTGGTCTGGGTGATACGATCATTGCAGTTTCTAAATTAGGCTCGTGTAGGCGAGATCCCTTCGGAATTTAGCGGTCAACGGAGACGTAACTAGGGGAGATTACTCAGGCTCCAACTGTCCCATTCCGACGTAGTCATAATTCAGGCATAGAGGGCAAATTAAGCTTCTAATTATTATGTAGGTTACTGTTTGGTGGTTAGCTAAAATTTTTTTGATGGTTTCATAAAAATAGTAACAGCTCTGCACTTTTACTACTAGTTCGCATTCCTACTTCAATGTAAATAATCACAGAGCGACCAACATTCAAATGACGTTCTGTTTTATCATTATTTTTAACAAATTTAAAATTATAGTACAAGTTTACAAGATACATGCCTTAGTCTCTTAAAATGCAAATAATGATCTATACAGCAGCATTTCCATCTGTCGTAACCCTTCTTACGTGTTTCCCCAGTTTATTTTCTCACCGAGGTTTAGTTTTAGGTAACAGCCGTTTTATATTTAAGAGAGAAGACCTAGGCTGTACGATGGAGGCTAAAGTAAACTAATCAATTTACGTTTTTCAAATTTTTCACACTTTCATTTCTCTCAAGATCAGTAGATAATTATTAAGAGCCCTAAAATCATTTTATTACTCGACTTCACTATAAATTACGCAGTTGTCAGCTATTAGAATTTTTTTATTTAATGTCAATCATTTACGTAAAAAGGGAGCCGATGTCACAATACACCTTGAAGATTAAGTATGCCTAATTCGCATCCTCTAACCATGAATTTTTTATTTAGATACAACCGTTTTATGTAGCTATCTTAACAATCTAGATCCGTCATAAACATATTAAAGCTTCATTTCGGATGGCTTTATTTAAATTTATATCAGAAATAAAATAATTATTTACGAATGATAAATTTCCCAGCATAAATTTTTCGAGGTTGAGAGTTCTATTTAACATCTGGAGACAGCGGTAGAGAATGGCCGCAGAAACGTCAACGAAAAGTTGTTACAGAAGTCTGAACCTGGTGCTCAACCGCGAAAATTTTATTAAAAAACTATCTGTTTGGAGAAATGCTGTACTGAGACGTGTCGTATATTCTGTCACGCATTGAGAGCTCAGGAATATTTTTATGGGGTCTTCCTCGTAAAGCACGTATTTCGATTCTACAGGGTCATATACGGTCATTGGACAAACTTTGAGGGATCTTCCATTTTTCTGTATACAAATTTATGGTCGGAAGTGACGCGTTGAGGCACGAAAAAAAAGGACAAGAAAAGAGAAACAGTGTATCTTTACAACATCATCGCAAAATGCTTTTTTTTTTCAGCGGTCCGATGGCCATCCCGATCACCAGATTTATCGAGCATCCATGACTTCTTATGGGGGATATCTGAAGGTTCTCTTCAATCCATTGCGGCTGCAAGCGTGCGCGAAATGCCTGGCATCCTTGGAACTGTCCGCCAATCGTTCCTACGACGTTTACCAAGGGCGTATTACTGTTGATAGCTCTGAAACTGTAAACACCACTGGATCATGTTGTGAATAAACCATGTTTTTCTTTCCATGTCTCATTTTTTGTGTTAGTGCCTCAACGAGTCACTTCGGACCGTGCAATCCTATACAAAGAAAGTTTTTATAGTAGACCGTAGCACCCCTCAAAGCTTGTCCCGTGACCGTAGAACCACCCTAAAACACATTTCCACTGGCCGTCGACGACCCTTTCCAATAATGCAACTCCCTGAACAGTTTGGGGAAACAGGGAATTCAATTTATTGCAGTTGTATTTCAATTCTCCATAATAGGAAATAGAACTAACAATAATTTTATTTAGTTTCAAATAATCAAGTGCATAAATATACGTAAACGTGTAACATACATCTATATATAAAAAAAACAAGAACAAATCTGAGAGTCACTCAATACATCTTCTAGTAATATTAATATTTGGATGCGAAGAATGTTCTAAAAAGTAATAAACGGGATCGCGTCGAAAATAAAATTTCACACGTCTTAACTGTAGAAGTTACAATCAACACTATTATTATTATTACGAAGCCACCTCGTTGATTAAAAATCAATATAACACTAAAATTCTCACACCTAATACAGTGTGCGTATATTTCACACATAAAACGAAAATACAGTGACCAGATAAACTGTTCTTTACTACTTCAGATATTGAGCATTTAAAATAGTGATTTATTTAATTCCAGGAACAATCAGCATTCAAGGCCCTCGTTATTTGTTTGGCCTTAAGGAAAATATTGAGCATTTGTCGTCGATAAACAGTTGTAATTACTGTTCAACGTGAGACGAGTTCATTCCAAAACAAAAATATTCAACGGTAACAAGCTTGTCCGTCTGAGTTTGGACAGCTGTGAGCAGAATTCAGATGCGGAAAGTTGAGATAGCTGAGCGGAACTTACCCGTGTTCGATCTCGCCTGTAGGAGGGTTTGGTTAATAAAGCATATGTTCTGCTCTGGCAAGCGAACAGTATATTTTTTCCCCAAATAAAAAAAAATCTAAATTTTTTCTTGGCAGATGCATTCACGTAGTTTTTCATCGTGGGGAAAAAAATCGTTACATTTTTGGTCGTCTTATTTCAGCCTGTTCTGGCTTTCGAAGTTCAGAGTTCAAATCCACTCCGGTGGCTTACTCGGAATGAAACTCGTAGGGTCTCATACCTCGGACAAGGCATCAAACCGTGTTGTATTGTAACTAGAAAAAAATCAAGTTAGACACCACGAACATTTACAGACTTGTGAACCCTTCCCATGTGATAACAGCATAACATGAAAGGAGCAATGAAAGTTGTTTCTAATAAGAAAAACAGACAAAACAAGTGATGATGTAAACACCACACGACGCTTCTGGAAGCCTTGTTACTTTCTTCAGGTGCTAAGAAAAATAAAAATATAACTGCACTTGTGTCGCTCCAGATCCTTCTGTTTTTTTATTTTTCTTAGAAGTGAAGAAAGCCACAAGGCTTCCAGAAACGTTGTGTGGTATTTATATATCACCACTTCTTTTGTCTGTATTTCGCTATTTTTCTTATTATTAATTTTCAAAACACACGTAAACATTTTTCATTTTAAAGGTTTTTCTCTTAAGTTGGTGCCGCGTTTTTTTTTCTAAAATACAGTACTGTGAAATTTTTGTATTAAAAGTATTTAATCACCTTGGGACTACACGTTGATATCATTAAATTGTCAAAATTTAACGTAAAGTCTAAAACCCTAAGCATAATTAAGTTTAACAGCTTCGCTAGAAACCAACTAGGAACTGAAGCGTGAATTTTACAACGATACTACCACTAAAACACAGCAAATTTTATTTGTATTCTGTTTGGGCCATAGATACCTTTTTGACAGAGATAATAACCTGAGGTGATGTATTCATATTAAAGAAGGGTCAGAACCGGTCTTTGTCTCACTCTCCTTGTGAAGAATCGTTCAAAGAGCGGAGACGAAAAGCATTAAATAATTTTATAAAATTTATAATGCTATAATTTTACATTTGCAATTATTGTAATTATTGATTTAAAAAATTAATTATGGAATACGAAGAAGGCCCTACAGAAAAGCGACTTCGACTTAATAACTCCCTCACTTGAATATATTTCAAGCTCAACTTACAACCTCGCCTATTCACTTACTGTAATCACTCAGTTTAAATATGCAGAGATGACGTACAAGGCCAGAGGGCCTTCACTACTCACTAACAATGGCCCCCTAGAATACAGCTGAGCAAAAATCTGCACACCAGACACGTCCCTACCCAAATCCACAATAAATCTGGAACTTGTCTCGATCGCTGATGGCCCTCCATTGACTCTACATAACAAAAAGAAAATCCGTTTATACATGATTGATTCTCCTTCGTTTCCATCTCTTCAAATCGAGACTAACTGCTGCTGTCGCACAAACTACTGCACGAAGCTTTTATGAAAGGATCGAGTTTCAAGGGTTGAATTAAAACTTCCGATTCGGAATATAGCTGCCGTTCCAAACAAATTTAAAGTCCTCGAGTCAAAATGAAACGGAGGAACTGTCTCTGTAAAATATCATTCGCACTGAATATTTAATAGTAGCTCGAATATCCAGCATCTAACTCTGAATAATAGTCTACATTGACGAAAAAATAATATTTTCCAAAAACATGAAAATATATTAAAGAGACAACTGCAATAGTGTATATTATTCTGCAGAATTGACAGAATGAACAGACACGCAACCCACAATATGTTTTAATTAACCCTGAATGCGGCGGCTCTGTGATATCGTAACTTATTTTAACTGCCACATTCGTTCTGAAACACTATTATCTTCTGCTATCTAATCTGCTTTTCCATTTCCTACTTGATCCTCAGAGCGATTTATTGCTTACTGGAAGTGTCCAATCAACAATGTGCTTTTTTTCCCCCCCTCGCAGACGCTAAATTCTGGGAACTAGAGCACTTCTGGGCTGGAAACGTCGCGTCGGGCTCTAGCAAAATATTTCCTTCGGTACACTCCTCATATCCATCATTCCCGATTTCAACTACACAGAAGCCGCTATATCCGTAAGATCTTAAGGAAATGCCTTCCGAAACATTTAACATGTATTGCAACTAAAAGTACTATTATAAAAATTATCTTCTACAGCCATCAAGAGAAGTATGAATATCCCGAAAATATCTTATCAGTCTCTTATTCCCTGTTCATCTGAAAATTATATATCGGATAAGTTCTCTTTAAAACATTTTGCCTTAACTGCTAAAAGAATTCATGACTGATTCCACATCCTTGAAACCCAGGTACTTTTCTTATACCCTTATATTTTGAGGTTCTCAACAAATAAAATGGCGCCGTGTTTTGAGCGGCCGTGCCCTGTGCGGACAACAGTCCCTTCCTCATTCGTCCCTTCCTAAATCCTGACCGCTGAGCGAACAGTTTTCCGAAGAGAAACTTTATCAGTCTTTAACAATTATTGTAAATAATCTTGTTCATAAAATCTTGCTTTGTTGAAATTTTTAGTAACATGGATTGTTAAATTAGATCATTTAATTGACTTTACAACTCCTGAAGAGGTCCTAATAAATTAGGGATGAAACCTCGAGAATTTTTTTATATTATAATGTTTAAAAATTTAAATTAATAATAAATTTATAACTAAACAGATTGGTGTTTTCATTTATTTAAGAACGTCAGATAAATATAACTTAAAAGATTTGTATATTAATTGATAATTTCAAAGCATATTTATTAAACGAACCTCTACCAATTGGAACAGTTTCCATATTATAGATAGAGATCGAAATTAGAAATCCAGATAAGTTTCAGATATGTTCTACAATGAACTTTTATTACATTCACTTAATGTTAAAACCAAGACTGATAAAGTTGCACTTCAGAAAACTTTATACCTGCTCAGCGGTCAGAATTAAGGAAGTGACTTGTACGCTCAGGGCACGGTCGCTCAAAATACGACGCCAATAAAATATGATAGAAAATAGGAATAACTTCAATCATATTTTAAACTTATTTCAGCGTATCAAATTTTAAACCTTATTTCCAACTGTTTAATCCCTGTACGTTTTGACGTATACTTGTCCAATATATTTTTGCTTTAATAATACTGTTCCTTGCTGTTGGCGCGCAGAATACTGAAAGACATCGTTATGATCCTGATACAAATTTAACGTGCAGGTTACATTTCAAGATTGTATATCAAAAATGAAGTTGATTCTTACTCAGTCATGGTCTGAAATCCACTTTGTACCAGGATATATTCCACATAGAAGACCATCAAATTCCCGTCAAAGGACATAAGTTGTCTTCAAAGGAGCGTTCTCTTTATTGAAAGTTCCACGTGTGTTTTCGCTTCGTCACAATTTCGAGCGCACATGTTCCCAAGTCTCAGCACATAATCAATACAGCCTCCCTCAGTAATAATTTACTGATTTACAGCAATCTGGTCCATTGGCTTACTTTCTGTAGTCAATATACCCCTCTGCCCCTCTCTCCTTTCACCGAACTCATTTCTCTGCTGCAACATGGAAAGAGGAGTAAACAATCGGGGGCCAGACAAACAACTGACGGAATCAGGACGGTTCCTCTCCAACGATCCCCTTACCCTGCCTTTCAAAGTTGGAGAAGCCTGCTTTGTGCTTCGAGACCACTTCTTTGTTCGGGATAAAAATTCAGGGCCACAATACGCCCGAACCTCCTATTAGCCAATCGAATCACTCCCGACTGTTACTGTTCGATATTAAACGCCTTTCTACATTGCCGATCGGCCCGCGGCAGTTAAGATCTTATCCGGGGGTCGGCATCGCTCTTCAGGGCCTGAGTAATGAACGTGAAAATTTATTGTATCTGCGTTTACCTTTGGTATCATTTCGAACAATCCGAATGCAATACTGATACTAAACCGTCAACCAATAATAATATGAATATTTTGCAAAATTAATAGGATAAACATGCATTGAAAACGACCGATAATAAAATGAACTTGATTGTTTATTAAATTATTATGTAACTTCAATATATTGTTCTCGGAGTTCAACCGGGTTTTGCAAAAAAAGAAACCGGTTGAACTCCGAGAACAATATATTGAACAACTACACCGGGAAAGGCTTC